>CAUYUJ010017623.1:0-140000 GCA_963575745.1 Prorocentrum cordatum | reverse complement strand
GAATTCGAAGTTCGAATTCCGGAAAACAGCGCGGGGATAGTCGGATGTGCGGGGGACCTGGAACCACCAATGCTTCCGTAGTGGCCCAGTTCCCCATGTCATGGGGGGACCTAGCGAGGCCCTGCAAACAAATCTTGTTTGTAGTGGTCCCAGATTCCCCGTAAGTTCGGCTGATGCGAGGCCCATGGCCGGACGACTGTGTGGTTTGCTCCGCCAAGGCGCGCGTCAACCCTTGATTAGCACGCGGAAAAGTATCTAGGTGGGCTGCTTTCGTCGGATGGACAGCTTTCAGCGGGGACCAACGGCGTCAGCCTTGTGGATGATGAGCGGTGCGGTTCTGTCGTCTGGCTTGCAGCGGCGGGCAGGGCGGCAAATCCTGAGCACCAAGCCCGATCAGCAAGTCAGCTGCCGTCCTCCCCAAAGAACCACGCAGCGCCGCTCGCCAGGTTCCCAGGCCGCGCAGCAGCCTTCCCAGCGACTCCCGCGAGCCCGCCGACACCCACCCCACCCCTTCCCAAACGCCTGGGCGCCCCGCCCCCTCTGTTGTAGCTGCACGGCCAGGGCGAAGCGAAAGGGCGGCCCGGGAGGCGGCGGGCACGCACTGGGAGAGCCACCCCAAGGCGGCGAAGACGGCAGCAAGGCCGAGGCTGCAGCTGGAGGCCCGCAACGCAGCCTCTGCGGAGAAGCAACGGCCCAAAAAGAAAGCGCACTGGCAAGCCACGACACAAGAACGTTGTCGTTGATGCCAGCAGAGCGACCGTCCTGCCGGCAGATCGGCAGACACCGAGAGGAGAGTGGCACAACAAGCAACATCCTGGCGCAACAAGCGAACAAGTCGGCGCTGTCTGCGAAGCACGGCCACGCGCAGAAACAATCCAAACCCTGCACCACAACAAGAAGCCCGCACACAAGCGACCGCTGAAAACTCTCATGGGGGGACCCAAGCGCCCCTTGTCTGCTGGAACGGCGGGCGGGCGGGAGCAAGACGGCTGGCGGCTCGCGGGGGATAGCTAGGACGGCGAGGGTGCGGCATAGTACCGGATGTGCAGCGCCAACACCCACCAAACATCCCCAGCCAGAAATATAAAATGCACTTGGCCCGAGATCTGCATCACGCGCGGACACCGCTCAGTCACTCTGAATTGATTATTTTGTCTTGCAGGCGCGGCAGGGAGACCAGCATATCCTCTGCTGCGTGCAGGCCGTCCATGCTCTTCTACAGAAGAGACATAGTTCACGGGTGCACACCCACACAATACACAAGGCTTGCAAATCCGCTAAGGCTTGCGGGGCGGTAGACATGTTCCCCAATGTCACGCACCTGGCACGTGCGGCGCACTCTTCGGGCATTGCACACCTGACTGGCGTCTGCCATGATCCCTGCTAGATGTTGATGGCGGCCCCTGCCTTTGCGGAGACTGGGAAGGCAGGTGGGAGGGAGCGTCACGGCTTGCGGGAGAGCTGGGCCCCTCCCACTGCCCCTCCCCCCTGGATCTGGAACGTGGGAGTTGCGACGCGTTTGGCCGTCCAGAAGGCCCCAAGATATCCCCAGACAGCCCCAGACCGCATCGGCGCCAGAAACACAAATCATCCTCGCGAAGGACCCAACCAATGCAGTCGTGCGTATCTCAGTTGTGAGTCTCGCCTTCGCCGGATGTCCTTCTGGGGCCGCGCAGCGCGTAAAGGGTTTGCCAACATGAAGCGGGCAGCCATTGAGCCGCCAGTGGCGCTCCACATGGGGCCACGAAACGTGTGCGGGGTGTGCCGAAATGACGCGGGGCCGCCAGGCGAACGTCGCCACTGGGTCCTCCGGTGGCGCGCCCTATAGGGGCCACGAAACGCGCGAGGGGTCTGCCGAAAAAGGGCGATGGGGAGCTCAGGCGAGCGTCGCCACTGTAGCGTTCGGTGGAGCTCCCTATGAGACCGCGAGACGCGTGAGGGGTGTGCCGAAATAGGCGGGGTGGAGGAGCATATGGTCACAGCAACTGGGGCCTTCAATGGAGCCCCCGACGAGGCCGCGGACAGCTGTACCGGGTGGCGCGGACGCGTGTGGTCACAGCCACTGGGGCCTTCGGTGGAGCTCCCTCGGGCCACGACGCGCCGTACCGGGTGGCGCGGGGCGCACGTGGTAATAGCCACTGGGGCCTTCGGTGGAGCTTCCTATGGGGCAAGGAAACACAATTTTGGGTGGCGCGAGACGCTTGTGGGCATAGGCACAAGGGCCTTCGGCGGAGCTCGCTCTGGAGCCACGACGCCACGAAGCGCCGCATTGAGTGGCGCGGCACGCCTGTGGTCAGAGCCCCTGGAGCATTCGGTGGAGCTTCCTTTGGGTCCACAAAACACTGTACTGGATGACGCCGAGCGCATGTGGTCACAGCCACTAGGGCCTTCGGTAGAGCTCCTTGTTGCCACGAACCGCCGTACTGAGAAGCGCCAGACGCAGGTGGGCACAGCCAGTGGGGCCTTCGGTGGGTTCCCTGTGGGGCCACGAGACGCGGTAGTTACTGGGCGGCGCGGGCCGCATGCGGGCACAGCCACGGGGCCATAGGGGCCTTCGGTGGAGCTCCCTGCGGGGCCACGAAACACGGTACTGGGTACCGCGGGGCGCCTGTGGTCAGAGCCCCTGGTGCCTTCGGTGGAGCTCCCTGTGGGGCCACGAAACACTGAACTAGGCGGGGCGGGACCCACGAGGTCACAACCAGTGGGACCTTCTCTGGGGCTTCCGGTGGGGCCAGAAAACGCCGTCCTGGGTGGCAGGGGACGCCTGTGGTCACAGCCACTGGGGCCTTGAATAAATTTCCCTCCGGGACCACGAGGCGCCGTGCTGGGTGGCGCGAGGAGCCTTTGGTAAAGCTCCCTACGGGGCCACGAAACGCCGTACTGGTCTGCGCGGGACGCATGTGGGCACAGCGACAAGGGTCTTCGGCGGAGCTCCCTCTGGAACCACGAAAACACGAAGAGCCGTATTGAGTGGCGCCGGACGCCTGTGGTCAGAGCCCCTGGTGCCTTCGGTGGAGCTCCCTGTGGGGCAACGCGAAGCCATACTGGGTGCCGCGGGACGCCTGTGGTTAGAGCAATTGGCGCCTTCGCTGGAGGTCCATGTGGGGCCACGAAACACCGTCCTGGATGGCGCGGGCCGCATGTTGGCGCAGCCAGTGGGGCCTTCGGTGGAGCTCCCTGTGGAGCCACGAAACGCCGTACTATGTTTCGCGGAACGCCTGTGGTCACAGCCACTGGGGCCTTCGGTGAAATCCATACGACGCCACGAAGCGCCGTACTGGGTGGCGCGGGGCGCTTGTGGGCACAGCCACTGCGGCCTTCGGTGGAACTCCCTGTTGGCCCACGAATTGCCGGACTCGGTGGCGCGGGACGCATGTGGTGAGAGCCACTGAGACCTTCGCTGGCGCTCCGTATGGGGCCACAAAACGCAGTACTGGATACCGCGGGACGCCTATGGTCACGGCCATTGTGGCCTCCGGTGGAGCTCCCTCTGGGCCCACAACGCGCCGTACTGGGTGGCGCGGGACGTAGGTGGTCACAGCCACTCGGGCCTTCGGTGGAGCTCCCTGTGAAGCCACGAAACGCTGTCCGGGGCGCGGATGGCAGAGGCAGGGATGGAAGGATGGGGAAGCGGGGCGAAGAGGAGGAGGAGGAAGAGGAAGAGAAGGAGGAGGAGTAGGAGGACCAGTGTAAAACCAAGAGTCATCAAAGATATTGAAATAAACCCTCCATCTTCCAGACAAAGTGAGGGTAGGGAGTAGAGTAGTACAGATAATGCGTACTTAAAGAAAAGAACTGGAAAGGAAAGAAGAGAAGTTGGGAGCAGGAAGCGGGAGAGGAGAGAGAGGGGTGGTAGCAATGCATGCTGCAGAGTCGTAGAAAATAAAACCATTCGAAAGCATACCATGAAAACAAAGATGCACTGCGCAACGCATTGCAAGGAAGGGAAACAAAACACACGACACAGCGCAACAGAAAGAAAAGAGGTTCCGTAGTATGCCACGGTAAGCGTGTGGAAGATCTGTCGATACAGATGTGAGCCTCAGTTCCTTACCAGGTCCGTGGGCCGCTCATGCTCGTCGTTGCTGAGGGGATGAGAGGGGGGTCCGACGAGAAGACCATCCCAACGAGCTTTCGAACGTGCACCCCGACACCTCCCACATCTACCGAGCGTCCTCCAGAAGTTCCGAAACCACCAAATCCTGCACGACGTCACCGTAGCCCTTCTCTCACAATTGTCACTTTGTCTGCATCATTCCCAAAACCACCTCGTGGCTCCGCATCCGCTTCCGTTTCCTGTCGCTCGTCTCTCCTTCCAGGGTCGGCGGAACGGCGTAAGCCATCGGAATCGGCAGATGTGACAACAGCCATTAACTACAAGGACCTTCCACCGCTCATGAACCCCCGCCCCCCCAGCCGCTGGCTCCATGATGAAGCTCGCCGAGGCCAGCGGCTGCGCCACAGGGCGAGGGCGTGCCAGGTCTGATCCAAACGGCTGTCGGCATCACACAAGCATGGAGCCACGCGCGCTGCGAGTAGAGGGAGGAAAAGATGCATCGTTGTAAAAGTTTGGAACTTCGCGCGGATCTCTTGAATCGGCGCTGAACCCCCGCCCTGACGGCGCTGGAGGCGCCGCTGGAGCGGGCCCAGCGCCGATCCAAGAAATGCGCGCGGAGCTCCGAAAGATTAAGCATATGCTGGTTTTCTTCGGGGGCGTCCAAGAGGGTGGTTCGCAGACCGTGGCCCGAGGCACGTGCGCACCCAGGGGGGTGGGGGGCGGGCTGGAGACGCATTGACAGAATAAGAAGCGCCATGAGATGTAGGGAGATATCATGGTCCCGGCCACGATATACACCCACCCCTGGTCATAGCACCCCTCTTGGACGCCCCCGATGTCTCTTCTTCGAGGCGACGGCAACCTTCGCCGCACTCGGCGCGCCAGCGCGCGAGAGAGGCGACACGGAGGAGACCGCTGAGAGTGAGGGGCCGCCCTGCGGGCGGCGGGTACTCCACAGAAACCACCCCCTTCTCTCTTTCCCGCACGCCTCCGCTGGCCTCCTGTGTGGACCATGGCCCCGGAGCCTCTTCCTGACTTCACAAGACGACGAACTGCGTCAAAATGGAATTCGTTGGCCCATACACAGAACAGACACACGAAACAACAACAATCACAACCACAACAACAACAACAACAACAACAACAACAACAACAGCAGCAGCAGCAGCAACAACAACAACAACAACAATTAAAACAACAACAACAACAACAACAACAACAACAACAACAACAACAACAACAACAACAACAACAGCAGCAACAACAACAACAACAACAACAACAATCATTTTACCCGAACGCTCAGTGTTCTCACCAGTGCCAGGGTTTTCATGCGACGCGAGACAATACCCCCACTTCGTGGGGGGGCAGTTCAAGCTCTACCAAATATCCAAACGACTCTTCGCGACCACCCAAACCCAGCTTCCCGCCCTATGACGTTGGGACACTTCACTTCGTGGCGTGCGGACGACCGTGGCTACTACACTGGCGTGGGGTACACACCCACAGAACTTGGTCACTTATTCGGGGCGCGCGTGTGCCCAGCATCCTGCAATTGTGACATACAATACATGACACAGACAGACAGAGAGAGAGACAGAGAGCAGACAGAGAGAGAGACAGAGAGAGCGGAGTTGGTCACATTTTTGGGGCAAGTTCCTGAGATCGTCGTGTTTTTTGTTGGTCTTGCGCGCGCGAATGTCCACTTTACTTTTTTTTGCAAGGGAATATTGATTATGTTAGAACAAGAAAAAGTAGCTCGCGCGAGCTCATGTAACATAAATGTTGAAAAACCATTGGTTTTGTGGGAGTCGGACAGCGCGCGCGGGATGAAATTTGGACATTTTTTTTTGAAAAACCATTGGGTTTTTGATGTTTTTATGTTGAAATCGCTACGAAACCTAAGGTTCTGGAAGGATTTCGTCTTGCGCGCGCGAATGTCCACTTTACCTTATTTTCTGCAAGGGATTATTGAAATTTGATTATGTTAGAACAAGAAAAAGTAGCTCGCGCGAGCTCATATAACATAAATGTTGAAAAACCATTGGTTTTGTGGGATTCGGACAGCGCGCGCGGAAGGACATTTTGACAATTTTTTCTTAAAAAACCATTGGGTTTTTGATGTTTTTATGTTAAAATCGTTACGAAACCTAAGGTTTTGGAAGGATTTCGTCTTGCGCGCACGAATGTCCACTTTACCTTATTTTTTGCAAGGGATTCTTGCAATTTGATCAAGTAAGAACAAGAATTTTCATTTTATAGTGTTTTTTGCAAGGGAAAACGGATTACAACAAAACAACCGGATCCGGACACAATCCACTTTTCTGAAGCTTTCGCGAAAAAATGATGAAAATGTAGCTGCGGCCTAGGTTTTGGAGGGGGGTCGTGCACCAGGGGTCCCAACAATAATTATTCTTTAGAAGTAATAATGTTCAACAACAACAACAACAACAACAACAACAACAACATGACAACAACAACAACACAACAACAACAACAACAAACAACAACAACAACAACAACAACAACAACAACAACAACAATGACAACAGCAACAACAACAACCACCACCACCACCACCACCACCACCACCACCACAACAACAACAACAAATTACTAGCACGTGGGGACACTCCGTTCTCACCAGTGCCAGGGTTTTTTCATACGACGCCCGCTAATACCCCCACTTTGTGGGGGGGCCGGTTCAAGCTCTACCAATTTCCAAACGACTCTTCGCCACCACCCACACCCAGCTTCCCGCCCTATGACGTTCGGACACTTCACTTCGTGGCCTGCGGACGACCGTGGCTACTACACTGGCGCATGGGTACAGTGACTTGTTGTGGTAACATTTTCTGGACGCTAGCTTAGTAGTCGGGCTGCAGTCGGCCAAAGGAGGCCGCGACAGCTCTGGGCCATACTGCTCGTCAAGGGCTTTCGCCGACAAAGCCATGACCCATCCAAGAACACAGGCGATACCTTGATCCGAGATGGTTACGGATGTGACAGTGATCAGTGATTTTGTTCGATGACGTGGTGACACACGGACTTGTTGTGGTAACATGCCGACGACGACGACGACGACGACGACGACGCGACACGCGCGCATGTGTCCCGCATGGTATGTTTTGCAAGGGATTGTGGCCCCTGGCAGGCGCGCGAACGCCGTTGAAAGAGCTTGCGAAAGTAGCTCGCGCGAGCTCATGTAACATAAATGTTGAAAAACCATTGGTTTTTTAGGATTCGGACAGCGCGCGCGGGTAGAAATTTTGAAAATTCGTACAGATGTTTTTCGAGGACCTACGGTGCGATTCGTATGATTTTATGTTGCGCGGTGCTAAAATTCCTAAGAAACCCAATGGTTTTTGAAGATTTCGGCGTGCGCGCGCGAAGAAAAAACGAATGTGTCCCGCATGGTATTATTTGACAGGGATGATGGCCCTGGCAGGTGCGCAACCGTTGTTGGAGAAGTTCGAAGCACGTGAAAAAGTTGCTCGCAAAAGCCCGTTTGACAGAAATGTTTAAAAAGTGTTGGGTTTCCTACAAATCCGCAAGAGCGCGCGGGATGAAATTTTGACATTTTTTTTTGAATAACCATTGGTTTTTGATGTTTTTATGTTAAAATCGCTACGAACACTAAGGTTTTGGAAGGATTTCGTCTTGCGCGCGCGAATGTCCACTTTACCTTATTTGTTGCAAGGGATTCTTGAAGTTTGGTTATGTTAGAACAAGAAATGTCCACTTTGCCTTATTTTTTGCAAGGGAAAACCGCCCGTAACAAAACAACCGGATCCGGACCAACCCGTTTTGCCGGAGACTTCCTCACGAAAATGATGAAAACATGGCTGCGGCCTAGGCGCGGCGAGGGGGCCGTGCACCAGGGGCCCCAACAATAATTATTCTTTAGAAGTAATAATGTTCAACAACAACAACAACAACAAACACCAACAACAACAACAATCACTTTACCCGAACGCTCAGTGTTCTCACCAGTGCCAGGGTTTTCATGCGACGCCAGCAATACCCCCACTTTGTGGGGGGGCAGTTCAAGCTCTACCAAATATCCAACGACTCTTCGCCACCACCCACACCCAGCTTCCCGCCCTATGACGTTGGGACACTTCACTTCGTGGCGTGCGGACGACCGTGCTACTACACTGGCGTGGGTACACACCCACAGAACTTTGTCACTTATTCGGGGCGCGCGTGTGCCCAGCATCCTGCAATTGTGACATACAATACATGACACAGACAGACAGAGAGAGAGACAGAGAGCAGACAGAGAGAGAGACAGAGAGAGCGGAGTTGGTCACATTTTTGGGGCAAGTTCCTGAGATCGTCGTGTTTTTTGTTGGTCTTGCGCGCGCGAATGTCCACTTTACTTTTTTTTGCAAGGGAGTATTGAAATTTGATTATGTTAGAACAAGAAAAAGTAGCTCGCGCGAGCTCATGTAACATAAATGTTGAAAAACCATTGGTTTTGTGGGAGTCGGACAGCGCGCGCGGGAATGAAATTTGGACTTTTTTTTGAAAACGAAAAGGGATTATTGAAATTTGATTATGTTAGAACAAGAAAAAGTAGCTCGCGCGAGCTCATGTAACATAAATGTTGAAAAACCATTGGTTTTGTGGGATTCGGACAGCGCGCGCGGAAGGACATTTTGACAATTTTTTCTTAAAAAACCATTGGGTTTTTGATGTTTTTATGTTAAAATCGTTACGAAACCTAAGGTTTTGGAAGGATTTCGTCTTGCGCGCACGAATGTCCACTTTACCTTATTTTTTGCAAGGGATTCTTGCAATTTGATCAAGTAAGAACAAGAATTTTCATTTTATAGTGTTTTTTGCAAGGGAAAACGGATTACAACAAAACAACCGGATCCGGACACAATCCACTTTTCTGAAGCTTTCGCTAGAAAATGAAGGAAATGAGGCTGCGGCCTAGGTTTTGGAGGGGGGTCGCGCACCAGGGGTCTCAACAATAATATTTCTTTAGAAGTAATAATATTCAACAATGTCGAGACTGCACCCAGCCCCCCCTTCACCGGGCAGCTGGATCAATGCTTGTCTTCAAGGACAACCCTTGACCTAACCCACCGTGGTCAGCACCCCCCCCCCCCCCCCCACCAGCAACCAGCAACCAGCAACCAGCAACCAGCAACCAGCAACCAGCAAGCGGACCTCAAGCTTCGCATTTGGGCTCCTTAAGGCAGCCCATGCACTCCCACGAGCTGAAACCATGCGCGCGCCGCCGAGCCGACCTCCGGGACGCAGACTCCCTGTGGAATCCTGTAAAATTCCTAAGGAAGCCTACAGAACTCCTGGGGAATCCTATGGGGCCCCTAAGAAGTCCCATGGGATCCCTAGGGAATCCCAAGGAATCCGATGGGAATCCTATGGGGATCCTACAGGAATCCTATAGGATGCCTAGGGGAGCCGATGGAAATGGGATTCCTAAGGATTCCTAACAAGTCCCATGGGATCCCCAGGGGATTCCTAAGGAAGCCCAAGGAATCCGATGGGAATCCTATGGGAATCCTACATGAATCCTATAGGATCCCGGAGGAAGCCTGTAAAAATCCGACGGAAGTCTATGGAATTCCTAAGGATTCCTAAGCAATCCCATGGGATTCCTAAGGAATCCTGTGACACCTCATGGGATTCCTAAGGCATCCCTAGGATTCCTAGAGAATCCCAAGGAATCCTAGGGAATCCTTAGGAATCCTATGGAATCCCCATGGGATCCCTGAGGCATCCCCATGAATCCTATGGAATCCCTAGGAATCCGGTGGAATCCTTACGAATGCTAAGGCATCCCTAGGAATCCGAAAGGAATCCCTAGCAATCCTATGGAATCCTCACGAACGCCAAGGCATCCCTAGGAATCCAAATTAATCCCTAGGAAACCTATGGAATCCTCACGAATGCTAAGGCATCCCTAGGAATCCGAGAGAATCCTTAGGGATCCCTAAGACTCCGATGGAATCCTCACGAATGCTACGGCATGTTTAGGAATCCTATGGAATCCTAACGAATCCCTAGGAATCCAAAGCAATGCCTCGGAATCCTGAGGTATCCTGCGGAGCCCCTAGGAATCCTCACGAATCCCTAGGAATCCTCAGGAATCCTAGGGAACCGATGGAATCCATAGAAATCCAAAGGAAACCCTAGGACGCCTAAGGATTCCCTGGGACTCTTTAGATATCCCTAGGACTCCTGAGGGATCCGTGGGACTCCTTAGGGATCCCTAGGAATCCTCACCGCGGTCATCCCTAAACATTCCTAGGAGACCTAAGGAATCCCAAGGACTCCTAAAGAATCCCTAGGACTCCCGAAGAATCCATAGGAATCCATGGGAATCCCTCGGGTATGCCTAGGACTCCTATGGAACCCGTGGGGAATCCCAAGGAATCCTCAGGAATCCCTTGAAGTCCTGAGGAATCCATAGAACTCTTTAGGAACCCCTAGGATTCCTCAGGAATCCCTGGGAATCCATTGGAACTTTTGGGAATCCCTGGGGCTCCTAAGGAATCCCTAGGACTCCTAAGAAATCCTTGGGACTCCGAAGAAATCCCTAGGATTCTTAAGGAGTCCATGGGATTCCGAAGGAATCCTGAAAAATCCCTTCAGGGATCCCCCTAATCCTGGGGAGTCCCTGGGGCTCCTTAGGGATCCCAAAGGTACCCAGTGCAGGTTATGTTTGTGTGTATTATATAAGAAAGTACACAGATGTATATATGGAGTTGTAGATGTATGTATATGTGTGTATGTTATCATACGCACATATATATATATATATATATATATATATATACATATATATATATATATATATGTGTGTATGTATGTAAACATGTATATGCATACATATATATATATATATATAAAAATATAATATATATATATCATGTAAATATATAACATATATGTATATATGCAATGTATGGACAAATATTTACATGCGATATATATATATATATATATATATATATATATATATATTATAATATTCATATATATAATATGTGTGTAAATATGTTTATGTGTGTATGATTGTATACGTATACGCAAATAATATTGAATATACACATGAATATGTGCATCCAATATATGGATATATGTACACAAATACATGTGTGTATGTGTATGTATACATGCATCTATACATACATATGCACACATATGTATATATGCACACGTTTGGTATATTCATATATGTATATATAAATATACGAATACACATGTATACGTATATATGCATACACATATGGCCCAAGATGGCCCACAAATCTGGGCGGGGACTGCGCGCCGCCCCCAAGGGAGGAGGAACCGGAGGAGGATGAGGAAGAGGAGGAGGAGGAGGAGGAGGAGGAGGAGGAGGGAGGAGGGCGGATAGGGATGATGTCTGGGATCAGCAGCGGCGGGGAAGGACGAAGAACTGCAGCGAGATTATGGTGCGCAAGGCACCTTTTGGCCCGATCGGCCGTCACGGCGCCATGTGCGCCAGGTGCGCCAGGCGCGCCACGCGCGCCAGGCGCGCCAAGTGCGCCAGATGCCAAGTGCGCCAGGTGCGCCACGTGCGCCAGGCGCGCCAGGCGCGGCAGGTGCACCAAGCGCGCCAGGTGCGCCAGGTGGGCCAGGTGCGCCACGCGCGCCAGGTGCGCCAGGTGCGCCACGTGCGCCACGTGCGCCAAGTGCGCCAGGCGCGCCAGGCGCGCCAGGTGCGCAAGGTGCGCCAGGTGCGCCAGGCGCCCCAGCCGCGCCAGGTGCGCCAGGTGCGCCAGGTGCGCCAGGTGCGCCAGGCGCGCCAGGTGCGCCAACTGCGCCAGGTGTGACAGGTGCGCCAGGTGCGCCAGGTGCGCCAGGCGCGCCAGGCGCGCCAGGTGCGCCAACTGCGCCAGGCGCGCCAGGTGCGCAAGCTGCGCCAGGTGCGCCAGGCGCGCCACGCGCGCAAGGCGCGCCAGGTGCGCCACGTGCGCCACGTGCGCCAGGCGCGCCAGGTGCGCCAACTGCGCCAGCCGCGCCAAGTGCGCCAGCCGCGCCAGGTCCGCCACGTGCGCCACGTGCGCCAGCTGCGCCAAGCGCACCAGATGCGCAAGGTGCGCCAGGCGCGCCATGTGCGCCAGCTGGGCCACGCGCGCCATGTGCGCCAGGTGTGCCAGGCGCGCGAGGTGCGCCAGGTGCGCGAGGCGCGCCAGGTGCGCCATGTGCGCCAGGTGCGCTAGGTGCGCCAGGTGCGCTAGCCGCGCCAGGTACGCCAAGTGCGCCAGGCGCGCCAAGCCAAGTGCGCCAGGTGCGCCAGGTGCGCCATGCGCGCAAGGTGCGCCATGCGCGCCAGGTGCGCCAGGCGCGCCAGGTGCGCCAGGTGCGCCAGGTGCGCCAAGTGCGCCAGGTTCGCCATGCGCGCCAAGTGCGCCAGGCGCGCCAGGTGCGCCAGGTGCCCCATGCGCGCCATGTGCGCCAGGCGCGCCAGGTGCGCCAGGCGCGCGCCAGGTGCGCCAGGTGCGCCGAATGCGCCAGGCGCGCCAGGTGCGCCAGGTGCGCCACACACGCCAGGCGCGCCGCCAGCGGCTGGGTTGCTGGTTGCTGGTTGCTGGTCAATCAACAACAACAACAACAACAACAACAACAACAACAACAACAATCACTTTACCCGAACGCTCAGTGTTCTCACCAGTGCCAGGGTTTTCATGCGACGCCAGCCAATACCCCCACTTTGTGGGGGGGCAGTGCAAGCTCTACCAAATATCCACACGACTCTTCGCCACCACCCACACCCAGCTTCCCGCCCTATGACGTTCGGACACTTCACTTCGTGGCCTGCGGACGACCGTGGCTACTACACTGGCGTGGAGTACACACCCACAGAAGTTGTTAGGACAGCGCGCGCGGGTAGAAATTTTGAAAAGTCGTGCAGGTGTTTTTCGAGGACCTACGGTGCGATTCGTGTGATTTTATGATGCGCGGTGCTAAAATTCTTAAGAAGCCCAATGGTTTTTGGAGATTTCGGCGTGCGCGCGCGAAGAAAAAACGAATGTGTCCCGCATGGTATTATTTGACAGGGATGATGGCCCTGGCAGGTGCGCAACCGTTGTCGCAGAAGTTCGAAAAAGTTGCTCGCAAAAGCCCGTTTGACAGAAATGTTTAAAAAGTGTTGGGTTTCCTACGAATCCGCAAGAGCGCGCGGGATGAGATTTTGACAATTTTTTGTTGAAAAACCATTGGTTTTTTGATGTTTTTATGTTAAAATCGCTGCGAACACTAAGCTTTTGGAAGGATTTCGTCTTGCGCGCGCGAATGTCCACTTTACCTTATTTTTTGCAAGGGATTCTTGAAATTTGATTATATTAGAACAAGAAATGTCATTTTATAGTGTTTTTTGCAAGGGAAAACGGATTACAACAAAACAACCGGATCTTGATGACATCGTATTACCTGAGGCTTCCTCACGAAAATGATGAAAATGTAGCTGCGGCCTAGGCGGCGCAGGGGGGCCGTGCACCAGGGGCCCAACAATAATTATTCTTTAGAATTAATAATGTTCAACAACAACAACAAATTTAGCACGTGGGGACACTCCGTTCTCACCAGTGCCAGGGTTTTCATAGGAGGCGGGCAATACCCCCACTTTGTGGGGGGGCCGGTTCAAGCTCTACCAAATTTCCAAACGACTCTTCGCCACCACCCACACCCAGCTTCCCGCCCTATGACGTTCGGACACTTCACTTCGTGGCATGCGGACGACCGTGGCTACTATTCAGGGCCCCGCGGCCGACGACGACGGCGTGCGCGCGCGAAGAAAAAACGAATGTGTCCCGCATGGTATTATTTGACAGGGATGATGGCCCTGGCAGGTGCGCAACCGTTGTTGCAGAAGTTCGAAAAAGTTGCTCGCAAAAGCCCGTTTGACAGAAATGTTTAAAAAGTGTTGGGTTTCCTACGAATCCGCAAGAGCGCGCGGGATGAAATTTTGACATTTTTTTTTGTTTTTATAAAAAAAAAAAAAAAAAAAAAAAAAAAAAAAAAAAAAAAAAAAAAAAAAAAAAAAAAAAGTTGTTTGATGTTGTTTATGTTAAAATCGTTACGAAAACTGAGGTTTTGGAAGGATTTCGTCTTGCGCGCGCGAGTGTCCACTTTACCTTATTTTTTGCAAGGGATTCTTGAAGTTTGGTTATGTTAGAACAAGAAATGTCCACTTTAGCTTATTTTTTGCAAGGGAAAGCGGGCCGCAACAAAACAACGGGATCCGGACCAACCCGTTTTGCCTGAGACTTCCTCACGAAAATGATGAAAATGTGGCTGCGGCCTAGGCGCGGCGGGGGGGTCGTGCACCAGGGGCCCCAACAATAATTATTCTTTAGAAGTAATAATGTTCAACAACAACACAACAACAACAACAACAACAACAATCACTTTACCCGAACGCTCAGTGTTCTCACCAGTGCCAGGGTTTTCATGCGACGCCAGCCAATACCCCCACTTTGTGGGGGGGCAGTGCAAGCTCTACCAAATATCCACACGACTCTTCGCCACCACCCACACCCAGCTTCCCGCCCTATGACGTTCGGACACTTCACTTCGTGGCCTGCGGACGACCGTGGCTACTACACTGGCGTGGAGTACACACCCACAGAAGTTGTTAAGCCTACGTTCGTACACCCACAGAAGTTGTTAAGCCTTGTTAACCCACAGAAGTTGTTAAGCCTTCCACAGAACATCTGTTGCATATGATGCATATGGTACATGATACACATGATACACATGATACGTACTCACAAGATAGTTGATCACATCTTTAGGGCAAATTCCTGAGGGATGTGGGAATACACAAGAGAGAGAGGATATGGTTGTCCCGATGGTTGTCTCGATGGTTGTCCCGATGGTTGTCCTGATGGTTGTGGTTGTCCCGATCGTTGTCCCGATGATTGTCCCGATGGTTGTCCTGATGGTTGTGCTTGTCCCGATCGTTGTCCCGATGACTGTCCCGATGATTGTCCCGATGGTTGTCCCGATGGTTGTTCCGATGGTTGTCCCGATGGTTGTCCCGATGGTTGTGAGCGATGCCGGATCCTCACGCCCCCCGCCGGAGGAGGCGGGAAATTTCGACAGGGATGATGGCCCTGGCAGGTGCGCAACCGTTGTCGCAGAAGTTCGAAAAAGTTGCTCGCAAAAGCCCGTTTGACAGAAATGTTTAAAAAGTGTTGGGTTTCCTACGAATCCGCAAGAGCGCGCGGGATGAGATTTTGACAATTTTTTGTTGAAAAACCATTGGTTTTTTGATGTTTTTATGTTAAAATCGCTGCGAACACTAAGGTTTTGGAAGGATTTCGTCTTGCGCGCGCGAATGTCCACTTTACCTTATTTTTTGCAAGGGATTCTTGAAATTTGATTATATTAGAACAAGAAATGTCATTTTCTATTGTTTTTTGCAAGGGAAAGCGGATTACAACAAAACAACCGGATCCTGTACACACCCTCTTTTCTGAGGCTTCCTCACGAAAATGATGAAAATGTAGCTGCGGCCTAGGCGGCGCAGGGGGGGCGCGCACCAGGGGGCCCAACAATAATTATTCTTTAGAATAAATAATGTTCAACAGCAGCAACAGCAACAACAACAACAACAACAACCACAACAACAACAACAACAACAACAACAACAGCAACAGCAACAGCAACAGCAACAGCAACAACAACAACAGCAACAGCAACAGCAACAGCAACGGCAACCACAACAACAACCAAAACAAAAACAAAAACAACAACAACAACAACAACAACAACAACAACAACAACAACAACAGCAACAGCAGCAACAACTACAACAACAATAACAACAACGACAACAACAACAACAGCAACGACAACAGCAACAGCAACAGCAGCAACAGCAACAGCAACAGCAACGGCAGCAACAACAACCATAACAACAACACTAACAATAGCAGCAGCAGCAACAAACATAACAACAACAACAGTTACAACAGCAACAACAGCAACAGCAACAACAACCACAGCTACTATCACAACAACCACAACAACCACACAAACAAACATGACAAAGCAATGACCAAAAACAACAACAATAACAACAGCAACAACAACAGCCACGACAGCAACAGCAGCAGCAACAACAGCAGCAACAACAACAACAGTCACAACAACAACAACAACAACAACAACAGCAACAACAACAACTACTACTACAATAACAACCACAACAACAACACCAGCAAGCATTAAAACGATGGCCAAAAAACAATGATAACAACAATAACAACAACAACAACAACAACAACAACAACAACAACAACAACAACAACAACAAAACAGCAATAACAGCAACAGCAGCAGCAGCAACAACAGCAACAGCAGCAACAACAGCAACAACAACAACAACAACAATCATTGTAAGACTGTTCGCTCGTATCTGCGCAAGTGTCCGCTCACGCGTATTTCCCAAGCCCTCGATACCCGCCCTCTTCGTCTTCGATCGTACCCATTTTGGGGGGTAAACCTTTCTTCCCTGCAGGCCGGGCCCCGGCAAGCGGCGGGGCGGCCGCGGACCGTCGGCCTGGCCAGCGGCAGCGCTGATCGGCGGCAACCCGACCCCAAGAGGGACGGACAGGGGACCGACCACGACGACGACGACGACGACGTCGACGACGATGACGTCGACGACGACGACGACGACGACGACGACGACGAGCGAAAGCGAGAGCGAGACAGAAAACGACAGCGGGGCCACCAAGGTCACGAAGTACGCCACGAAGGGCGACAGCAGGGACACGAAGGGAATGCGTATGGAGCCACGAAGAGCGTGAACGAGCGGGGGCCACGAAGGGCAGATAATGCGGGGCCACCGAAGGCAACGACGGGGCAACTGAGGGTAGCAACTGGGCCACGCAGGACAGCGATGGGGGCCACGAAGGGCGACAGCGGGGCCGCGAAGGGCGCGCACATGGGGCCACGACGGGCGCGAACGAGCGGAGGCCACGAAGGACATGCATATGTTGGGCCGCGGAGGGCAAAGACGGGGCCACAGAGGGCAGCAACGGGGCCACGAAGGGCAGCGAGGGGGCCACAAAGGGCGACAGCAAGGCCACGAAGGGCATGCCCAAGGGGGGCCACGACGGGAGCGAACGAGCGGGGACCGCGAAGGGCAGCGAGGGGGCCACGAAGGGGTGCAACGGGGCCGCGAAGGGCAGCGAGGGGGCCGCGAAGAGCTGCAACGGGGCCACGAAGGGCAGCGAGGGGGCCACGAAGGGCTGCAACGGGGCCGCGAAGGGCAGCGAGAGGCCACGAAGGGGTGCAACGGGGCCACGAAGGGCAGCAAGGGGCCACGAAGGGCTGCAAGGGGACCACGATGGCCGCGAGGGGGCCACGAAGGGCTGCAACGGGGCTACGAAAGGCAGCGATGGGGCCACGAAGGGCTGCAACGGGCCCACGAAGGGCAGCGAGGGAGCCACGAAGGGCTGCAAAGGGGCCACGATGGGCAGAGAGACCCCGTTTCCTAAATAATATGTCAGGGAGTCCTAAGCGCGAGCGCAACTCCTGGGCGCCTGAGTGCCGGGAGCGCGGCGCCTGAAAAAAATGCGGGAAGTTCCAACGCAACGGGCGCTATTCTAAAATAAATGGCTAGCAAGTCTCCAGCGAGAGCGCGACTCCAGAGCACCGAGAGAACGATTCCTAAATGAAGTGTCAGGAAGTCCTAAGCGAGAGCGCGACTCCAGAATAAAATGCGAGCTGGAGCTAGTTGCCAGCCAGGGCGGATCTGACAACCCGGGGTCGGTTTGACTCGTAGAGCTTCCCTGAGAGCGAAGCGGCGAAGCTTGTGAGTAATTCGAAAACGCTGGCGGGCTTAGCTGGCTCGAAAAATGTCGACGGAAGTTTTGCATAATTCCTGTCCGTTGAAAATCATGTTCTCGAAATTCAACAGTTCGTTTGAGCTCGAATGTTTTCCCTTCATTGTTTGATATTACTCCCGCTCGCCATCTTGACATCATGTCGATCGGGTGGATTTTACTATCAAAAGCACATGGGCGGGATCTGGTGTCAAGTGTCATATTGACACGTGCTGTCGGTTTTCTGAACCTAACTCGAACTGTAGATAAGCTATAGAGCTGACAGGCACACCGAATCAACATGAAATGATCAGGGGCGCTCGTCTTAAGTATCTAGACGCCTGAGATCGGTATGCTAGCAGAGCTGCTGCCAAAAATCTACTTGTACTCCATAAGTTGGTTGAGAGGCAATGTTGGTTGTCTCTACTGAAATCGAGCTCTAGGCAAGCTACGGAGCTGGGAAGCACACCGTTCCACAGGGAATGATCAGCAACATTCGCCTAGGGTATCGAGCCATCTGAGATATGGCTGCTACCAGAGCTACGACTGAACATTAGACTCCCACTCTGCAAATATCAAGAGATCAAGGCATGTTTTCTCAACTAAATGTCAGCTTCACTCGAGCTATGGAGCTGAGATGCACGTCTATCGACAGGAAATCCTCCGGAGCGCTATTCAAGTATCTACACGCCTGAGATCGGCCTGCTACCAGAGCTGCAACAAAAATTGTACCCATTCAATTGTTTAAAGGCGATGTTGGTTTTCCCTACTTGATTGAAGCTGTAGGCAAGCTACGGCGCTGGGAAGCACACTGTTCAACGGGGAATGATCAGGAACATTCGCCTACAGTATCGAGACGTCTGAGATCGGTCAGCTACCAGAGCTGCAACCCAAGAAAGTGTGGAAGAAGGAAAAAAAAAAAGATCGCACTCTATTTTTTTTTCTGTGAGAGATAATGCTTGTTTTCTCTACTTACTTCGAGCTGCAGGCAAGCCTCGGAGCTGAGATGCTCGCTGATTTGAAGCCTGAGATCGGTATGCTACCAGAGCTGCGACCAGAAGAAAACTATCTGCATCCTTCAATTGGTTTGAAAGGTGATGTTGGTTTTGTCGACTTAGTTCGAGCTGTAGGCGAGCTACGAGACTCAGATGCACACCACTCGACAGGGAATGCTGAGGAGCGCCAGTCTAAAGTATCTCGGCGCCTGAGATCGTTCTGCTACCAGGGCTGCGACCAAGAAACTGTTTGTACTCGTCAAATGTTGGAGAGGCGTTGCTGGTTGTCTCTACTAAATTCGAGCTGAAGGCAAGCTACGGAGCTAGCAAGCACACCGTTCGAATGGAAAAGATCACGAGCGCTTGTCTGGAGTATCGAAAGGCCTGAGATCGGTCTCCAATCAGAGCTGCGACTGAAAAAACTATTGAGAACTAGTATTTCCTGCACCTGTAATACGTTATGCCGCGTCCGCAAGTGAAATTCTCAGGTCACCAGCTGCAGTACTACTATCAAAACACTGGGCGGAACCGACTTCAAGTTTATATAAAATTTGAATTCTGCGGATTTTGCAAGATTTCGAAAGATTCAATATTTTGATTAGTAATTTTACAGATTTCGTATGAGAACCCAGCCTCGCTGGCTCAGGGCTGTAGCTGCAAAAATTATATCGATTTACTATGAGAGACTGACCTCCAAAATAAAAGCTTCGAAGAAATTCAATATTCTCTAGAAATTATGAGAATATTGGCGATCTGTGTGGCAATGAAGTCCCTCTGCAACTAGAATAAGTCCTGTCTCGTTCGCTTAGAAATCATCAGATCTCTAGTTGCGGCCCTACTCAAAACATTTGAGTAACTGATTTCCCCGTATAACCCAAACAAATGATTTCCTATAGTTTTCAAGCTGATATTCAAGGAAAAGCTTGCTGTCCGCATTGGCAGCATCGTTACCTGCGCAGGGAGCTCTACGAGGTCCCCGGCGGTAAACTGGTTGACGGATTACCGCCAGCACCCAGTTCCGGCGCGGGGTGGACCGACCCGGCCAGGGCGGACAATAATTCGCAGAGCTTCCCTAACAACGAAGCGGCGAAGCTTGACTCGTGGAGCTTCCCCAAGAGCGAAGCGGCGAAGCTTAAGAACAATTCAAGACCGCTGGCAGGCTAGTACCTCGTAGAGCTCCTCGGTGCGATGAGCCAAAGAAATACCTCGTAGAGCTCTTCGGCAGTGATGAGCTAAAGGAATCCCGGCGCGGGGTGGAGCTAGTTGACCGACCCGGCCAGGGCGGACAATGTGTGAACTGTGGGTGGGTTGGACGAACATTCTGAGAGATTTGAAAATTCGTTTTGAGAAACAGTATTTTTCTAACGCGCAGTAGGTTATGCCGCGCCTCTGTAAAAATTATCAGGGCCGTAGCTGCCGTATTACTAACATAAAACGTAGGGGAACCGACTTCAAGTTGGTACGAACAAATAAGTTATGCCATGTGTATTAGAATTTGAAAAATCCAATCATTTGTTCTAGAATCGAAGTTCGTTCTACGCAACATTGGATCACGCTGCGTTTGCTGGTAAAATCTCAGGGCTACATTTGCGATGTTTGCTTCCATCTACTATCAGGGACCAACCTGAACAATATGTTTTAATTACCCTGGCGACGTACCCAACCCTTGCGCAATGCGTGGCATGTACATCAAGATTGCTACAACGGGGGCGATGACGTAACATGGACGCCTGTGAATTTGCGAGCAGCAATCGGAAGGCTCGCAGGTCCCCGAGCAAGATATAAGGGCGTCATAGTGGTTACTACCCGCGGTACTTCACTCCGCTGGACCCGACAGCAGCCCTCGAAAATGGCGACAGTTTCGCAGATCGCATCCCCCCAGGGACGACGAGGTCTCGCCAAGGTCCCCGCAGTGCCTCAGTCCGCAGGGCCCACCAGCAGCCCTCGAAAGTAGCGAGAGCGTCGCAGATCGCAGCCCCCCAGGGACGGCGAGATCCACCTCAGATCCCCGCGGTGCCTCACTCCGCTGGGCCCACCAGCAGCCCTCGAAAGCGGCGACAGCGTCGCAGATCGCAGCCCCCCAGGGTCGCAGCCCCCCAGGGACGGCGAGGTCCACCTCAGATCCCCGCGGCGCCTCAATCCGCAGGACCGACCAGCAGCCCTCGAAAGTGGCGACAGTTTCGCAGATCGCAGCCCCCAAGGGACGGCGAGGTCTACCTCAGATCCCCGCGGTGCCTCACTCCGCTGGACCCTCCAGCAGCCCTCGAAAGTGGCGAGAGTTTCGCAGGTCGCAGCCCCCCAGGGACGGCGAGATCTCGCGGGAGACAGGAGAGGGCAGGAGGAGGCGGGAGGAGGAGGAGGAGGGACGCGACCACAGTGCGCTATTCAAAACGAATACACAACCAAGGAGGGTTGGGAAAAAGAAATGACTGATGTTTTTGAAGTCTCAGAATTAAACCCATTCGCGTGGCAATGAAGTCTCTTCGCAACTGGATAAGCTCCTGGCCCGTTCGCTTGGAATTATCAAGTCTCTAGCTGATGTACTCAAAAATATGCGTGCAATCGACCGTCGTTAGTATCGAAAAACATAATGTGCTCTAGTGTTCAAGCTGACTTTCCAGGGAGCTTGCTGTCTGCATTGACAGCTCTGTCATGTGTGTAAGGAGCTCTACGGGGACCCCCGGCGGTAACCTTGTCGACGGTTTACCGCCGGCACCCAGTTCCGGCGCGGGGCGGAGCTAGTTGACCGACCCGGCCAGGGCAGACAATGTTTTGTTGAACTGCTAGTAAATTCTCAGGTATGCAGCTGTAGTATTACTTTCAAAACACTTGAATTCTACGGTTTCTGCCAGATTTCAAGAGCTTCGACAATCCTTTTGGGGATCTAATATTCTTTTACTGAGCATTGGATCACGCTGCATTTGACGCCGAAAGTCTTAGGGCTATAGCGGCAATGTTTCGATCGATTTACTTCCAGGAACCGGCCTAAAAATAAAAGTTAAAGAAGCTACATATAGTATAGAAATTCTTAGGAATTGGCGATTCGTTCGGGAAGAACCTTTCTCTGCAACTGGATGAGTCTCTGTCTCGTTCGCTTGCACATTATGAGCTCTCTTGCTGCCAAAAAACTTTACATATTTGCGCAACAAACCTTCCGTTCGAAGCCCAAAAAATGATTCCTCTAGTTTCCACAAGCTGATATGCCAGGCAGCTTACTGCCCGCATCGACAGCACAAATACGTGAGTCAGGAGCTCTACGAGGTCCCCGGCGGTAACCTGGCTGGCTCGAAAAATCTCGACGGAAGTTGTCTACTTCAGGTCGGTTGAAAATTATTGCTCTCGAAATTCAACGAGTCGTTAGAGCTCTAATATTATTTGCCATGGACTTTGATCTTACTCCCGCTCACCATCTTGGTCTGAGGTCGAACAGGTGGATATTACTATCAAAAAGCACATAGCGGGATCGGGTGTTGAGTCTCATCTTGACAGGTGCTCTTGGTGTTCTTACCATAACTCAAGCTTTAGACAAGCTACAGGGCTGAAAGACACGCCAATCGACAGGAAATGCCTGAGATCGGTCTGCTACCAGAGCTGCGACCAAAAAACTATGTGTACCCTGTAAATGTTTTGAGAGGCGATGCTGGTTTCTCGACTTACCTCGAGGCGTAGGCAAGCTACAGAGCTGGGAAGCACAGAGTTCCACAGAAAATGATCAAGAACATCCGCCGACAGTGACGCGACGTCTGAGATCGGTCTGCTAAAAGAGCTGCGACTGAAAATTGTATGTTTCTACTCTACACATTTTGAAAGATCCAGGTTTCTTTCCTCTGCGTAGTCGAGCTATAGGCGAGCTAGGGAGTTGGTAAGCACACAAATCGACGGAAAATGCTGAGGAGCGCTGGTCTAAAGCATCTAGACGCCTGAGATCGGTCTGCTACCAGAGGTGCAACCAAAAAATACCTACACTCTTCAAATGTTTGAGAGACAATGTTGGTTTTCTCTACTTCACTAGGGCTGGCGAGCTACGGGGCTGCGACGCACACCCCCGACAGGACACGATCAGACACATTCGCCTGCAGCACCGAGTCTGCTACCAGAGCTGAACCCAAAAAGAAACTCATCTCGAGCTGTAGGCTAGCTACGGAGCTGAGATGCACACCAATTCATGGGAAATGAGCAGGAGCGCTAGTCTAAAGTATCTAGACGCCTGAGATCGTTGTGCTACCAGGGCTGCGAGCAAAAAAACTATTTCCACGCTTCAAATTTTCTAAGAGGCGATGTTGGTTTGTTCTGCATAATTCGAGCTCTAGGCAAGCTACAAGCTGGGAGCACACCGTTCAGCAGAAAATTATCAGGAACATTCGCTTACAGTATTGACACGTCTGAGATCGGTCTACTACCAGAGCTGCATTATCTGTACTCTGCAAGTTGTTGTGACAGACGATGTTTGTTTTCTCTACTTCTTTTGAGCTGCAGGTGAGCTACAAAGCTGAAATGTGCACCAATCGCTAGGAAATGCTGAGGTCCGCTAATCTAAATTATCTAGACGCCCGAGATCGGCATGCTACCAGAGCTGCGCCCGGATGGCAGGGAAGCTCTACGAGTTCCCGGAGCTAACCAAGGTTGACGGTTTACCGCCGGCTACCAGTAAGAGTAATTCGAAAACGATGGCGGCCTCGTTGGCTCGAAAAATCTCGCCTGAAGTTTTGCCCACATCGCCCCTCACGGAATTGAAGAGTGCAAATAGTTCTTTTGGTCGCAGCTCTGGTTGCACACCGATCTCAGGCGTCTAGATACTTTATACCAGCGCTCCTGATCATTTCCTGTCGATTGGCATGCATCTTAGCTTCGTAGCTCGCCTACAGCTCGAATTGAGGTGAGCAGACAGCCATTATCTCTGAAAAAATGTAGCGCGAATAATTGTTCAATCGCACCTCTGGTAGCAGACTCGATGCTGCAGGCGAATGTGTCTGATCATCTCCTGTCGAGGTGTGCATCGCAGCCCCGTAGCTGGCCTACAGCCCCAGTGAAGTAGAAAAAACAAACCTTGTCTGTCAAAATTAAGTGCAAATAGTTTTTGTTTGCGGCTCTTGTAGCAGACCGGTCTCTGGCGTCTAGATACTTTAGAGTTGCGCTCCTGATCATTTCCTGCCCATTGGTGTGCTTCCCAGCTCCGTAGCTAGGCTGCAGCTCCATCAAGTAAAGAAAACAAGCCTTCATGCAATTTGCCGAGTGGGGATAGAATTTTCAGTCGCAGCTCTGCTAGCAGACCGATCTCAGACGTCTTGGTACTGTAGGCGAATATTCTTGATATATTCCGGTTGAACGGTGTGCTTCGCAGCTCCGTAGCTTGCCTACAGCTCGACTTAGGTAGAGAAACCTAACATCACCTTTGGAAAAAAATGCAGGGTGCGAATGGTCTGTTGGTCGCAGCTCGGTAGCAGACCGATCTCAGGCGTCTAGATACTTTAGAGTAGCGCTCCTGAACATTTCCTGTCGGTTGGTGTGTTTCTCAGCTCAGAAGCTTGCCTACAGCTCGAGTTAAGGTAAGAAACCGAGCTGCACCGCCCAAGATGACACTCAACACCCGATCCCGCCAGTGTGCTTTTAGATGGTAGAATCCATCCGATCGACCTGAGATCAGATGGCGAGCGGGAATACGGTCAAAGATCACGGAAAAAATTGGCTCTAACGAACGATTGCAGTTCCAGAGCAGAAGGTTCAACCGACCCAAAGTTGGTTTTCTTTCTTAATTCGAGCTGATACGGAGCTGGGTAGCACACCGTTCAACAGGAAATGACCATTCGCATACAGTATCGAGACGTCTGAGATCGGTCTGCTACCACAGCTGCGACTGAAAAACTACTCCTGTCCTGGAATTTTCTGCGAGAGATCAACTTTGTTTTCTCTACTTCTTTTGAGCTGCAGGCGAGCTGCGGAGCTCAAATACACACCACTCGACAAGAATTGATGAGGAGCGCCGGTCTAAAGTATCTAAACAACTGAGATCGGTCTGCTACCAGAGCTGAGACCAGATGGCAAGGAAGCTCCACGAGTTCCCGGAGGCAACCAAGGTTGACGGTTTACCGCTGGCTTCCAGTAAGAGTGATTCGAAAACGATGGCGGGCTAGTTGGCTCGAAAAATCTCGCCTGAAGTTTTGCCCACATCGCCCCTCACGGAATTGAAGAGTGCAAATAGTTCTTTTGGTCGCAGCTCTGGTTGCGCACCGATCTCAGGCGTCTAGATACTTTAGACCAGCGCTCCTGATCATTTCCTGTCGATTGGCATGCATCTCAGCTTCGTAGCTCGCCTACAGCTCGAATTGAGGTGAGCAGACAGCCATTATCTCTGAAAAAATGTAGCGCGAATAATTGTTCAATCGCACCTCTGGTAGCAGACTCGATGCTGCAGGCGAATGTGTCTGATCATCTCCTGTCGAGGTGTGCATCGCAGCCCCGTAGCTGGCCTACAGCCCCAGTGAAGTAGAGAAAACAAACCTTGTCTGTCAAAATTAAGTGCAAATAGTTTTTGTTTGCGGCTCTTGTAGCAGACCGGTCTCTGGCGTCTAGATACTTTAGAGTTGCGCTCCTGATCATTTCCTGCCCATTGGTGTGCTTCCCAGCTCCGTAGCTAGGCTGCAGCTCCATCAAGTAAAGAAAACAAGCCTTCATGCAATTTGCCGCCGCAGCTCTGCTAGCAGACCGATCTCAGACGTCTTGGTACTGTAGGCGAATATTCTTGATATATTCCGGTTGAACGGTGTGCTTCGCAGCTCCGTAGCTTGCCTACAGCTCGACTTAGGTAGAGAAACCTAACATCACCTTTGGAAAAAAATGCAGGGTGCGAATGGTCTGTTGGTCGCAGCTCGGTAGCAGACCGATCTCAGGCGTCTAGATACTTTAGAGTAGCGCTCCTGAACATTTCCTGTCGGTTGGTGTGTTTCTCAGCTCAGAAGCTTGCCTACAGCTCGAGTTAAGGTAAGAAACCGAGCTGCACCGCCCAAGATGACACTCAACACCCGATCCCGCCAGTGTGCTTTTAGATGGTAGAATCCATCCGATCGACCTGAGATCAGATGGCGAGCGGGAATACGGTCAAAGATCACGGAAAAAATTGGCTCTAACGAACGATTGCAGTTCCAGAGCAGAAGTTTCAACCGACCCAAAGTTGGTTTTCTTTCTTAATTCGAGCTGATACGGAGCTGGGTAGCACACCGTTCAACAGGAAATGACCATTCGCATACAGTATCGAGACGTCTGAGATCGGTCTGCTACCACAGCTGCGACTGAAAAACTACTCCCGTCCTGGAATTTTCTGCGAGAGATCAACTTTGTTTTCTCTACTTCTTTTGAGCTGCAGGCGAGCTGCGGAGCTCAAATACACACCACTCGACAAGAATTGATGAGGAGCGCCGGTCTAAAGTATCTAAACAACTGAGATCGGTCTGCTACCAGAGCTGAGACCAGATGGCAAGGAAGCTCCACGAGTTCCCGGAGGCAACCAAGGTTGACGGTTTACCGCTGGCTTCCAGTAAGAGTGATTCGAAAACGATGGCGGGCTAGTTGGCTCGAAAAATCTCGCCTGAAGTTTTGCCCACATCGCCCCTCACGGAATTGAAGAGTGCAAATAGTTCTTTTGGTCGCAGCTCTGGTTGCGCACCGATCTCAGGCGTCTAGATACTTTAGACCAGCGCTCCTGATCATTTCCTGTCGATTGGCATGCATCTCAGCTTCGTAGCTCGCCTACAGCTCGAATTGAGGTGAGCAGACAGCCATTCTGAAAAATGTAGCGCGAGAAAATGTTCAATCGCACCTCTGGTAGCAGACTCGATCCTGAAAGCGAGTGTGTCTCATCATCTTCTGTTGATGTGTGCATCGACCCCAGTGAAGTAAAGAAAACAAACATTGTCTCTCAAAATTTGTGAAGAGTTTGTTGTTGTTTGCGGCTCTGGTAGCAGACCGATCTCTGGCGTCTAGATACTTTAGAGTTGCGCTCCTGATCATTTCCTGCCCATTGGTGTGCTTCCCAGCTCCGTGGCCAGGCTGCAGTTCGATAAAGTAAAGAAAACAAGCCTTCATGTTCACAAATTGCAGAGTCGGAACATAATTTTCAGTCGCAGCTCTGCTAGCAGACCGGTCTCAGACGTCTTGGTACTGTAGGCGAATGTTCTTGATCAATTCCGGTTGAACGGTGTGCTTCGCAGCTCCGTAGCTTGCCTACAGCTCGACTTAGGTAGAGAAACCCAACATCACCTTTTGAAAAAAATTGCAGGGTGCAAATGGTTTGTCGGTCGCAGCTCGGTAGCAGACCGATTTCAGGCGTCTAGATACTTTAGAGTAGCGCTCCTGAACATTTCCTGTTGATTGGGAACTTGCCTACAGGTAAGAAAACCGAGCTGCACCGCCCAAGATGCCACTCAACACCCGATCCCGCCAGTGTGCTTTTAGATGGTAGAATCCATCTGATCGACCTGAGATCAGATGGCGAGCGGAAATACGGTCAAAGATCACGGGAAAATATTGAGCTCTAACGAACGATTGCAGTTCCAAAACATGAGTTTCAACCGACCCAAAGTTGGTTTTCTTTCTTAATTCGAGCTGCTACGGAGCTGGGAAGCACACCGTTCAACAGGAAATGACCATTCGCATACAGTATCGAGACGTCTGAGATCGGTCTGCTACCAGAGCTGCGACTGAAAAAAACTACTCCCGACCTGGAATTTCTGGCGAGAGATCAACTTTGTGTTCTCTACTTCTTTTGAGCTGGAGGCGAGCTACGGAGCTAAAATACACACCACTCGACAAGAGTTGATCAGGAGCGCCGGTCTAAAGTATCTCAACAACTGAGATTGGTCTGCTACCAGAGCTGAGACCAGATGGCAAGGAAGCTCGACGAGTTCCTGGCGGTAACCAGGGCTCACGGTTTACCGCTGGCTTCCAGCGTGACACCCTGGAGTCGGTTTAACGAACATTCTGCGAGATTTGATTTCAGAGTCATTATTTCTCCCACGTGTAGTAGGTTATGCCGCGTCTGCCTGTCAAACTCTCCGGCCCGCAGCTGCAGCATTACTATCAGGAGACGTAGAGAAACCAACTGCAAGTTGGTATGAAAATCGAGGCCTGCGGTTTCTGCAAAATTTTCTGCCAGAAATTCGGCAATTCTTCTAGAATCGAATATAATTCTCACAAACATTGTATCACGCTGCGCTTGCTGGTGAAAGTCTCAGTGCTGTGGCTGCAATATTTCCTTCGATTGATTTCCAGGCATCATCATCAAAAATACAAGTTTCTGCAAAAATTGAAATGCTCTAGAAACTGGGAGCCGGCGGTAAACCGTCAACCTTGGTCACCGACGGGAACTCGTAGAGCTTCCTCGCGCAATGCAGGCGCGGCAATCTCGCATGCCGCGCGCGCGAGGGTGCGGTTTCATGGAAGAGGACTGGAGAAGAAGAAGGAGCGAGGAAAAAGGATATGGAGGAGGCTGAGGAAGAGCAGGAGGGGGAGGAGAAGGAGCAGGAGGAGGAGCAGGAGGGGGAGGATCGAGAAAGGCATCGTCATGTCTGCAAAAAGTGAGTACGAACAGCTGATTGGCTCCAACTCTGGAAGCGGACCGAGTTCGGGCATCTAACTACTTGAGACTAGAGCGTCTGATGATTTTCTTCTGGCTGCTGTGCCGAAGAGCTCTGTAGCTCCTCTGCAGCTCAAGTTAGATCAAGAAACTCATCACCATCTCTGAAGAAAAAACAAACAAAAAAATACGAATATTTGTTCAAACCCAGCCCTGGTAGCAGACCGAGTTCGACAATCTAGCTACTGTAGACTAGCGCCTCTGGTGATCTCCTTTCGATCGATGTGACAAACAGCACTGTAGCTCATCTTCAGCTCGAGTTCAGTCAAGGAAACCATTATCATCGCTAGGAAATTAGCAGAGTACCAATAGTGTTTCGAAGCCAGCTCAGGTAGCAGACCGAGCCCAAGCATCTAAATACTGTAGACTCGCGCGCCTGATGATTCTCTTTCGACTGCTGTGCCACACAGCTATGTAGCTCACGTGCAGCTCGAGTTAAATGAAGAAACTCCTCATCATCTCCAAAAAATAGCAGAGTACGAACAGCTCTGGTAGCAGACCGAATTCAGATATTTAAACACTGAAGACTGACGCGCCTGACGATTCTAGATGGATCAGGTGTGCCTGCCAGCTCTGTAGCACTTCTACACCTCGAGTAAAATTCCGAAAACCGACAGCACCTGTCAAGATAACACTCAACAGCCGATCCCGCCTGAGTGCTTTTTGGCAGTAATAAGTACCCGATCTACCTGAGATTAAGATGGCGAGCGGGAATAAGATCGAATATGGGGAGAAAAATATTCAAGCTCTAACAAAAGTTCAAATTTCGAGAAATCAAATTTAAACCGAGCAAAATCATGCAAAACTTCGGTCGGTATTTTTTTGCCAACTAGCCCCCCAGCGCGCCGGAATTACTCTCTAGCTTCGCCGCTTCGCTCTTACGAGAAGTTCTACGAGTCATTATCAAAAAAAAGCAGCTCATGTATAAATGAAGTTTCTCTGCAACTTGAATAGCTCTTGCCCCCCAAGCCTGGAATCTTCGGGTCTCTAGCTGCTGCACTCTGAAATATATGCGAAACTCGCTTTCCGTTATAATCCAAAAAAAAGGAAGCCGGCGGTAAACCGTCAACCTTGGTTTTCTGCGACTTGCGGTCAGACCAGGCATCAGCCGTCAGGGCCGCAGGTCGAGTTACCACAACTGGCAGAGACATGCCAAACGCACGAACTCTTTCAGTCCAGAGAGTGGGCTAGCAGAGACATGCCAAACGCACGTACCCTTGCAGGCTAGCAGAGGCACGCCAAACGCGCGAACTCTTGCAGGCCCGAGAGTAAGCGAAAGGCAGCTCTGATCTCGGCTTGTGTGACCGTGCAGCTTGGTGGGAGGAGAAAGGCGTCAGCCATGACATTGTTGATCCAAATCGGCGCGCGAGCGGTGCCAATCTGTGCGGGAGAAGAAGAAAGGGAGGGGGAGATAAAATAAGCGCGCACGTCAAGAAGCCAACCACAGCCAACCCCCATTTCGGACCGCCCTCCGTCGAAACCACCACGGAGAGCAACTATTCTGATGTTGTTATTACGGATTCCATGAATGATCTCATGTTTGTATCGCCGTCCCGCGTTACCCTTTCGTGCTTCCCAAGTCAATTCGTCCGCCCTCTCATTCCCTTCACGGCACACCTATTTGAGAACGCTGTGCCCAGCATTCGGTGGTCTCATTTTGGCGATTGTGGCAAGGTCATACAACTCCTTTTGTGCCTCATGCAAGGTGCTAGGATAGACGAGGTTTGCAGTCTGCCACACTCCTAGTAGCCAGTTGATTACCACCTGCGAGTTACCAGCAATCTCAACTGCGAGCGAGCCTCTGTCGAAGAGCCACTCCGATTGTTCCTCAAAAACTCTGGCCAACCTTGGTTACTGCCGGGAACTCGTAGAGCTTCCTCGTGGAATCCGGGCGCGGCAATCTCGCGCTCCGCGCGCGCGAAGGCGTGATTTCATGGAGGAGGACGTGGGGGAAAAGGAGTGAGAAGAAGAATGAGGAAGAGACGGAGGAGAAAAATGAGCAGGCGGAGGACAAGCAGGGGGAGGAGGAAGAGGAGAATGTCGAACACGAGGGGGAAGGGTGGAGAGGGAGAGAAGAAGGACTACGATCATGATGAAGAGAAGAAAGATGAGGATAAGGAGGAAGAGAAGGAGCAGGAGGAGAAAAAGGAAAAGAAGTACATGAAAGAAACGAGGAAGAGGAGAAGGAGGAGAAGGAGGAGCAGGAGTACGAATAATTGTTTGGTTCCAGCTGCGGTAGCAGACCAATTTCAAACATGTAGATACTTGCAACTAGCGCTCCGGCTGGTTCGTCTAATTGCTGTGCCGAACAGCTCTAATCGCATCTGCAGCTCGAGCTACATGAAGACAGGCATCGTCATCTCTGGAAAATACTAGAGTAGAAATAGCTTGTTGGTTCCAACTCTGCGAGCAAACCGAGTTCGGGCATCAAGATACTCGAGACTAGCGCGTCCGATGATTTTCTTCCGATTGCTGTGCCAAACAGCTCTGCACCTCATTTGCAGCTCGAGTTGCATCCATAAACTCATCATCATCTCTGAAAAATGACTCGTAGAGCTTCCCTAAGAGCGAAGCGGCGAAGCTAGAGACTAATTCCGGCGCGCCGGGGGGCTAGTTCGCAAAATAAATGTCGACGGAAGTTCTGTCATTTTTTACCTATTTAAATTGACTTCCTCGAAATTTGAACATTCGTTAGAGCTCTAATAGATTTTCCCCATTTTCGATATGATTCCCGCTCGCCATCTTAATCGCAGGTCGATCGGGCACATACTACTGCCAAAAAGCATGTGGGCGGGATCGGCTGTTTAGCGTCAACTTGGCAGGTGCTGTCGGTTTTCTGAACTTAACTCGAGCTGTAAAGAGCTACAGAGCTGGCAGGCACACCTAATCCATCTAGAATCACCAGGCGCGTTAGTCTTAAGTGTCTAAATCTCTGAACTCGGTCTGCTACCAGAGCTGGGTTTGCAAAACTATTCGTACTCTGCATTTTTTGGTGGAGATGATGATGAGTTTCTTCATTTAACTCGAGCTGCAGGTGAGCTGCATAGCTGTGGCACAGCAATCGAAGGAGTTCATCAGGCGCGCTAGTCTTAAGTGTCGAAATCTCTGAACTTGGTCTGCTACCAGAGCTGGCTTCGAAACACTACTGGTACTCTGCTAGTTTTCTGGGGATGATGATGAGTTTCTTCATGTAGCTCGAGCTGCAGATGAGCTACAGAGCTGTTCGGCACAGCAATCGGATCAACATCATCGGAGACGCTAAGTCTCGAGCATCCAGATGCCCGAACTCGGTATGCTAGAAGAGCTGGGTCCGAAAAACTATTCGTAATCTGCGATGTTTTTAGAGATGACGATGCGTTTATTGATGCAACTCGAGCTGCAGGTCAGCTACAGATCTGTTCGGTACAGAAATCGGCAGGAAATCCTCAGAAGCGTTAGTCTAACGTATTTAGGTGCCCGAACTCGGTCTGCTACCAGAGCTGGGTCCGAAACACTATTCGTAGTCTGCTAGCTTTTTTCATGTGATGTTGAGCTTCTTGACTTAACTCGAGCTGCAGATGCGCCACAGAGCTGTTTGACACAGCAATCGGAAGGAAAAGATCAGAAGCGCTAGACTTAAGTAACATCTACATGCCCGAGATCGGCATGCTACCAGAGCTGGCTTCGAAAACTTGTCGTATTCTGCTAATGGTTTTGAGAGGTTATGATGACTTTCTTGAGATAATTCGAACTGCAGATGAGCCGCAGAGCTGCTTGGCAAATAAATCGGAAGGGCAGTAGCAGAAGCCCTAGTCTCAAGAATCTAGATGCACGAACACGGTCTGCTCCCGGAGCCAAAAAACTATTCGCACTCTAGTACTTATTCCAGAGATTGCGATGCCTTTCTTGATGTAGCTCGAGCTGCAGATGAGCTTAGAGCTGTTCGGCACAGCAATTGGACGAAGATCGTCAGGAACGCTCGTTGCAAGTATCTACATGTTTGAAATCGGTCTGCTACCAGCTGGGACCAACAAACTATTCGTATTCCTGCTTCTCGTTCTCTTCATTATTATCCTTCTTCTCCCCCTCCTCCTTCTTCGTCTGCTCCTTCTCCTCTTTTTCTCCTGCTCCTACTCTTGCTCCTTTTCTTCATCTTCCTCTCTTCATCATCATCACCGTTCCTCTTCCCCCTCTCCACCCTTCCCCCTCCTGCTCGTTATCCTGCTCTTCGTCCTCCCCCATCCTCTCCTCCGTCTGCTCCATTTTCCCCTCTTTCTGTCCCTCAGTCTCCTCCATCTTCTTCTCCTCCTCACGCCGTCTGCTCCTCCACGTTCTCCTCTATGAATCCGCGCCCTCGCGCGGGCGGAATGCGAGATTGCCGCGCCCGCATTCCACGAGGAAGCTCTACGAGTTCCTGGCGGTAACCAAGGTTGACCGTTCACCGCCGGCCCCCAGTTAGCAGAGTACGAATAGTTCTTCGGACAGAGCTCTGGTAGCAGACCGAGTTCGGGCATCTAGGTACTTCAGAGTGGCGCTCCTGATGATTCTCTTTCGATTGCTGTACCGAACAGCTGCGCTGCTCATCTGCAGCGCGAGTTAGATCCAGAAACTCACCGTCATCTACAACCAACAACAAAAAACACGACGCAAAATGTTTCAGACCCAGCTATGGTAGCAGACCGAGTTTGGGCATCTAGATACTTGAGACTAGCGCTTCTGATGATTTCTTTCGATTGCTGTACCGAAATGCTGTTTAGCTCATCTGCTGCTCGAGTTACATCAAGAAACTCATCAGCATCTCTTAAGAAATTAGCAGAATACGAATAGGTTGTCGGATCCTGCTCTGGCAGCGGACCGAATTCTGGCATCTAGATATTTGAGAAAAAAAGCGCCTGATGATTCTAGATCGATTAGGTGTCCCTACCAGCTCTGTAGCTCTTCTACAGCTCGAGTTAACTTTAAGAAAAACCAACAGCCGATCCTGAATGCTTTCTGGCAGTAATACGTACCCGATCGACCTGAGATTAAGATGGCGAGCGGGAATGAGATCGAATAGGGGGAAAATACTAGAGCTCTAGAAAATCTCATTTAAACCAAGCAAAATTACGCAAAAAAAATCGTCTAGATTTTTTGCCAACTAGCCCCCCAGCGCGCCGGGACTGGGAGCCGGCGGTCAACCGTCAACCAGATTACCGCCGGGACGCTCATAGAGCTCTCAACACGTAAATCATCGCCCAGATAGCGAAGAGAGAACTTTTACGAATATCAGATTGAAAACTCGCAGAATGTATGTGTTGGGTTTTCTATGACGTCGGTTCCTGTGTTTTGATCGAACTGGGAGCCGGCGGTAAGCCGTCAACCTTGGCTACCGCCTGGAACTCGTAGAGCTCCCTCGTGCAATGCGGGCGCGGCAATCCCGCATTCCGCGCGCGCGAGGGCGAGCAAGATCAGAAGAAGGAGGAAGAGCAGGAGGACGAAGAGGAGGAGCCGATGAAGGAGGGAGAAGAGGAGGAAAAGAAGAGAAGGAAGAGAACGAGGAGCAGAACTACGCATAGTTTTTTGTTCCAGCTCTGGTAGCAGACCACTTTCAAACATCCAGATACCTGCAACAAGCGCCCCTGATGATCGTCGCCCAATTGCTGTGCCGATCGGCTCTAATCTCATCTGCAGCTTGAGCTACATCAAGAAAGGCATCGTTATCTCTGAAAGAACTAATAGCGCACAAATAACTTTGTTGGATTCCAACTCTGGAAGCAGACCGAGTTTGGGCATCTAGATACTTGAGACTAGCGCGTCTGATGAGTTCCTTCCGATTACTGTGCCAAAGAACTCTGTAGCTCATCTGCAGATCGAGTTATCTCAAGAAAAATTACCTCCATCTCTCTAACAAACATCATCATTCCTAACAACAAATAGCAGAGTACGAATAGGTGTTCGAACCCAGCTCTGGTAGCAGACCGAGTTCGGGCATCTAGATACTTGAGACTAGCGCTTCTGATGATTTTATCCCGATTGCTGTGCCAAACAGCTCTGTAGCTCTCTGCAGCTCGAGATAAGTGAGGGAAACCATCATCATTTCTTTTTTTTTTTTTTTTTGAAAAAAAAAAAAAAAAAAAAAAAAAAAAAAAAAAAAAAAAAAAAAAAAAAAAAAAAAAAAAAAAAAAAAAAACTGTTCTGGCCCAGCTCTGGTAGCAAACCGAGTTCGAGCATCTAGATACATAGACTAGCGCGCCTGAAGATTATCTTCCGATTGCTGTGCCAAACAGCTCTGTAGCTCATCTCCAGCTCGAGTTAGATCAAGAAACTCATCATCATCTCCAAAAATACTACCAGAGCACGAATAGTTCAGCGGACCCAGCTCTGGTAGCAGACCGAGTTCAGACACCTAGATACTTGAGACTAACGCGCCTGATGATTCTAGATGAATTTGGTGCGCCTACCAGCTCTGTAGCACTTCTACAGCTCGAGCTAAGTTGAAAACCGAAACCATCTGCGAAGATGGCACAAAACAGCCGATCGAGCCTGGATGCTTTTTGGCAGTAATAGGTACAGGATCGACCTGAGATTAAGATGGCGAGCGGGAATAAGATCGAATATGGAGAAAAATACTAGACCTCTAACGAGAGTTCAAATTTCGAGAAAATGAATTTAAATTAGACAAAGCCTCCGTCGATATTTTCCCCACGTCCAATGTTTTTTGTTTGCTCTGGACACCCCACGCAGGGACACGAACCCACCATCATCATCACTCATTCCTCACTCACTCACTCACTCATCATCCCTTACACACTCACTCACTCACTCACTTACTCACACACTCACTCACTCACTGACTCATCAGCACTCGCATACGATGATGATGAGTGTGCGCGTGAGAGAGTGTGATGATCATCATCATCACCAGTCAGTCAGTCAGTCAGTCACTCATTCACTCACTCGCCTTGGGCCTCGTCTGTGAGTGAATTGCGAGGAAATCTCAAGCGGGAGCCCGCTCCCTATGGGGCCTGCGGATCATGTTACCAATCCGAGCGGGTCATCCGACGCCTGTAACTGTCGCCACTTTTGGGCTCTCGCGCTGCCAGAACGCCATTCCCAGGCCACCACTAGACGCCTGAGATCAGTATGCTATCAGCCCTCGGGCTGAACAACTATTCGTTCTCTGCTTCTTCTTTGGACATAATATGTGGTCAGGAAGCTCTACGAGTCCCCCAGTGGTAAGAAAGGTTGACGGTTTACCGCCGGCGCCCAGTAATTCTGGGGCGTTGGAGAGCGAGTTGGCAAGAAAAATCTCGACGGGGCTACATGGCTGGTAATCACAGAAACTGATTCGGAGACATCAGGCGCGTCCGCCTGCAGCATGCAGAGGTCTGAACTCGGTCTGCTACTCGAGCTAGGCAAAACTATTTGTATCGCTCGGGTCATCTCGACAGGGACTGTCGGTTTTCTGTACTTAACTCGATCTCTAGGGGAGCTACATAGCTACCACGCACAGAGACCGATGTAGAATAGTCAGGCGCGTCGTCTGTCGCACCGCGAGGTCTGAAAGCGGTCTGCTACTCGAGCAAGGCCGCGAAACTATTCGTATCGTTCGAGTCATCTGAGAGATGCTGTCAGTTTTCGTGCTACCTGAACTAGGTTCACAAAAAACGAATTCGACCGACAATTTTTTTTTTCCAAATGATGTTGCATTTCTTCACTGCAGCTCGAGAGCTCTTTGTCAGAAGGACACCATGAGGCGCGAAGCATCTAGACGCTTGGTTTGGGTCTGTTCTGAGAGCACCTCTCAAGATAACTCGACTATTACGAACAGTTTCGCGGACCTAGCTCGGGCAGCAGACCGAATTCAGATCTCTCGATGCAACAGACCAACGCGTCTGTTGATTATGAATTGGTTTCTGTAAAGATGAGCTCTGTAGCTGTCCTACAGCTCGAGTTAAGTACAAAAAACCTGTCAACGCGTATCAAGATGACTCGAAACAGCCGATCGCGCCGGGATGCTTTGTGGCAGTAATATCCACCCGATCGAGCTGAGATTAAGACGGCGAGCGGAAATGAGATCGAATATCACGGGAAAAATACTAGAAGGGGACAAAGTTTATGTGCCAATCCTCGGCGTAAACATCTGTTTTCTCAAAATGAATTGTCAAATATCTTTCAAATCTGAGCAAAACCGACCAAAGTCACCACTTTGTCCTTTCTGGTCGGGTCGACCAACTAGCTCCACCCCGCGCCAGAATTCCTCTAGCTCATTAATAACAAAGAGCTCTACGAGGTACGACCCCTGCCCTCGGGAACGGGACACTTGGGCGTTGGGTGTTGGGGTCGGCTACACAGGGCGCGCGCGCCCTAGCCGTGCAGAGTCCCTAGGGCCCCTCACGCCCTCTCCAACCTCTCTGGGGTTGGAGGCCCGAGGATCTCAGAGATAATATGCCGAACACCTTGGAGCAGGCGTTCACAAGCTGTGAGCTCGCTATCTGTAACAGTGGCCCCCAGAGGGAGTAGAGAAGCCCCCTGGAAAACTCGTCGCCAGTGGTTGTCCCCAAATGAGACCTCCACATAGCAACCTAGAGCAGAGCCTTCAACGCTCACGCCACCGTCCCATCCTCCACGGATACGTTTGATACAATGTCTCTGTTGTCGCAAATATCTGAAGTCAATCCATCTTCCCGCCCTTCCCCTCCTCGCCTCCCAAGTCAACTCATCCGCAACACAATTGAACTCTCTGTAGATATGCTTCCACGGATCCGTCCCTACAGTGGCACACCTGATGTCGTAATCCTCAGCAAGTTGATTCATATCATTTTGTAGACCATGCATGCACTCTCCTGCGGTACGAACGATCACGGCATTCCCAGATCCCTCGGGCCCAGTTCACCACACACATACTATCACCTGTCATTTCAACCGATAATGAGCCCTCCGAGCCTTCCTGCCAAACAGCTTCGTTGTTATATCCGTGGGCAATCCTACGAGCGAGCCTGTCGGAGTCCTCAGGAGAGTCCCACGTATCCACAGGACAAGGAGCACAGGGCGGTTTCCTGAAGATAGGTTCCCATCGAGGCTGTATTTTTGTCACGCACGCAACTACATTCCACCAGTCCGTCGCATTCCACTTGATGCTGAACCAGCGTAAATTACCACTCGCCGCCAGCATAAGACAATGCCAGCTGTCAGTGCTTGCATGCGCTCTCCCCCCCACTCTCCTCGTACCTTCCCTCCTCCTGGCTCCCGTGAACATGGATACAAGTGTGTCCCTCCGTAGTGACCATTCCCCCGCACAGTGTAACATGGCCTGAAGCGTCTGGCGCCAGGCTCGTGCTCCACGCATGTCAGTGGAGGCGAAGGCCCGATCATGAAACTGGGCCAGCTCCAACGCAAACTCGAAATTGGCTCGGACCACCTTCTCTAAGAGACTGCAGTGGCCAGCCTGCAAGAATAGCTCGTATGACTTCGGTGTGGTCCTGTCCCTGAACTCCTCCCACGTCTCCTCCTCCCTCTTGTGTAATCCTCGCATACCGTTGAGACACCTCCCCTCCCAGACCTTAATCCTCTCCAGCAGTCGTAGATTGCACGGCCAGCCTATACATCCGTGGTACACCACAGACTGCACACGAGCGGCATACCTGCGAAACTTCTCTTTGAGTGAGACCGATCTGGAGCGATAAAACTGGATGTCGGCAAAATAGGCCTTCCTCCCGTTCTCCAGTCGATGATTCAAGCCGTGGTAACCTTTGATTTCCGAACTGAGCTTCACTCCTAGTACCTCCACCTCCTCCTTCCTCGGCATTACAACAGTCGAGCGCAAGTGCTCTGGGAGATCCTCATCTCCACAAATCGCACAGATGGCTGGCGAGAGCGGGCAGAGCAGCGGCGGATCGCCACAGGTGTACGTCTGGCCAAAAAGTACATATGCCAAAGAATCCTCCTTCCAGTCAATCCCTGCCCGTCTCAGTGTTGCCGTCATCATACCGATCATCTGTTGTAGCTGGAGTTGCGATGCAGCACAGAGCGTAACATTGTCCGCCCACAAGAAGTGGTGTACAAGAGCACCGTCCGTCCCCTCCCCTTCCAGTCGGACACCGTATCCTGAGGTATCCCAAGTCTGAATCACAGATCCCCAGATGGCCTCCAAGACAATATTGAAAAGTATAGGTCCCTCCTTACCTCCCGTTCGGACCGATTTATTGTATCTCACCTCATCGCCGCACACGCTCTGAAACTCAAAGGTAGCAATGTTATCCAGCATGGGCTCCACAATGGCTCTGATGAGGCACACAGGGTACTTAAGGTACAGCATGGCCTTGATGATAGTGTGCAGTGTGACATTATCGAACGCTTTGTGCATGTCCAAGACTCCCACGTGCACAGACTCCGCCTTCCCCCCCAACATTTGCATGTCTAGTAAGATGTGATAGTGGTGCCGTGACGTTAGTGACCTTCTGATCCTTCTCAAATCCGTATGTGCACAACCGTCGGTTCACAGGACATGCATCAATAAACTGCAACACACATGCCATGTACCATTTACTCATCACACTGATCAGGCAAATCCCTCTGGTGTTGGAGAGTCGTGTAGCATCCCGCATCTTCGGCACAAGTTGGATACTGAGCTGCCTCCACGTCTCAGGGCTAGAGGCTCCCTGCTCGAAAATCCTCTGGAAAGCACGCCGCACAAACAAGAGGCTCCTCCACGGCAACTCACGGATGACCTCAGCAACGACTCCATCGCTACCGGGTGCCGTGCCAGGCTTCAAAGACGCACGAGCCTGCATGAGCATGCCCATCGTGATGACTCTTCCCTCCACCCCACGGTCGTTGTGTCTGAGTTCCTGAAAGGCCTCCAAAGTCCGTTTTTCCTCCTCCGAGTTCGTGTAAGACGCCGTCGCATACCTAGTGATCTCCGTACTCCACCTAGTCCTGTCCATTGTCAGCACACCCTCACACTCCAGCTCCTTGAGGATACACCGTGAGGTCTTACTGGATCCCTTGTGGTCCTGCAGGAGTTGGTTCCTCCTGTGCTGTCTCCTAAGGGTCTTCCTCCTACGAAGCAGTTGTTTACGAGTACTCCCAAGGGCCCCACGCCTGATGGCAGACTCCACCTCTATGAGCTCCCTGGGCCTCTAAATAGGTTTGCTGTTGGGGCGCCCCTTAGTGTGGTCCACAAGCTTTGCCGTCTCCAAGAGTACCCGTCCGACCTGCTGTAGGTCCGTCCCTACCGTGTCAGATGCAAGCCCCTCAATCGACACATCCGCAAGCACACGAAACATGTTCCTCGCCGTGTCATCCGTCGGCTGCCAGCCAACCATGGACACAGGGCGGGGTGGCAAAGCTGGGCGCCTGATCTCCGTAGTCTTGAGATTTACCCAGACTAGAGCGTGATCACTATAGGCACTGGCTTTTGCACGTATACCTGGCGTCGCTTTGATGGGTTCCACAAACTGGACCTGGCATCTCATTTCCTGGTGAGCTCTTGCCTCATCCGCGCACCAACGTGTAGGTATGAGAATATAGTCAAGCACACGCTGCACATGTGTGGAACCGTACGGTATATGTGTGATACGTCGAGCTCCATATGTGTTCGCCGCACAGATCCCCCAAGTACTCATGAACCTCATAAGCATGTCCCTCCTCTCTGCATGGTAGTTCGCCTCCTCCCTCCCCCCGTCCACCTGCATAAGACCTCCCCCCGTCATTCCCAGCATATCTGGTTCAAGTTCCGTCTGAGCATCCATCCCCACCCATGGTATGACTCCAGCCTGTGTAGTTTGAAACATAGTAACACTGCACTTTGGAAGTACATCTGAGTATTCCCCCAAGTGGTCCACCTCACGCATCACGCATGGTAGATACACTGATGTAACTAGAGCACCCCTGAATTCGACACACGCAAATCGTACCCCACTCCGTCGTGCAATCACATGTGGTGCCCAATCCCTGCACCATGCAACCGCCGCCTCGGCGCAGGAGCTATAGTGAATCTCCCATCCACATCTAGTAAAAGTATTTGCAATGGTATGCTCACACTCTTGCAGGCACACCATTTGAATTGACCTGGCTTCACATGCAGCGACCAGGTTGGGTACTTGACCGTCGGATATTTTCTGCACGTTCCAGGTTGCGACAACGGTCTCTGTCGCAGCCCTACCGCCCCGTCAATGATTCGGGCACCGTAGTGTCTGAAGAAACTGCACCTGGTTAATGTCAGGCTCAACGTGTGTCAAATTGTCGCCATAGAGGTTCCATCCTTTTGTCGGTCCCCATTCTGCAATCAACGTCTTTTGTGTAGTATCCTCAGCATTCGGCATATACCACATATGTCATTGGCGGACCCGTCTCACCTCGAAGAATAGCCGTCGCATTTCCCTTGATATCAGAAAATAGTGCTTGAAACCTTCCTACCGCCCGAACATGTTCTATCTTCCATGGCGGGCATTCAACTTGAAATCGCACATTGGGAGGCAATGAAGTGAGTCCCCGCCTGTAGTCATTCTCCCACACACGTTTCGCTTCCCATAGGATCTCAGAGGATGTACCTGGCTTGAAATAGATCCTACCCCTCGTGTACGGCCAATATCTACCAGTATTCTCCTGAACCGTCCGATCCAAGTCCAGTGCCACCCTCTGTGTAGCATCAATCTGTTTAGAGTCAATAAGACCATTCATCGCCGTCGTCAGTGCCCCCTGTGAAAGAGCCTCCCGCTGACGTATCTCACGGTTCCTCCATCCCTCCCTTGAAACCCATCCCTTGAACTCAACATAACGTGGATTCCAAGCAGGATCGTGCCTGTCCGTACCCGCCTTCGTGGATCCACTTGCTACCGACAGCCCGCCCCCCTGCTTGAGCTTCTGAACTTCATTGGTGAGGTCCTGGATCGCCGATACTGTTTTCGAGACCCTGGAGTCCAGAGATGTTTTCAGACCGTCCATTTCCGTACGAATAGAGTTCCTGAACGATTGCATGTCTGCCGTCATAGTCTGTTGTCCCGTCATGATGGATCGAAACATCTGTTCAATGTCAAGGCCAGCTTCCTGGGCAACCTCATTCGCACCCAATGTTTGTCCCGCACCTCCTCCTTCTCCTTTCCCTCCTCCTTTGACATTACGAGCACGGACAGCTCTAGCAAACGCCCCACCCCCATCATCAATTGTCATGTCCTGGCCCATCGCATGCAAGCCTGGAGCACCTGAAACTGAAGAACCTGCTGGCATCGCTGGTGCAGCACCTGAAACTGAAGAACCTGCTGCAGCCATCTTTCTTTTGTGGCTGCGTAAGATATTGAAATCGTAACCTTCACCCTGCACGAAGTGGTTACGCAAGATATTGAAATCGTAGCCTTCACCCTGCACAAACGGTACTGTTGGTGTGAGCGATGGCACACAAATAACAGCTCTCCTGTCACCTCGAGGTGTCCCGACCTGTCTGGCTAGATAGTCCCAGTCAGCGTGACTGAAGTCGGACCCCCAGCACTCCGTCTTTCCAAGAGAGAGGAAAAGAGACAATTGCAGCAGTAGCAATAACAATAACAAGTGCAGGCGGCCTAGCACACGCTATGACAATAACAAGTGCAGCGGCCTAGCTGACCTCGATCTCGCTGAACCCGAAGAAGACGGAGAAGGCAGCGATGGCTGCCGCGCCGCCGCCCGCGGCGACGCGCCCCCCCCCACACGCTAGACGCCCGTGGGATCCAGACGCCTTGAGACGCCTTGAGCCTTGAGCCAAAATGGCTACGGAGCGTCCAAAACCCGGAGAGGGAAAAGATGTCCAGGAACGGGGAGAGGTTTGGGGGGCTCCCCTGAAGCGCTTCGAATGCGCCGCCAGGAACGCTTCCACGCCTGCCTGCACGTGGCCATGCACGCGTGGACACGTGCCGGAAGCGCTCCCGGACCCGCTGCGGCGCCTCTGAAGCGCTGCCAGGAACGCTTCCACGCGTGCCTGCACGCGTGCAGGCACGCGTGGACGCTTGCCCGAAGCTCTCCCGGACGGGCTGCGATCTCACACGAGGCGCTGCGGGGACTGGGCGCCGGCGGTAAACCGTCAACCTTTCTTTCCGCCGGGGGACTCGTCCAAAGAACGAGCAGAGAACGAATAGTTGTTCAGCCCGAGCGCTGATAGCAGACTGATCTCAGGCGTCTAGTGATATCCCATTGCTGTGCTGAACAGTTCTATAGCTCATCTGCAGCGTGTGGAAAATACCATCAGAGAGAAAATAGCAGAGTACGAATCCGTGTTTGCCGTCGGCGCTCAGAACAGACCCAAACCAAGCGTCTAGATGCTTCGCGCCTCACGATGTCCTTCAGAATTTTTCTGCCAAAGAGCTCTCGAGCTGCTCTGCAGCTCGAGTTCAGTGAAGGAGTTCACCATCATTTGGAAAAAAATTGTCGGTCGAATTCGATTTTTTTTGTGAACCTAGCTCGGGTAGCACGAAAACTGACAGCATCTCTCAGGTGACTCCAACGATGCGAATAGTTTCGCGGCCTTCCTCGAGTAGCAGACCGCTTTCAGACCTCTCGATGCGACAGACGAACGCGCCTGATTATTCTACATCGGTCTCTGTGCGTAGTAGCTATGTAGCTCCCCTAGCCATCGAGTTAAGTACAGAAAACCGACAGTCCCTGTCGAGATGACCCGAGCGATACAAATAGTTTTGCCTAGCTCGAGTAGCAGACCGAGTTCAGACCTCTGCATGCAACAGGCGGACGCGCCTGATGTCTCCGAATCAGTTTATGTGATTACCAGCCATGTAGCCGCCCTACAGCCCGAGTTAAGTACAGAAAACCGACAGCACCTCTCAAGATAACTCGACTATTACGAACAGCTTCGCGGACCTAGCTCGAGCAGCAGACCGAATTCAGATCTCTCGATGCAACAGACCAACGCGTCTGATGATTATGAACTGGTTTCTGTAAGTATCAGCTCTGTAGCTGTCCTACAGCTCGAATTAAGTACAACAAACTGTCAACGCGGATCAAGATGACTCGAAACAGCCGATCCCGCCGGGATGCTTTTTGGCAGTAATATCCACCCGATCGAGCTGAGATTAAGACGGCGAGCGGAAATGAGATCGAATATCACGGGAAAAAATACTAGAGCTCTAACGAATGGTTGAATTTCGAGAACAAAGTTTTCAACCGACCAAAAGTCACCAAAAGGTCCGTCGATATTTTTCTTGCCAACTAGCTCTCCAGCGCCCCGGAACTGGCGCCGGCGGTGAACCGTCAACCTGGTCACCGCCGGGAACCTCGTAGAGCTCCTTTCACGCAATAGGGTGCTCAGAATCGAAAGATAAAGCTTCTGAAATCATTTCTCGGAGAAATCAAAATTCATGATTTTGATGTCGACATGAAGTTGGTTCCCCCAAGTGTTTTGATAGTAAAAGTGCGCCTAGAGAGCTCATATCAAGACGCAGAGGCCCTTATAGTCGTCTACAGGTGCAAAAAATCTGGTTTCTCAAAATGAATGGTCAAATATCTTTCAAATATTCGCAAAACCACCCAAAAGTTATCACATTGTCCTTTCTGGTCGGGTCGGCGAACTGGGCGCCGGCGGTAAACCGTCAACCTTTCTTGCCGCCGGGGGACTCGTAGAGCTTCCTGACAATTTATAATGTCGAAAAAAATTGCAGAGAACGCATAGTTTTTCAGCCCAAGCGATTTCAGACCTCTCGATGCAACAGCGGAACGCCCCCGATGCTTCTCGATTGTCTTCTGTACGAGCTCTGTAGCTCTCCTACAGCCCGAGTTACGTGCGTAAATCGACAGCACCTCTCAAGATGACTCGAACAAAACGAATAGTTTGGCAAACCCAGCTCGAGTATCAGACCGAGTTCAGACCTCTGAATGCGACAGGCGGACACGTCTGATGTCTCCAAATCGATTCCTGTGATTACCAGCCCTGCAGCCGCCCTACAGCCCGAGTTAAGTGCAGAAAACCGAGAGCACCTCTCAGGACGACTCGAATCATACGAATAGTTTCGCGGACCTAGTTCAGACAGCAGACCGAGTCCGCGCTCTGGATTCGACAGGCGGACGCGCCTGATGTCTTCAAATCGATTCCTGTGACCACCAGCACTGTAGCCCCCCTACCGCCCGCGTTAAGTGCAGAAAACCGACAGCACATCTCAAGATGACTCGAACAATACGAATAGTTTCGCGATTCTAGATCGGGCAGCAGACCGAGTTCAGAGCTCTGCATTCAACAGACAAACGCGACTGATGATTCTGAATCGGTTTCTGTAAGTATCAGCTCTGTAGCTGTCCTATAGCTCGAGTTTCGTACAGAAAACCGAGAGCGCCTGTCAAGATGACTCGAATAATACGAGTAGGTTTGCGGACCTAGCTCGGCTAGCAGACCGAGTCCAGACCTCCAGATGCAACAGACGAACGCGCCTGATCATTCTGAATCGATAAGGTGTGCTTACCAGCTGTGTAGCTGTCCTGTATCTCGAGTTAAGTCCAATATACTAAGAGCGCGCATGAACATGACTCGAAACAGCCGATCCCGCCCGTGTGCTTTTTGGCAGTAAAAGGTACCCGATCGAGCTGAGATCAAGATGGCAAGCGGGGAGTCGATCGAATTTCACGGGAACAATACTAGAGCTCTAACGAATGGTTGAATTTCGAGAACAAAATTTTCAAACGACCAAAAGTCACCAAAAGGTCCGTCGAGATTTTTCTTACCAACTAGCTCTCGCCTCGGAACTGGCGCCGGCGGAGAACCGTCAACCTGGTCACCGCCGGGAACCTCGTAGAGCTCCTTTCACGCGTAAGAATGCTCAGAATCGAAAGAGAGAGCTTCTGGAATCAGTTCTCGGAAAGTGGAAATTGATTTTTTTGATGTCGACATGAAGTTGGTTCCCCCAAGTGTTTTCATAGTAAACGTGCGTCTAGAGAGCTCATATCAAGACGCAGAGGCCCTCATAGTCGTCCACAGGTGCGAAAAATCTGGTTTCTAAAAATGAATGGTCAAATATCTTTCAAATATTCGCAAAACCACCCAAAAGTTATCACTTTGCCCTTTCTGGTCGGCTGGACAAACTAGCTGCCCCCCGCGCCCGAATCCTTCTAGCTCATCGATGTCGAAGAGCTCTACGAGGTACTGGCGCCGGCGGTGAACCGTCAACCTGGTCTTTTGCGTCTTTTGCGAAGGCCGGTTCGAGCTCCCATGGGAGCAGGCCTAAACACAATAACCTAAACCGCGAACCTCGTAGAGCTCCCTGCACGCGTAAGATTGCTCAGAATCGAAAGAGAGAGCTTCTGGAAGCATTTCTCGAAAAAAACAAAATTGATTTTTTTTCATGTCGACGTGAAATTGGTTCCGCCAAGTGTTTTGATAATAAAAGTGTGCCTACAGACCTCATATTAAGACACAGAGGCTGTCATAGTCGTCTAGAGGTGCGAAAAATCTGCTTCCTTCAAATGAATTGTCAAATATCTTTCAAATCTTGGCAAAACCGATCCAGAGTCACCACATCTTCTTTTCTGGCCGGGTCGACCAACTAGCTCCACCCCGCGCTGGAATTCCTCTTGCTCATCGATAACGAAGAGCTCTACGAGATACTGGGAGCCGGCGGAGCTCTTTTCTCGTGCGGGCCTGCCCAGTACACATTAAGGGAGCTTTCTTCAAAGATTTCTGCGCGAAGAACTCTGAAGCTCATCTGCAGCTCGAGTTAAGTGGAAAAAAAACACACAATCAGTTCGAAAAAAATCACACAAGAATATGTTTGCGGAACCTAGCTCAGGTAGCAGACTTTGTTCAGAGCACTAGATGCTGCAGCCGAACGCCCCTGGTGATTCAGGATTGGTTTCTGTGCGTACCAGCTCTGCACCTCTGCTACACCTTCAGTCAAGAACAGGAGACTGACACGCATGCAAAGAAAACCTGGCTCGAGCAGCAGACCGAGTTCAGACATCTAAATAAGACAGACGAACGCGCCTGATAATAATGAATCGGTTTCTGTAAGTATCAGCTCTGTAGCTGACCCAAATCTGCAGAAAAATACGGAAAACCGTCAACGCGTGTCAAGATGACTCTAAACGGCCGTCGGTTCCAGCAAGTGTTTTCATAATAATATTGCAGATACGGACCTGCAAATTTAACTGGCAGACGCGGCAGAACCCACAACACGTGAGAAAAATACCGGCTCTCAAAATGAATGGTCAAATTCTGCACAAAGATTCAAAAACCCACCCCAAGTCGTCACATTGTCTCGAAAGGTCGGGTCGGCCAACTGGCGCCGGCGGTGAACCGTCAACCTGGCCACCGCCAGAAACCTCGTAGAGCTCCTTGCACGCGTAAAGATGCCCAGAATGGAAGCAAAGATTTTCGGAATAGATTGTCTGGAAATCTTGAATTTTCAATTTTTCATGTCAATCCGAGGTCAGGTTCCGCTTGGCTCGGGAAAATTTGTCGACGGAATGAGCTAGGAATTCGAATGCCACATTGTCTCTTTTGGTCCGATCGGCCAACTAGCTCCGCCCCGCGCAGGAATTCCTCTAGCTCATCGTTGCCGAAGAGCTCTACGAGGTATTATCAGCCCAAACGAATGATTAGAACTGCATTTTTGGCTCATCCACGCCGCGGAAGTTTAATCGCGTACCTTTTCGAAATTTCTCCACCCTGTCGCCGAATTCCTCAAGCTCTGTTACCACAAGAGTTCTACGAGGTACTGCGCCGGCGGTGAACCGTCAACCTAGTCACCGCAGGGAACCTCGTAGAGCTCCTTTCGCGCGTGAGAGAGCTCAGAGTCGAAAGAGAGAGCTTCTGGAGGCATTTCTCGAAAAAATGAACATTGATTTTTTTCATGTCGAAATGAAGCTGGTTGCTCCAAGCGTTTCGGCAGTAAAGTGCGCCTAGAGAGCTCAGATTAAGACGCAGAGGCTCTCATAACCTTTTACAGGTGCAAAAACCCGGCTTTCTCAAACAAAAAAAAAAAATGTCAAATTCTTTCAAATATTTCCAAAACCACCCAAAAGCTGCCACTTCGTCTTTTCTGGTCGGGTCGACCACCTGGGCGCCCGGGGGACTCGTAGAGCTTCCTGACAATATATAATGTCGAAAAAAATTGCAGAGAACGAATAGTTTTTCAGCCCAAGCGATTTCAGACCTCTCGATGCAACAGCCGAACGCCCCCGATGCTTCTGGATTGCCTTCTGCACGAGCTCTGCAGCTCTCCCACAGCCCAAGTTACGTGCGTAATTCGACAGCACTTCTCAAGATGACTCGAACAGAACGAATAGTTTGGAAAACCCAGCTCGAGTATCAGACCGAGTTAGACCTCTGAATGCGACAGGCGGACGCGTCCGATGTCTCCGAATCGACTCCTGTGATTATCAGCCCGGCAGCCCCCCTACAGCCCGAGTTAGTGAAAACTGATAGCACCTCTCAGGATGACTCGAACAATACGAGTAGTTTCGCGGACCTAGTTCGGGCAGCAGACCGAGTTCCGAGCTCTGGATTCGACAGGCGGACGTGCCTAATATCTTCGAATCGATCCCTGAAACCACCAGCACTGCAGCCCCCCTACAGAAAACCGACAGCTCCTCTCAAGATGACTCGAACGATACGGATAGTAACCGAGAGCGTCTGTCAAGATGACTCGGATAATACAAATAGGTTTGCGGACCTAGCTCAGCTGGCAGACCGATTTCAAAGCTCTCGATGCAATAGACAAACGCGCCTGATCGTTCTGAATCGATAAGGTGTGCTTCAGCTGTGTAGCTGTCCTGTATCTCGAGTTAAGTCCAATATACTGACAGCGCGTACGAGCATGACTCGAAACAGCCGATCCCGCCCGTGTGCTTTTTGGCTGTCAGAGGTACCCGATCGAGCTGAGATCGAGATGGCGAGCGGGGAGTCGATCGAATTTCAAGAACAGAAGTTTCAACCGACCAAAAGTCAGCAAAAGGTCCGTCGAGATTTGTCGCCAACTGGCTCTTCAGCGCCCCGGAATTACTCTTAAGCTTGCAGCAACTTCTTGCTCAGGGAAGCTCTACGAGTTACTAGCTCCACCCCGCGCCGGAATTCCTCTAGCTCATCGATGCCAAAGAGGTTTACGAGGTACTTGGTAGCGTCCAAAACCCGGAGAGCAAAGGCCAAACACTGGGCGCCGGCGGTAAACCGTCAACCTTTCTTACCGCCGGGGGACTCGTAGAGCTTCCTGACCAAACATAATCAGAAAAAAGTTGCAGAGAACCAATAGTTTTTCAGCCCAGCGATTTAAATAGCCGAGCGCCCCTGACACTTCTGGATCGTTTTCTGTGCGTACCAGCTCGTAGCTCTCCTACATCCCGAGTTCAATGCAGAAAAGGGACAAAATCTGCCAAGGTAACTTGAAGAATGCGAATAGCTTTGCGACCCTAGCCCGAGTAACAAACCCAGTTCAGACCTCTGGATGCAACAGACGAACGCGCACAATGATTTCGAAACTGTTTCTGTGCGTATCAGCTCTGTAGCTCTCCAACAGCCCGAGTTACGTGCGAAAATCGACAGCTCCTCTCAAGATGACTCGAACAATACGAATAGGTTCGCGAACCTAGCTCGAGTAGCAGACCGAGTTCAGACCTCTGAATGCGACAGACGGACGCGCCTGATGTCTCCGAATCGATTCTTGTGATTATGCTCCCTGTAGCCCCCCTGCAGCCCGAGTTAAGTGCAGAAAACCGACAACACCTCCCAAGATGATTCACACAATACGAATAGTTTTGCGAACCTAGCTCGAGTAGCAGGCCTAGTTCAGACCTCTGAATGCGACAAGCGGACGCGCCCGATGTCTCTGAATCGATTCCTGTGATTATGGGCCCTGCAGCCCCCCTGCAGCCCGAGTTAAGTGCAGAAAACCAACAGCACTTCTCAAGATGACTCGAACAGTACAAATAGTTTCGCGGACCTAGCTCGGGCAGCAGACAGAGTTCAGAGCTCTGAATTCAACAAACAAACGCGCCTGATGATTCTGAATCGGTCTGTAACTATCAGTTATGTAGCTGTCCTATAGCTCGAGTTAAGTACAAAAAACCAACGACGTCTGTCAAGATGACTCGAATAATACGAACAGGTTTGCGGACCTAGCTCAGCTAGCAGACCGAGTTCAGACCTCTGGATGCGACATACGAACGCGCCTGATCATTCTGAATCGATGAGATGTGCTTACCAGCTCTGTAGCTGTCCTGTAAAAGTTCCCGATCGAGCTGAGATCAATTTGGCGAGCGGGAATAAGATCGAATATCACGGGAAAAAATACTAGAGCTCAAACGAATTGAGGAATTTCGAAAACAAAACTGGGAACCGCAGGCTACCGCCGGGCACCTCGTAGAGCTCTTTTGTTGCACAGCGCTCCTCGGAACACATGAAGCTTCTGGAGCGAGAGCAGAAAAACTCTAAAAATCACGATTTTTTTCATACAAAGTCGGTTCCAGCAAGTCTTTTCATAGTAATATTGAACCTACAGACCTGAGAATTTAACTGGCAAACGCGGCATAAACCACTACACGTGGGAAAAATACCCGTTCTCGAAATGAATTGACAAATATCTTTCAAATATTCGCAAAACCGACCCAAAGTTGTCACATTGTCTCTTTTGGTCGGGTCGGCCAACTAGCTCCACCCGAATTCCTCCAGCTCATCGATGCCGAAGAGCCCTACGAGGTATTTTCAACCGACCAAAAGTCACCAAAAGGTCCGTCGAGATTTTTTTCTTGCCAACTAGCTCTCCAGCGCGCCGGAATTACTCTTAAGCTTCCAGCAACTGGGAGCCGGCGGTAAACCGTCAACCAGATTTTTTGCGGACTTTGCGGTCGACTGTGCAGGCTTTCCAGCCTAGTCGGAAGCAAGGAACGGGCGCATCGGGAGTAGGCGGAAGCCTCACCGATCCAAACGATCAGAGGCGAAAGCCAACTCTTATTAGGAGGATGAGAGGTCAAGCACACACACACGACAAACGAGGGCAAGGCGTGAGTGAGCACAATCACAATCACATCATATCCTGTCCGAAATACGCTTGTAGAACCCGCGGCAAGATTATAATCGTATGCTCAACGGCCGAGACCTCGGCATCAGTCACTGTTGAAGTTGGATCAATCGAGAACGCCGCACTGTACACCTCCGTCCAAATGATCTCATGGCTGAGTGGCTGCCTTGAGAGTCTCGATACCCTTCCAACATCTATCCAGCACCCGACTCCCACGCCGTCGCAAGAGACACCACCATCGAATCCAGCTCTGATGGCACAAACGCGAAACACCTGTTGTAACTGAGGGGCATGAAGCCCTATCCTATCTCGAATCACTGGTGGCCCGACGCGGGCCGTATGAGTGAGTACATCTGCACGTGTGTTCCATTCCCTATATGTGTGGTCTATAATTTCCCTCCCGTGACAGGCGGGCCTAATTCCATGTCTTTGACACATGTTGTCGAGTCGGTTGACACATTTTGTCAACCAGATTACCGCCGGGAGCCTCGTAGAGCTCCTGTCTGCACGACGCTGCTTAGAACACATGGGGGAGGCTTTCTTACGCGTGAGCTGAAAAGCTTTAAACCTTACGTTTTTCAGCTTTCACCGAAAGTCGGTTGATTCAAGTGGGGAACCGACAGCACCTCTCAGATCACTCGTATAATACGAACAGCGGAGCTAGCTCGAGTTGCACACCGAGTTCAGACCTCTCGATGGAACAGACAAACGCGCCTGATGATTCTAAATCGGTTTCTGTACGTAGCAGCTCTGTACCTCTTCTAAATCTTGAGAAGTACAGAAAACCGTCAACGCGTGTCAAGATTCTCGAAACGGCCGACGGTTCCCTCAAGTCTTTTGATAGTAATATTGCAGCTACGCACCTGAGAATTTCACTGGCAAGCGCGGCACAGCCCACTACAGGTGAGAAAAATACCGGTTCCCAAAGCGAACTTTGTAAAATTACGCACAAAGATTGCAAAACCGACCCAAAGTTACCACATTGTCTCTTAAGGTCGGGTCAGCCAACTGCGCGCCGGCGGTAAACCGTCAACCTTTCTTACCGCCGGGGGACTCGTAGAGCTTCCTGACCATATAATGTCGAAAAAAATTGCAGAGAACGAATAGTTCTCCAGCCTAAACGATTTCAGACCTCTCGATGCAACAGCCTAACGCCCCTCATGCTTCTGGATCGTTTTCTGTGCGCACGAGCTCCGTAGCTCTCCTATAGCCCGAGTTACGTGCGAAAACCGACAGCACCTCTCAAGATCACTCGAACAATACAAATAGTTTCGCAAATCTAGCTCGAGTATCAGACCGAGTTCAGACCTCTGAATACAACAGGCGGACGCGCCTGATGTCTCCGAATCGATTCCTGTCATTACCAGCCCTGGAGCCCCCTTACAGCCCGAGTTAAGTGCAGAAAACCGATAGCACCTCTGAAGATGACTCGAACAATACGAATAGTTTCGCGGACCTAGCTCGGGCAGCAAACGCGTTCAGAGCTCTGAATACGACAGGCGGACGCGACAGATGTCTTCGAATCGATTGCACTGATTGCCAGCCCTGCAGCCCCCTTACAGCTCGAGTTAAGTGCAGAAAACGGATAGCATCTCTCAAGATGAATCGAAGAATACAAATAGTTTTGCGGACCTAGCTCGGTCAGCACACCGAGTTCTGAGCTCTTGATTTGGGAGGCGGACGCGCCTGATGTCTCCGAAACGATTCCTGTGAGTACGAGCCCTGTGGCCACCCTACAGACGGAGTTAAGTGCAGAAAACTGACAGCACCTCTCAGATGACTCGAACAATACGAATAGCTTCGCGAACCTAGCTCAGGCAGCAGACCGGGTTGAGACCTCTAGATGGAACAGACGAACGCGCCTGATGATTCGCAATCGATTTCTGTGAGAATGAGCTCCGTAGCTGCCCTACAGCTCGAGTTAAGTACAAAATACCGACAACGCGTATCAAGATGACTCGAAACAGCCGATCCCCGCGACGCTTTTTTGCAGAAATATTAACCCGATCGAGCTAAAATTAAGACGGCGACCGGGAGAAAGATCGAATATGGTCCAAAAAAATCGCTCAGACGAATTGTTGAATTTCGAGAACAAAATTTTCAACCGACTAAAAGTCACCAAAAGGTCCGTCGAGATTTTTCTTGCCAACTAGCTCTCCAGTGCGCCGGAACTGGGCGCCGGCGGTAGACCGTCAACCTTTCTTACCGCGGGGGGACTCGTAGAGCTTCCTGACAGTATATGATGTCGAAAAAAATGCAGAGAATGAATACCTACTCGATTTCAGACCTCTCGATGCAACAGCCAAACGCCCCTTATGCTTCTGGATCGTTTTCTGTGCGCACGAGCTCTGTAGCTCTCCTACAGCCCGAGTTACGTGCGAAAATCGACAGCACCTCTTAAGATCACTCGAACAATACAAATAGTTTCGCGAATCTAGCTCGAGTATCAGACCGAGTTCAGACCGAATCGATTCCTATGATTACCAGCCCTGCAGCCCCCTTACAGCCCGAGTTAAGTGCAGAAAACCGACAGCACCTCTGAAGGCGACTCGAACAATACGAATAGTTTCGCGGACCTAGCTCAGGCAGCAGACTGGGTTCAGAGCTCTGAATGCGACAGGCAGACGCGATTGATGTCTCCGAATCGATCCCAGTGATTACCAGCCCTGCAGCCCCCTTACAGCTCGACTTAAGTGCAGAAAACGGACAGCACCTCTCAAGATGACTCGAACAATACGAATAGTTTCGCGAACCTAGCTCGGCCAGCAGACCGAGTTCAGACCTTTGGATGGAACAGACGAACGCGTCTGATGATTGCAATCGATTTCTAAGAGAATGAGCTCTGTAGCTGCCCTACAGCTCGAGCTAAGTACAAAATACCGACAACGCGTATCAAGATGACTCGAAACAGCCGATCCCGCCGCGACGCTTTTCTGCAGGAATATTTACCCGATCGAGCTGAGATTAAGAAGGCGAGCGGGGATAAGATCGAATATGGTGAGAAAAAATACGAGAGCTCAAACGAATTGCTGAATTTCGAGAACAAAATTTTCAACCGACCAAAAGTCAGCAAAAGGTCCGTCGAGTTTTTCCTTGCCAACTAGCTCTCCAGCGCGCCGGAATTACTCTTAAGCTTCCAGCAACTAGCTAAGGGCAGCTCTACGAGTAACTGGGCGCCGGCGGTAACCCGTCAACCTTTCTTACCGCCGGGGGACTCGTAGAGCTTCCTGACAATATATATATATATATAACGTCGAAACAAAATGCAGAGAACGAATAGTAACTCGTAGAGCTTCCCTTAGCAAGTTATTGCTGGAAGCTTAAGAGTAATTCCGGGGCGCTGGAGAGCTAGTTGGCAAGAAAAATCTCGACTGACCTTTTGCTGACTTTTGGTCGGTTGAAAATTTTGTTCTCGAAATTCCTCAATTCGTTTGAGCTCTAGTATCTTTTTCCCGTGATATTCGATCTTATTCCCGCTCGCCATCTTGATCTCAGCTCGATCGGGCACCTTTTACTGCCAAAAAGCACACGGGCGGGATCGGCCATTTCGAGTCATCTTGATACGCGCTGTCGGTATATTGGACTTTACTCGAGATACATGACAGCTATAGAGCTGGTAAGCACACCTTATCGATTCAGAATGATCAGGCGCGTTCGTCTGTTGCATCCAGAGGTCTGAACTCGGTCTGCTAGACGAGCTAGGTCCGCAAACCTATTCGTATTATTCGAGTCACCTTGACAGGCGCTCTCGGTTTTCTGCACTTAACTCGAGCTATATGACAGCTACAGAGCTGATACTTACAGAAACCGATTCAGAGTCATCAGCCGCGTCTGTCTGTTTAATCCAGAGCTCTGAACTCGGTCTGCTGCCCGCTCTAGAATAGCGAAACTATTCGTATTGTTCGAGTCATATTGAGAGGTGCTGTCGGTTTTCTGTACTTAACTCGAGTCCTGGGGTGGCCACAGTGCTGGTAGTCACAGGAATCGGTTTGGAGACATCAGGCGCGCTCGCCTGTCGAATCCAGAGCTCGGAACTCGGTCTGCTGCCCTAACTAGGTCCGCGAAACTGTTCGTATTGTTCGAGGCATCGTGAGATGCTGTCGGTTTTCTGCGGGCTGTAGGTGGGCTGCAGGGCTGGTAATCACAGAAGTCGATTCGGAGACATCAGACGCGTCCGCCTGTAACATTCAGGCCTGAACTTGGTCTGATACTCGAGCTAGGTTTGCCAAACTAGTCGTAGTGTTCGAGTCATCTTTAGGGTTGCTGTCGATTTACGCACGTAACTCGGGCTGTAGGAGAGCTATCGTACAGAAGACAATCCAGAAGCATCGGGGGCGTTCAGCTGTTGCATCGAGAGGTTTGAAATCGCTTGGGCTGAAAAAACTATTCGTTCTCTGCAATTTTTTTCGACATTATATATTGTCAGGAAGCTCTACGAGTCTCCCGGCGGTAAGAAAGGTTGACGGTTTACCGTCGGCGCCCAGTTTTTCAGCCCAAGCGATTTCAAACCTCTCGACGCAACAGCCGAATGCCCCCGATGCTTCTGGATTGTCTTCTGCGCGAGCTCTGTAGCTCTCCTACAGCCCGAGTTACGTGCGTAAATCGACAGCACCTCTCAAGATGACTCGAACAATACGAATAGTTTGGCAAACCTAGCTCGAGTATCAGACCGAGTTCAGACCTCTGCATGCGACAGGCGCACGCGTCTGATATCTCTGAATCCATTCCTGTGATTACCAGCCCTGCGGCCCCCCTACAGCCCGAGTTAAGTGCAGGAAACCGACAGCACCTCTCAGGATGACTCGAACAATACAAATAGTTTCGCGGACCTAGTTCGGGCAGCAGACAGAGTTCGGAGCTCTGGATTCGACAGGCGGACGCGCCTGATGTCTCCGAATCAATTTCTGTGATGACCAGCCATGCAGCCCCCTACAGCCCGAGTTAAGTGCAGAGAACCGACAGCACCTCTCAAAATGACTCCAACAATACGAATAGTTTCGCGATTCTAGATCGGGCAGCAGACCGAGTTCAGAGCTCTCGATTCGAAAGACAACTGCTACTGATGATTATGAATCAGATTCTGTACGTATCAGCTCTGCAGCTGTCCTGTAGCTCGAGTTAAGTACAGAAAACCGAGAGCGTCTGTCAAGATGACTCGAATAATACGAAAAGGTTTGCGGACCTAGCTCGGCTAGCAGACCGAGTTCAGACCTCTGGATTCAACAGGCGAACGCGCCTGAGCATTCTGAATCGAATAGCTGTGCTTACCAGCTCTGTAGCTGTCCTAAAGCTCGAGTTATCTTGAGACAACCGTCACAGCGTGACAAGATGACCCGAAACGGCCGATCCCGCCGCAGTGCTTTTTGGCAGTAAAGGGTACCCGATCGAGCTGAGATCAAGACGGCGAGCGGGAATAAGATCGAATATGACGGGAAAAAATACTAGAGCTCAAACGAGTGGTTGAATTTCGAATACAAAATTTTCAACCGACCAAAAGTCAGCAAAAGGTCCGTCGAGATTTTTCTTGCCAACTAACTCTCCAGCGCCCCGGAATTACACTTAAGCTTCCAGCAATAACTTGCTAAGGGAAGCTCTACGAGTTACTGGGCGCCGGCGGTAAACCGTCAACCTTTCTTACCGCCGGGGGACTCGTAGAGCTTCCTGACAACATAATGTCGAAAAACTAGGCGCCGGCGGTAAACCGTCAACCTTTCTTACCGCTGGGGGACTCGTAGAGCTATCTGACAATATATAATGTCGAAAAAAATTGCAGAGAACGAATAGTTTTTCAGCCCAAGCGATCTCAGACCTCTCAATGCAACAGCCGATGCTCCTGATGCTTCTGGATTGTCTTCTGCACGAGCTCTGTAGCTCTCCTACAGACCGAGTTACGTGCGTAAATCGACAGCAACCCTGAAGATGACTCGAACAATACGAATAGTTTGGCAAACCTAGCTCAAGTACCAGACCAGGTTCAGGCCTCTGAATGCGACAGGCGAACGCGTCTGATGTCTCCGAATCGATTCATGTGATTACCAGCCCTGCAGCCCCCCTACAGCTCGAGCTAAGTGCAGAAAACCGACAGCATCTCAGGATGACTCGAACAATACGAATAGTTTCGCGGACCTAGTTCGGGCAGCAGACCGAGTTCCGAGCACTGGATTCGACAGGCGGACGCGCCTGATGTCTCCAAATCGATTCCTGTGACTACCAGCACTGTAGCCCCCCACAACCCGAGTTAAGTACAGAAAAACGACAGCAGCTCTCAAGAGGACTCGAACAATACGAATAGTTTCGCGATTCTAGAGGGGGCAGCAGACGAGTTCAGAGCTCGGGATTCAACAAACAAACGCGACTGATGACTCTGAATTGGTTTCTGTAAGTATCAGCTCTGTAGCTGTCATATAGTTCGAGTTAAGTACAGAAAACCGAGCGCACCTGTCAAGATAACTCGAAAAATACAAATAGGTTTGCGGACCTAGCTCGGCTAGCAGACCGATTTCAGACCTCTGGATGCAACAGACGAACGCGCCTGATCATTCTGAATCGATAGGGTGTGCTTACCAGCCCCGTAGCTGTCCTGTATCTCGAGTTTAGTCCAATATACCGACAGCGCGTATCAAGATGACTCCAAACGCCCGATCCCGCCTGGACGCTTTTCGGCAGTAAAAGGTACCCGATCGAGCTGAGATCAAGATGGCGAGCGGAAATAAGATCGAATATCACGGGAAAAATACTAGAGCTCTAACGAATGGTTGAATTTTGAGAACAAAATTTTCAACCGACTAAAAGTCATCAAAATGTCCGTCGAGATTTTTCTTGCCAACTAGCTCTCCAGCGCCCCAGAATTACTCTTAAGCTTCCAGCAATAACTTGCTAAGGGAAGCTCTACGAGCTAAATTGCAGAGAACGAATAGGTTTTCAGCCCAAGCGATTTCAGACCTCTCGATGCAACAGCCGAACGCCCCCCGATGCTTCTGGATTGTCTTCTGTACGAGCTCTCAGCACCTCTCAAGATGACTCGAACAAAACGAATAGTTTCGCGAATCTAGCTCGAGTATCAGGCCGAGTTCAGACCTCTGAATGCGACAGGCGGACGCGTCTGGCGTCTCCGAATCGGTTCCTGTGATTACCAGCCCTGCAGCCCCCCTACAGCCCGAGGTAAGTGCAGAAAGCTGACAGCATCTTTGAGCATGACTCGAACAATACGAACAGTTTCGCGACCTAGTTCGGGCAGCAGACCGAGTTCCGAGCTCTGGATTCCACAGGCGGACGCGCCTGATGTCTTCAAATCGATTGCTGTCACCACCAGCACTGTAGCCTCCCTACAGCCCGAGTTAAGTGCAGAAAACCGACAGCACCTCTCAGATGACTCGAACAATACGAATTGTTTCGCGAATCTGGATCGGGCAGCAGACCGAGTTCAGAGCACTGAATTCAACAAACAAACGCGACTGATGATTCTGAATCGATTTCTGTACGTATCAGCTCTGTAGCTGTCCTTTAGCTCGAGTTAAGTACAGAAAACCGAGAGCGCCTGTCAAGATGACTCGAATAATACGAATAGGTTTGCGGACCTAGCTCGGCTAGCAGACCGAGTTCAGACCTCTGGATGCAACAGACGAACGCGCCTGATCATTCTGAATCGATAAGGTGTGCTTACCAGCTCTGTAGTTGTCCTATATCTCGAGTTAAGTCCACTATACCGACAGCGCGTATCAAGATGATTCGAAACGGCCGATCCCGCCGCAGTGCTTTTTGGCAGTAAAAGGTACCCGATCGAGCTGAGATCAAGACGGCGAGCGGGAATAAGATCGAATATCACGGGAAAAAAAAACAAGAGCTCTAACGAATGGTTGAATTTCGAAAACAAAATTTCCAACCGACCAAAGTCACCAAAAGGTCCGTCGGGATTTTTCTTGCCAACTGGGCGTCGCCGGCGGTAAACCGCCAACCTTCCTTACCGCCGGGGGACTCGTAGAGCTTCCTGAGCATATATAATGTCGAAAGAAATTGCAGAGAACGAATAGTTTTCAGGCTAAACGATTTCAGACCTCTCGATGCAACAGCCAAACGCCCCTCATGCTTCTGGACCGTTCTCTGTGCGCACGAGCTCCGTACTGCAGCCCGAGTTACGTGCGAAAATCGACAGCGCCTCTTAAGATCACTCGAACAATACAAATAGTTTCGCGAAACTAGCTCGAGTATCAGACCGAGTTCAGACATCTGAATGCAACAGGCAGACGCGCCTGATGTCTCCGAATCGATTCCTGTGATGACCAGCCCTGCAGCCCCCTTACAGCCCGAGCTAAGTACAGAAAATCGACAGCACCTCTGAAGATGACTCGAACAATACGAATAGCTTCGCGGACCTAGCTCGGGCAGCAGGCCGAGTTCAGGGCTCTGAATGCGACAGGTGGGCGCGACTGATGTCTCCGAATCGATTCCAGTGATTACCAGCACTGCAGACCCCTTACAGCTCGAGTTAAGTGCAGAAAACGGACAGCACCTCTCAAGATGACTCGAGGAATACGAATAGTTTTGCGAACAAAGCTCGGGCAGCACACCGAGTTCCGAGCTCTGGATTCGGCAGGCGGACGCGCCTGATGTCTCCGAATCGATTCCTGCTCGGGCAGCACACCGAGCCTCTGGATTCGGCAGGCGGACGCGCCTGATGTCTCCGAATCGATTCCTGTACGAGCCCTGTAGCCCCCCTACAGCCCGAGTTAAGTGCAGAAAACTGTCAGCACCTCTCAAGATGACTCCAACAACACGAATAGTTTCGCGACCTAGCTCGGGCAGCAGACCGAGTTCAGACCTCTAGATGGAACAGACGAACGCGCCTGATGATTCGCAATCGATTTCTGTGAGAATGAGCTCTGTAGCTGCCCTACAGCTCGAGTTAAGTACAAAATACCGACAACGCGTATCAAGATGACTCGAAACAGCCGATCCCGCCGCGATGCTTTCTTGCAGAAATATTGACCCGATCGAGCTGAGATCAAGACGGCGAGCGGGAATAATATCAAATACGGTCAGAAAAAATACTCGAGCTCAAACGAATGGTTGAATTTCGAGAACAAAATTTTCAACCGACCAAAAATCAGCAAAAGGTCCGTCGAGACTTTTCTTGCCAACTAGCTCTCCAGCGCCCCGGAACTGGGCGCCGGCGGTGAACCGTCAACCTTTCTTACCGCCGGGGGACTCGTAGAGCTTCCTGACCATATAAAATATCGAAAAAATGCAGAGAACGAATAGTGTTTCAGGCCACGCGATTTCAAACCTATCGATGGAACAGCCGAACGCCCCTGATGCTTCTGGATCGTTTTCTGTGCGCACGAGCTCCGTAGCTCCCCTACAGCCCGAGTTACGTGCGGAAAACGACAGCACCTCAAGATCACTCGAACAATACAAATAGTTTCGCGAATCTAGCTCGATTATCAGACCGAGTTCAGACATCTGAATGCAACAGGCGGACGCGCCTGATGTCTCCGAATCGATTCCTGTGATTACCAGCCCTGCAGCCCCCTTACAGCCCGAGTGAAGTGCAGGAAATCGACAGCACCTCTGAAGATGACTCGAACAATACGAATAGTTTCGCGGACCCAGCGCGGGCAGCAGGCCGAGTTCAGGGCTCTGAATGCGAGAGGTGGACGAGACTGATGTCTCCGAATCGATTCCAGTGATTACCAGCCCTGCAGCACCCTTCGAGCTCGAGTTAAGTGCAGAAAACGGACAGCACCTCTCAAGATGACGCGACGAATACGAATAGTTTTGCGAACCTAGCTCGGGCAGCACACCAAGTTCCGAGCTCTGGATTCGGCAGGCGGACGCGCCTGATGTCTCCGAATCGATTCCTGTGAGCACGAGCCCTGTAGCCCCCCTACAGCCCGAGTTAAGTGCACCTCTCAGGATGACTCCAACAACACGAATAGTTTCGCGGACCTAGCTCGGACAGCAGACCGAGTTCAGACCTCTAGATGGAACAGAAGAACGCGCCTGATGATTCGCAATCGATTTCTGTGAGAATGAGCTCTGTAGCTGCCCTACAGCTCGAGTTGAGTACAAAATACCGACAACGCGTATCAAGATGACTAGAAACAGCCGATCCCGCCGCGATGCTTTTTTGCAGAAATATTTACCGGATCGAGCTGAGATAAAGAAGGCGAGCGGAAATAAGATCGAAGATGATCAGAAAAAATACTAGAGCTCAAACGAATGGTTAAATTTCGAGAACAAAATTGTCAACCGACCAAAAGTCAGCACAAGGTCTGTCGAGATTTTTCTTGCCGACTAGCTCTCCAGCGCCCCGCAATTACTCTTAAGCTTCCAGCAATAACTTGCTAAGGGAAGCTCTACGAGTTAGTCAGCAAAAGGTCCGTCGAGATTTCTCTTGCCAACTAGCTCTCCAGCGCCCCGGAATTACTGGGCGCCGGCGGTAAACCGTCAACCTTTCTTACCGCAGGAGGACTCGTAGAGCTTCCTGACAATATACAATGTGGAAAGAAAATTGTTGAGAACGAATAATTTTTCAGCCCAAGCGATTTCAGACCTCTCGATGCAACAGCCGAACGCCCCCGATGCTTTTGGATGTACGAGCTGTAGCCCTTCTTCAGCCCGAGTAACGTGCGTAAATCGACAGCACCTCTCAAGATGAATCGAACAATACGAATAGTTTGGCAAACCTAGCTCGAGTATCAGACCGATTCCAGACCTCTGAATGCGACAGATGGGCGCGTCTGATGTCTCCCAATCGATTCCTATGATTACCAGCCCTGCAGCCCCTCTGCAGCTCGAGTTGAGTGTACCGAGAGCACGACTCGAACAATACGAATAGTTTTGCGGACCTAGTTCGGGCAGCAGACCGAGTTCCGAGCTCTGGATTCGACAGGCGAACGCGCCTGATGTCTTGAAATCGATCGCTGTCACTGCCAGCACTGCAGCTCCCCTGCAGCCCGAGTTGAGTACAGAGACCCGACAGCACCTCTCAAGCTGACTCGAACAATACGAAAAGTGCTCCGATTCTAGATCGGGCAGCAGACCGAGTTCAGAGCTCTGCATTGAACAGACGAACGCGACTAACCATTCTGGATCAGTTTCTGTAAGCATCAGCTTTGTAGCTGTTATATAGCTCGAGTTGAGTACAGAGAACCGAGAGCGTCAGTCAAGATGACTCGAATAATACGAATAGGTTTGCGGACCTAGCTTGGCTAGCAGACCGAGTTCATACCTCTGGATTAAATAAACTAACGCGCCTGATAATTCTGAATGGAATAGGTGTGCTTACCAGCTCTGTAGCTGCCCTACAGATCGAGTTAAGCACAAAATACCGACAACGCGTATGAAGATAACTCGAAACGGCCGATCCCGCCAGTGTGCTTTTTGGCAGTAAAAGACACCCGATCGAGCTGAGATCAAGATGGCGAGCGGGAAAAAGATCGAATATGACGGGAAAAAATACTAGAGCTCAAACGAATTCAGGAATTTCGAAAACTGAATGTTCAACCGGCCAAAGTCATGAAAAGGTTCGTCGAGATTTTTCTTGCCAACTAGCTCTCCAGCGCCCCGGAATTACTCTTAAGCTTCCAGCAATAACTTGCTAAGGGAAGCTCTCCGAGTTACTCTTAAGCTTCCAGCAACTGGCGCCGGCGGTGAACCGTCAACCTGGTCACCGCCGGGAATCTCGTAGAGCTCCTTGCACGCGTAAGAGTGCTCAGGAGCGAAGCAGGGAACTTCTCGGGGTATTTCTAGAAAGAAATCAAATTCACATTTTTCCGCATGAATTTAATGTTGATTGCTCCTAATTTTCCGATAGCAAAACTGGCTCTAGAGAGCTGAGCTGCTCAGGGAACAAAGTTCATATGTCAATGCTCAGCGTAAAATTATGCTTCCTCAAAATGAATTGTCAAATATCTTTCAAAACTTTACAAAACCGACCCAAACGTGCCACATTGTCTCTTTTCGTCGGGTCGGCCAACTAGCTCCATCCCACGCCAGAATTCCTCTAGCTCATCGATGCCGAAGAGCTCTACGAGGTGCAACTTGCTCAGGGAAGCTCTACGAGTTACTCGTAAGCTCTACGAGTTATTACTCTTAAGCTTCCAGCAACAGCTTGCTAAGGGAAGCTCTACGAGCTTTTACTCTTAAGCTTCCAGCAATAACTTGCTAAAGGGAGCTCTACGAGTTATTACTCTTAAGCTTCCAGGAACTAGCTGAGGGAAGCTCTACGAGTTACTAGCTCCACCCCGCGCCCGAATTCCGCTTAGCTCATCTTGCCGAAGAGCTCTACGAGGTTTCCGGCGGTGAACCGTCAACCTAGTCACCGCCGGAAACCTCGTAGAGCTCCGTTCGCACGTAAAGGTGCTCAGAATCAGAAAAAGAGAGCTTCTGGAAGCATTTCTCGAAAAAGGCAAAATTGATATTTTTCATGTCGACATGAAGTTGGTTGCTCCAAGTGTTTTGATAGTAAAAGTGCGCCTACGGAGCTCGTATTATGACGCAGAGGCCCTCACAATCTTTTGCAGGTGCGAAAAATCTGGTTTCTTAAAATAAATGGTCAAATATCTTTGAAATATTCGCAAAACCACGGCAAAGATCTCACTTTGTCCTTTCTGATCGGGTCGACCAACTAGCTCCACCCCGCGCCGGAATTCCTCTAGCTCATCGATGCCGACGAGCTCTACGAGGTATTTTCAACCGACCAAAAGTCAGCATAGGGTTCGTTGAGATTTTTCTTGCCGACTAGCTCTCCAGCGCCCCGGAACTGGCGCCGGCGGTGAACCGTCAACCTGGTCACCGCCGGGAACACCGTAGAGCTCCTTGCACGCGTAAGAATGCTCAGATTCAACGCAGACCGCTTCTCAGAGCATTTTTGGAAAAAAAAAAAAAAAAAAAAAAAAAAAAAAAAAAAAAAAAAAAATGTGCACTTCTCGGTGTTAACGTGACGTCGGTTCCTCCAAATGTTCGGATAGTAAAAACTGTCTCGAAAGAGCTGAGCTGCTCGCAAAATAAAGTCAAGATACTAATGCTCGGAGTAAAAATCTGCTTTCTCAAAATGAATTGTCAAATATCCTTCATGTTTTTGCAAAACCACCCAAAAGTTACCACTTTGTCCTTTCTGGCCGGGGCGGCCAACTAGCTCCATCCCGCGCCGGAATTCCTCTAGCTCATCGATGCCGAAGAGCTCTACGAGGTACTGGGCGCCGGCGGTAAACCGTCAACCTTTGTTTTTTGCGTATTGCGTGCCGCCACAGCAGGGTCGGGTCACCGCCCAGGCGATAGCCACACAAGGAGGCCTAGTATCCTGCCAAATGCAGGCATTCCTCCACTCCCAAAAGGAGTTGTCGGGCAGACTCTAACTCAGCTGCAGTGATAGTGCTCGAGGGGGGAAGGAGGAAAGAGGAAGAGGCCACGTTGGGCTCCCACACGCCACTCGGAAGAGTGACAGGATATTCAGCAACAGAAGAGGAGCACAAATGAAAATCAATCTGCCAGCCACAGCCTACGCCCAGATAGGATCTTCCACCATCGAAGCTTCCCCGAATGGCGTCGATCAGAATAGCGTTAGCTTTAACATGGGATAGGAAATCATGCCTAAAACGTGTTCTACAAATGCCCTGCCTAGCTCTGTGTGTTAACTCATCCGCAGCAGTATTGTCCTCTCTGTATACCCACTTGAAGATATGTCTCCCAAGACAGGCCGCCTGCACACCACATCTCTTAGCTAGAATGTCTAACTTATTCTGAATGCCGCCCACAATCTTGTCATAATGCACATTGGTAGTAAAATACAAGCCTTGGATCCACCGCACAACGCATTGAGAGTCTCCCTTCAGTTCAATGGCAATCCTTCCCACCTGGAACTCCCACTCCGTGTAATCCTCCAATATCTTAGCATACCGTTTGGACAACACCTCCTCCTTCTTCCTGCTAAGCTCCTCCGAAAGTACCTCCTCCTCCCTCTCTTCCATAGGCTTCCAAGGAATAGGATCTTTAAGAACCAGGAAATCAGAAACACCAGGAACCTGAAGAAGCATAAAAACTTGACGAGCGAACTTGACCCAGGCCTCCTCTGACCATTCCAGAACATGGTACCAGTACTTCCCTCCCACAAGCTCAAAAGGTGTTCTCCACGGGCGCATGCCGATAGGAGCTCCGCCAGTCCTCACACGAGTCCCAGCACGTCCAGCCTGGCTTCCTAAAGATAGTATCAGATCATCCCGCCTGGATTCCCACTCCCCTCCTCCGTGCAACATGGACAGTCGTGCCTGCAGGTAGCCGTTGACAGCAGTGCCCGTGTCCACCACCGTGGGCTGATTGTAATAGCGGGTTGGGTCCTCGAACCTGTCTCTGAGTCTCGCCGTGTTCTGAGAAAGTTGGATCCTCTGACGTTTGGCCTCATTCATGCACAACGTTTTTCTTTTCCGTCGGTTCATGGGCTCGGAGGGCGTCGTATCATCAGCAGGAGCACCAGGAGAATACGAGGGAGGCGGCACCAATTGTGAGCCACCCACCACAGAAATCTCCTCCACGCCTCCTCCGTCCCTGCCAAAACAAGACAATGCAATATCCTTCGCCCATTTCCACTGCCGATATAGGAAGACCTGTGCGAGCGGAGGTCTGCCAGCTTCATAAAAAGCTTGCCTCCCTCTTTTGTACATGCGCGACATGAATACAGCCCACCCCTCCTCCTCCCTCTTCGCTCTCCACGTCATCCTGCTCAACATCTTCCCCTCCTCCTTGTGTATAAATGCAATCGTAGAACTGTCAACAGTGGCTCCTTCCAAGCCGAAAAGAAACTTAGATCTCACTCTAGATTCATATCGTGCAAATTTATTCTTCCAAGCAATCCTCCTGGAGGTGTAAAACGCTCGATCATTCCAGAAAGCACGAATAGCTTTTGCCATACGGTATCGCACATCAACATGATCCTTGAAATTCCTCGCAATCTTAGTCCCCAGCACAATAATTTCATCCACCTGCGGAATAGTGATGTTCTCGGGGAGAGACACATTGGGCCCCCTGGACATACCTGGCGGGAACAACGTCACCATGAGAGGCTCCGTCACACCGGTGGTAGTACCCACGTCCATAAACTCAAGACTGCTCTGCTTCCAACGAAAGCCGTGGTCGTGGAGAGCCCACGTCAACTGTAGAATCATTTTAGCCAATGTGGGGCGATCAGGAGCCGTGAGAAGCACGTTGTCCGCCCATATGAAGTGACTCACAACAATACCTCCTGCTTCACCCGAGAGTACAACACCGACAGCATCTCTCGCCCAAGCAGACGTAATGTCACCAAACATGACCAGGGATTGAGCAGTCCACAGATCAGGTCCTTCCTTAGAACCTGTCTTCACACACGTTGTCCAAGGGAGCGTATCAGTGCAGACACCCTCAAACTGAAAGACCGCCTCATTACCAACAGAGTTCTCAATAAGACCATACCGAAGCTCCACATCAACACTCAAACGCTCAAGTGTAGAAGAAGCAACTTGGACAGTGAGCGAGTCAAATGCAGTGGCAACATCCAGGGAAGCAACAACAATATTCTCCTCCTTCCCCCACAGTCTGGCATGTCTGCACATCGCCTTCAATCCCGACGTTACCTCATGTGTCTTACGACCTTGCTGGAAACCATACAAACACAGAGACGGAGCAACAACAGGAGCAATAGACACCAAATGCGAATTGAGTAGAATACACAAGCAGCCCATGTACCATGTGTTAACGACAGAATTCACAGCAAGAGTACGACTGTCATCAAACCTCTTATCCTTGCCGTTCTTCAACATAATAGATGCACGGATGAACTTCCAAGACTCAGGTGCCTCTGCCATTCGCCAGAAGCGTCGCTGGAAGCAGTCAAGCACCACACGGAGTGCTTCCCAGGACAAAGAACGTAACATGCGTGCACTGATACCATCAGCACCTACCGCCTTGCCTTCACGAAGCCTGGAACGAGCACGACAGAGAACATGCATGGTAATAGGAGAAGAAGTGTGAGTGCTGCGCGCACGTGCCTCATCAGCTTGGACCCGAAGCTGCTCCAGAGTCGCCATATTCATAGCAAGACGTTCCGACTTAGAGTACTTAGCCCTGACCACCCTCGTCATATCCTCCTTCCACTTACTGCGGTCTTCACACCATTCCCCGTCGATCATCATAGAGTTAGTAACAGTCTTAGTCTTGACCCCATCCCGATAACGATAAAGAAGTAGACGTTTCATGAACTGCCTTCGAACACGATTCCAACGACGACGACTATCCTTGAACGTAGCCTCATCGATCTGACCAGATTTCCAGAGTTTGTGGACTCTGTAGTGGGCCTCTTTCACCTGAGCTTCCTCCTGGGTCAACTTCGGGATGAGCGAAGCCGATTTAAAGCCATAACAGCGTTTGTCGGCAACAGCCCCCTCCTTCAATCGTGATTCCAGGTCGGCTAGAGAAATGGATCTCCACCTAGTATGCCAGATCACCCTTCCCTCAGACTCCTCCGTGCAGTACTGATTTTTGCGTTTTTTGTTTTGGCCGCAACCCCCACCAGACTTCCACCCAGCAATCTGTGCAACGGCCATATCAAACTCTCTGCACTGTTTCACCTCCTTACCCTCCAGCACAAACCACGAGGCGAACGATCGACTGCCAGTGGCCTTCGTCCTACCAGAGGACTTCCCCCGCAGCAAACATGGGAGATCAAAACATATCATCTTGTGGTCACTCCATTCAGTGTCTCGAGAGCCAGGAGGGTGCGCATACATAACGTGCAACTTAGAACACATAACATGAGTCTCCCAAGTCACAGGACACGCAACATAGTCAATGACGTGCTTAGTCCTAGCACCTCCTCCACACCAGGTAAACTCACGGTCAGTGAATGTGTTGATCAGCTTCAGACGTAGCTGGGCCATACAAACACACCAGGCACGCGCACATGCACCCTGCAACACATCCCTCTGCCTCTCCTCCCTCACAGTACGCTCGTTCACACCACCACCAGAGATACGAAGTCGATCGATCTCAACATGAGGCTGCACTTCAACATTGGCGTCGGCACAAACAACAACATCATGAATACTGTACTTTTGACGCATGCGCACCACAGCACTCGATAATTCAAGAAGAACGTTCTGGTACAGATGGAACGTGGCCTGGTACCCCTCAGACGTTGTCCCAAAGAATCCTTGCTGAGGAAGATACACGCTAGCATAGATGAATGCGCCCACTTCTGGCCCACGGAAGGCACAGACCGCAAATCTTCTACCAGCAGCGTGTCCCAAGAAACAGGAGTTGAGAGTAGACGAGAATAGTACACCTGCTTGGCCCTCAATCGAGCCACTGTCAAGCTTCACTTCAGCTGAGCTGCGATAGTGAAAACCAGCCTCATTCAACGTATCACGTCTGAGAAACTGGCACTCCTGGAGCCCGACAAGTTGCACTCCCAGCTCACGCAAGTAAGGAAGAGCAGATAGGGAAGTAGCATCACTCATCATTCTGATGTTCCAACAGGCCGCCCTCAGCGGGCGGGTACGTCGTCACACGGAATCTCCATTCAGCAGCGTCTGCCAGGGCCCAGGAAGGATCTTGTCATCGAACTCAATCACCGATTCAGGCCTCAGAGTCCAACCATGCCTGGGATCCCAGGTTCCCAAACAGATCTGCCCACCGGTTTCAGGATAGCCCCAAGCCCAAGACATCACAGGAGACCCATACTGAATTTTGACACGATTGTTTTTCTTCAGCGGGTTCCTCACACGGAAGTATGTAGCTGTAAGTTTACTGCCAGCCCTCACCTGTCCCTCACGCCAAGGCTCACACTGCACACGAATGCCGATGTACGACTGAGTAGCTGGAAGAAGGGAATCATCTCTCCAAAGGGGACCCGTGCGCGAGGAGATAACTTTCCAGAACTCCTCCCTGACCTTCCAGACAGTCTCCTTACTCGTGCCATGAACGAAGAAAATACGCAGCCTAAAGACACCGAACGGCTTGCCCTGGTACTCTCTATTGATGGCCTCACGATCAAAGATCTTCGCATTAACCTCAAACTGCGAGCCAACTTCATCTAAGAGAATCTGGATAACTCTGGTGGCCCTGGCCTCTGACATGATGTTGCTCGTACGCGCCTGGACATCACGAGGGTCACCCGAAGTCCAGCCCGAGAGCGTCAAGTATCCAGGAACAAATGGGGTTGTGCTCCTGGGTCCTGCATTGCCTCCAAGACTCACCCGAGTAGATACAGAGGCAGCATCACTGGCCGCACCATCATTTCCTACCGTCGCTAACTGCTTCTGAACCTGAGCATTCACCGCCTCCTGCTGCTGCTTCTGCTGCTTCACTTCCTCCCTAAGTTGTTCAAGGTCAGACTTCAATGGTGCAACCTCCTGCTGGATCTCCTTCCTCACCTCCTCCTTATGTTCCGTCAGAGTACATTTGAGCATATCTGCCAAGTTCTGAAACTCATTACGCAGTAGACCAATAGTGACAGGCTCTTTGTCATCCGAAGCGCCCTTACCACCTATCCCAGCACGAGCCATCTTGGAGGACCTGGAAGCATCCCCCACCTCGTTTCTTTCACTGATCTGCTTCATAGAGACATCGGCACAGGCAGCGGCAGCAGATGCAAAGGATGGAGCATGATGCATCACAAGTTGTGGTGGATGGCCAGCAGAAGATGGGTCTGTCGACATCGTATCTGCGATACGCCCTGCTTTCGATGCTTCCAACGCCGAGAATAGAGCACGTTCGTCCTGTGTCGTATGCTCAGGGATATCGTCCCAGCCCTCAAAGTCCCAGTCGTCTTCTGAAATAACAGCCGTGATTGCAACACAACAAACACAAAGTGGCCCCAAGAGAAAAACTGGAATACAGTGTGCCAGCTAGCCACGGGATATCTGTAATAGGCCTGCCAACAATACACCAAGCAGAGAAGATGCCAGCCGCAAGCAGAGAAGATGCCAGCCGCCAGGCGCCAGCAGCCGCCGCTATCGCGAGGGTGCCGAGGCCCGAGTGGAGCGAGATGGACGGGCGCGGCCGAGGGCGGGAGGGGCGCGGCAGGGGGGGGCCACCAAGGAGTCCCCCGGCGGCAACCTTTGTTACCGCCGAGGGACTCGTAGAGCTTCCAGACAACATATAATGTCGAAAGAAATTACACCGAAAAAATAATTGTTCAGCCCAAGCAATTTCAAACCTCTCAGATGCAACAGCCAAGCGCCCCCGATGCTTCTGGATTGTCTTCTGTACGAGCTCTGTAGCTCTCCTACAGCCCGAGTTACGTGCGTAAATCGACAGCACCTCTCAAGATGACTCGAACAATACGAATAGTTTGGCAAACCTAGCTCGAGTATCAGACCGAGTTCAGACCTCTGCATGCGACAGGCGGACGCGTCTGATGTCTCTGAATCGATTCCTGTGATTACCAGCCCTGCAGCCCCCCCTACAGCCCGAGTTAAGTGCAGGAAACCGACAGCACCTCTCAGGATGACTCGAACAATACGAATAGTTTCGCAGACCTAGTTCGGGCAGCAGACAGAGTTCGGAGCTCTGGATTCGAAAGGCGGACGCGCCTGATGTCTCCGAATCGATTCCAGTGATTACCAGCCATGCAGCCCCCCTACAGCCCGAGTTAAGTGCAGAGAACCGACAGCATCTCTCAAGATGACTCGAACAATACGAATAGTTTCGCGATTCTAGATCGGGCAGCAGACCGAGTTCAGAGCTCTGGATTCAACAGAGATAGGCCACTGATGATTCTGAATCAGATTATGCACGTATCAGCTCTGTAGCTGTCCTGTAGCTCGAGTTAAGTACAGAAAACCGAGAGCGTCTGTCAAGATGACTCGAATACTACGAAAAGGTTTGCGAACCTAGCTCGGCTAGCAGACCGAGTTGAGACCTCTGGGTTCAACAGACGAACGCGCCTGATCATTCTGAATCGATTAGCTGTGCTTACCAGCTCTGTAGCTGTCCTCAAGCTCGAGTTATCTTGAGAAAACCGTCACCGCGTGTCAAGATGACCCGAAAAGGCCGATCCCGCCTGCCTGCTTTTTGGCAGTAAAAGGTACCGGATCGAGCTGAGATCAAGACGGCGAGCGGGAATAAGATGAAATATCATGGGAAAGAATACTAGAGCTCAAACGAATTGTTGAACTGGCGCCGGCGGTGAACCGTCAACCTGGTCACCGCCGGGAACCTCGTAGAGCTCCTTCCACGCGCGAGAGTGCTTCGAATCGACAGAGAGAGCTTCTAGAAGCATTTCGCGAAAAAGGCAAAATTGTTTTTTTCATGTCAATATGAGGTTGGTTCCGCCACGTGTTTTGATAGTAAATGTGCGCCTACAGAGCTCATATTAAGACGCAGAGGCCCTCATAATCGTTCACAGGTGCGAAAAATCTGCTTTCTCAAAATGAATTGTCAATTATCTTTCAAATCTTAGCAAAACCGACCCAAAATTGTCACGTTGTCTCTTCTGGTCGGGTCGGCCAACTAGCTCTACCCCGCGCCGGAATTCCTCTAGCTCATCGATGCCGAAGAGCTCTACGAGGTATTTCGAGAACAAAATGTTCAACCGACCAAAAGTCACCAAAAGGTCCGTCGAGATTTTTCTTGCCAACTAGCTCTCCAGCGCCCCGGAATTACTCTAAAGCTTCCAGCAATAACTGAGAACCGGCGGTAAACCGTCAACCAGGTTACCGCTGGGGCCCTCGTAGAGCTCTTTTCTCACACGGCGCTACTCGGTAAGCATAAAGCTTCTAGAGCAAGACCTGAGAAACTCGAAAAATCACGTTTTTCTGTTTTATCCAACGTCGGTTCCGCCAAGTGTTTCAATAGTATTACTGCACCTATCGGCCTGAAAACTTTACTGGCGGACGCGCCATAACCCATTACAGGAACGAAAAATCTGCTTTCTCAAAATGAATTGTCAAATATGCTTCAATTTTTCGCAAAAGCACCGAAAAGTTATCACTTTGTCCTTTCTCGCCGGGTCGGCCAACTAGCTCCACCCCGCGCCGGAACTGGGCGCCGGCGGTAAACCGTCAACCTTCCTTTTTTTTTGGGGGGGAGGCTGACCAGGCACCGAGCGCCCCAGCGCCCGTTAAGTGCCTACCTAGTCTCTCTGCAGCTGGAGGTCTTGGGCCACCTGGGCTGCGGCCCGCAAGAGGCCCTCGAGACCCGAAAGCTCAGCGTCAGTGATACTGCTATGGGAGGGGAGTGCCTGTGCACAACGCCCTACTACTTCCCATATGATTGGACAAGGAGAGGAGGCTTGGGGGAAGAGGGAGACTACACGAGCTCTCTTATCTCTATGTTCAGGGTCAGGGTACGGATCATGGAAGCGAGGGATATATCCAATCTGCAGAAACCAACCAACGCCCACACCTTGGGCACACACTCCGCCATCGAAGGATCCGCGGAGGCCGATAACTCGAAAGTTGTCTTGAACATCAGGACGGAAGATATGGTGGTGGAACAGCTCTCTGAATATCTGGCCTTCCCGTGCTAAATGGGTAAGTTCATCAGCTACTGTATTACTCTCCCGATATATGTGTCGAATAAAGTCATTGCCCCATGAGGGGGGTCGTACTCCTTCCTCCTCCAATTCTTCCAAAAGAGAAATAATATTTGCGACCCGCCTAAGATAAGAAGCCCCATCTCCTCCTTCTCCTCCTTCAACCTTCCAGAGACCGTTGATCCAATTACAGATAAGAAGCGAATCGCCCGTCAGCTCCAGACCGATCCCATCATCACTCAGATCCCAAGTCGGCTCCTGTTCATTGTTCGAGGCCAATCTCTGGGCCAGCTTCTCAGACTCCTTCACCGACAACGGACGGGCCATCATCTCCTCCCCCCTCTCCTTTATGTAGTTTCCTCGTCCTCCAGTTCCTCCACGGACAACAAACAAGTCAAACAGAGAACCCAAAGTACAAGCTTCCAGGAACTGCCTGCAATACTGAACGAAGTCAGAGTAAGAGAAAGAGCACGCCCTCCACCACCGATCCTCCAGATTCACAAACGAGGGAAATATCGTCTGGAACATGAAACACCAAGGATGTTCACCCGTCGCCTGCCCCTTAGCACTGCCTAATCGTGTCAGTTTCGAGGCCTCCTTCCACTTCCACTGGGAACGCAAACATTCTGACTCAAGTGTCCTTTTCTCCTCCCACCTCGGGGTACAACACATCAGAAGCCGACGTGCGTCTCGATGCGCTCGAGGAAACACCGTCTGTTGTCCAGGTCCAGGAACTGCCACCCTCCGACGCTTCGGGGGGGGCCTGGGGGGGTCCCTAGGCCCCCCCCGCTCACAGGGAACTTCAATATCTCGAGAAGAAGAGGCCCTATCAGAGGGCATAGCAGAAGAGACCATCCCATGCATATCTGAGGAGACCACGCCCATCCCATTCGTATCTGAAGAGACCGCGCCCATCCCATTAGTAACTGAAGAGACCGCACCCATCCCATTGGTAACTGAAGAGACCATCCCATGCATATCAGAAGAGACCACACCCATCCCATTCGTATCTGAAGAGACCGCACCCATCCCATTAGTAACTGAAGAGACCGCACCCATCCCATTGGTAACTGAAGAGACCTCCACCATCCCATTGGTAACTGAAGAGACCGCGACCATCCCTGGGCTCAGCTCCGACTCAGGAATCTGATATCCGCTATCGGCATTGGCTCCGAAATATGATGCTATGTCCGCTCCAAGCTGCCACAAGGAATAAAGGACTCTCTGTACTGCGCTCTGGCACTTGGCTTCAAAGAACATCCGTCTAGCAATTCTGAGTCGAGCTGGCTTCCAAACTACCCAACTTTCGGAGGCTGGCTTTTGGGGTGACGTCATCTGGTAAAGGCAATTTCCCTCAAAGACATTCAGGCTATGCAAAGAGTCCCTGTCCCAACTAATACCTTGACTTCCATAAGTGAGAATGCTCTGAACCCGAGTGATATAACTCCTACACTTGGCCGAAAAAGGGACTGCCTTCGATCTAAAATAGGCTGCATGCGCATGGAAGGCTCGTCGTGCGGACCCGATCCGTCGCCGAAGGTCTTGGTGTGCCTCCCTATAGCTACAGTATATGCTGTTCCCCAAGACATTCATCTCGTCAACTACTTTGAACGGCACCATCTGATCCCGAACCCGAACCAGGATAGGATGTTTTGGCTTCTCCGAGAAACCGATAAACGCGACCTCGAGCGACTCGATCTTCCATTCGAATCCCCATCCCCGCAGAGTCTCTGTCATTTCTCCTACCTGTCGCCTAAACTCCTCCTCCGAAGATCCCAAGATATAGATATTGTCGGCATATAGCAAGTGGTGTACAGGAACCGAGGCCGAAACTTCTCCCACCGAATTTGGATCCAGACAATGAAACCCAATCCCCTGCTCATCCCAAAGCTTAAATAAAGGAGCCCACATCGCAACAACGATCAGGTTCCACAAGGAGGGGCTGTCGTTCCCGCCTGTCCTGATATGGGTATCGATTCCCACATCCGGCAGCTGAAGCCCCTGAAAGAGAAGCGAAGTGACCTCACACGGCATAGGCACGAGCACACCGTACTGGAGCCAGGAAGGGATAGAGAGGATGTCGAACGCACGTTTGACCGTCGGAATTTCGTGTTCTGGAATGCTTGTTTCACGTCCGCTGACCCAAGAACCAGGCGTCGATCCTTCCCCCACTGTGAGGCATGTTGGGCTGCTGCCTTAAGTCCTGCAAATATCTCTGTGCACGATCTTTTGGGAACGAAGCCGAATAATGATGCATGAGTGCCGGCCTGGAGACAATAAGGTTCAAGCAGGATCGAGAGGCAAGTACTGTACCATTTCTTAAAGATACTCTCCACAGAAATACGTCTCGTATCAGAAACATCGCATATCGGATAAGATTTGGGAAGTAGCGTCGTCAATGTTCGATGCCACGAAGATGGAGGTACAACAATGCCACGTAAGATATCACAAAATAATCGCTTGATAGTGCGAACGGCTCTCCACGGCAGCGCTTTGACTACTTCTGCCCCCACCCCGTCGGGTCCCGTGGCTTTTCCAGGGTTGAGTCGAGCTCGGGCCCGAAGGACCACCACCATCGTGAGCGTCGCCTCCTGGGGTCTGGGGGACCCCTGGAGCTCCTCCCTGAGGCCCTGGACAATCTCGATCGACCGCAGACGCTCCTCCTCATCCTCGCAGACCTCCTTCAACTTCATCATCTCTTCCATCCACCTCTCCCTGTCCACGCTCTCCTCCCCCTCAATCTTCACCGCCTTCAAAGCTGCTTTACGTGGACGCTCCGCCTCCCATTCCAGCTTCGCTCGTTTGAATTTTCTGGCTTCCCGATCTCTTTTTCTGCGTAGAAGTCGATAGGCTAACGTCCCCCTCTCCGCCCTCCTCTGGTAGACCTGCACATCCAAGGACCGCAACAATTCCGATCGTTCAGGGGCTCGAGCTGGGCGCTTAGGGGTACATTCAGTGGCCGACGCACAAGAATAGATAACACTCTTTGCCTGACACATAAATTGGCACGAAAATAGGTTGACATCCAACAACTGGCGACACGATCGACGAGCAGACAAGTTGAGTGGGTCCCAGCCTTTTAGAGTACGAGCACGACGTGAGAGATTCCGTCTCGCCAACTCCCTGGAAGCCACTCTCAGAGAAGCTCGAACAAGGGCATGATCTGATAATCTCATCACGGCTCCCTGCTGCTGTCCTACGTACTGAAACTCAACCGAGCACCCCGACACCTGCGATCCATAAGGAACAAGGATGTAATCAAGCACTTCACGACGGGACCCCTTCCGATAATCAAACCAAGTCGGCTTCCTAGCTCCAAAAGAATTCGAAGCACACATACGCTCCTGAACCAACCAATCCTCCACCTCCTGTCGCAAGCTCTCCACCTTCTCCTTCCTCTCCCGCTCCTTGGTCCCCGTGGCCTGGATCTGCACTACCTCCAAGCCTCCTCCCGAATAAACCTCCTCCTCATGCTGTAAGTGTGGCTGTATCTCAACATTCGCATCCATGGCAACAACAAGACGACAGAAACCATAACGACGGCATACGTACTTTCTGAGCAAGCTTACCGCCTGGAGTGCACAATGTGATATCTCCAGAAACTCGGGCTGGCTGGCATCAGGCAAGTACAATGAGACAAAGAGAATCCGTCCAGCAAGGATCGCGCACCACCTCTCTGAGGCCCACTGGCCTCGAACGCTATCGGCCCTCCGATAGAGTATCATAGCACGGCGATCCTCCGAAACGTGGTAATACAGTCCCATTTTGACAAACCATTGCGCCTTAACGTCGATGTTCTGAGACTCCTGTACCCCCAGGAAATCCCAGCCTAGGTGTGCTCCGTAGACTACCCTCGACAGAACACTATAAGCCTTGTCATCCTTCCTCCCAGCACGTTGAAGGTTGAGCGTGGCGAAGCGGACTTCCGTCGGCTCCGCCCGTAGGCGTCACTGAGAAGCAGACCTGGAATCCGTGACTAACTCCTCGAGCTCTGCCGCCGTCATGGTGATGCCGTGTCTCTGGGCGAAAGATGTCCAAGATGCTGGAATAACTCGCCACTGCCCAGATCCTCCGAAGCTAGCCGCCTGATACTCGGCCAGCAAGCTCCGCTTCCCCTCCACGGGGTCAGAGTACATCGTGGACGGTGACCTCCCGTACCCAGTCGATCCTTTGAGAAAGATGGTGGGGTGCGTCCTGCTCCAGACACCATAAAATCGGCCAACCGCTTGATTGTGTGGAATCTTCTCGTCGGGGACCTCTGCACGAACTCTCAAACGAGACATCTTCGACTTCACCTTGGTGTAAAAGGCGTGGTTAAGAGCTGCGTCATCATTTATACGTGTGAGAGCGCGTTGTACAGCATAAACCACATCACTCCCTGTCCCAACCTTAAATCTAATCTTGATATTCCCCGTCATCGGTTTCGATCTGGCAAGTTTCTCAGAGCTGACCACATCCACTTGACCGTGCAACTGCTCATTGTCCGCTTTCAAAAGACCCAGGGTATTCTGGAGTAGGGTGCAGGCGTCCGTATCGTCTATCATCGTAAGTTCCCTACTCGTGCGATTCGACCAGTCCTGGACCCATCCGTACAGCTCTACATATGTAGGAGTAAATTTTGCCGTCGATGTTCGTCCTGCAAATCTAGGGGCTGCTATCGTAGAGTTAGAAGATCCAATCGAAGCATTGTCCTGGCTAGCCAGAGTCTCCAAGTTCTTAAGCCTAATCTCCTGTTCCTGTTGTTTCTTCTCAATGGCCGTGAGTTTCGCTGTTTGAACCCCGAGACGTTGATCCATACCGCTGATGCGCACGTCAGTGGCCACCGAGGCGGCCTTCGACTCGTCATGATTCTGAAAGGACATCTGCATGAACAATCGCAAACTCTCATCTTTTTGAAGGCTCAGAATTTTCTCTCTCATGGCCTTCTGATCAAGAAGATCACCTCCCGTCTTGTCCACCTTCTCCTCCTCCTCCATATCCGTCTTCATCCTCTTGCTACCCTGACCGTCAACCTCCATTTCTTCTGGAAAGAACGGACGAAACGACCCTTCTTGAACTTACAGAAGCACCAAGAGCGACGCGAGTAGTGTCGATAAGGTCGGGAACGACGAAATATGCAACACTCTAAGCGACAATAATCCTCCCAGTAAAAGTCTTCCAGATCTGCAAAGAATCGATCCCAAACACAGCTGGGCTCTCCGAGAGGATATAAGGCGTTCAACCTTCCTTACCGCCGGGGGACTCGTAGAGCTTCCTGACAACATATAATGTCGAAAAAAATACACTGAAAAAAATAGCTTTTCAGCCCAAGCAATTTCAGACCTCTCCGATGTAACAGCCGAACGCCCCCGATGCTTCTGGATTGTCTTCTGTACGAGCTCTGTAGCTCTCCTACAGCCCGAGTTACGTGCGTAAATCGACAGCACCTCTCAAGATGACTCGAACAATACGAATAGTTTCGCAAACCTAGCTCGAGTATCAGACCGAGTTCAGACCTCTGCATGCGACAGGCGGACGCGTCTGATGTCTCTGAATCGATTCCTGTGATTACCAGCCCTGCAGCCCCCCTACAGCCCGAGTTAAGTGCAGGAAACCGACAGCACCTCTCAGGATGACTCGAACAATACGAATAGTTTCGCGGACCTAGTTCGGGCAGCAGACAGAGTTCGGAGCTCTGGATTCGAAAGGCGGACGCACCTGATGTCTCCGAATCGATTCCAGTGATTACCAGCCATGCAGCCCCCCCACAGCCCGAGTTGAGTGCAGAGAACCGACAGCATCTCTCAAGATGACTCGAACAATACGAATAGTTTCGCGATTCTAGATCGGGCAGCAGACCGAGTTCAGAGCTCTGGATTCAACAGACAACGGCCACTGATGATTCTGAATCAGATTCTGTACGTATCAGCTCTGAAGCTGTCCTGTAGCTCGAGTTAAGTACAGAAAACCGAGAGCGCCTGTCAAGATGACTCGAATAATACAAATAGGTTTGCGGACCTAGCTCGGCTAGCAGACCAAGTTCAGACCTCTGGGTTCAACAGGCGAACGCAGCTGGTCATTCTGAATCGATTAGCTGTGCTTACCAGCTCTGCAGCTGTCCGAAAGCTCGAGTTATCTTGAGAAAACCGGCAGCGCGTGACGAGATGACCCGAAACGGCCGATCCCGCCTGGACGCTTTTTGGCAGTAAAAGGTACCCGATCGAGCTGAGATCAAGATGGCGAGCGGGAATAAGATCGAATATCACGGGAAAAAAAACTAGAGCTCTAACCATGGTTGAATTTCGAGAACAAAATTTTCAACCGAGCAAAAGTCGTCAAAACGTCCGTCGAGATTTTTCTTGCCAACTAGCTCTCCAGCGCCCCGGAACTGGGCGCCGGCGGTAAACCGTCAACCTTCCTTACCGCCGGGGGACTCGTAGAGCTTCCTGATAATATATAATGTGGAAAAAATGAAGAGAACGAATAGTTTTTCAGCCCACGCGATTTCAGACCTCTCGATGCAACAGCCGAACGCCCCCGATGCTTCTGGATTGTCTTCTTTGCGAGCTCTGTAGCTCTCCTACAGCCCGAGTTACGTGCGTAAATCGACAGCACCTCTCAAGATGACTCTAACAAAACGAATAGTTTGGCAACCCAGCTCGAGTATCAAACCGAGTTCAGACCTCTGAATGCGACAGGCGGACGCGTCTGATGTCTGCGAATCGATTCCTGTGATTACCAGCCCTGCAGCCCCCCTACAGCCCGAGTTAAATGCAGAAAACCGACAGCACCTCTCAGGATGACTCGAACAATACAATAGTTTCGCGGACCTAGTTCGGGCAGCAGACCGAGTTCCGGGCTCTGGACTCGACAGGCGGACGCGCCTGATGTCTTCAAATCGATTCCTGTGACCACCAGCACTGTAGCCCCCCCAGCCCGAGTTGAATGCAGAAAACCGAGAGCACTTCTCAAGATGACTCGAACAATACGAATAGTTTCGCGATTCTAGATCGGGCAGCAGACCGAGTTCAAAGCTCTGGATTCAACAAAAAAATGCGACTGGTGATTCTGAATCGGTTTCTGTAAGTATTAGCTCTGTAGCTGTCGTATAGCTCGAGTTAATTACAGAAAACCGAGAGCGTCTGTCAAGACGACTCGAATAATACGGATAGGTTTGCAGACCTAGCTCGGCTAGCAGACCGAGTTCAGATCTCTAGATTCAACAAGCGAACGCGCCTGATCATTCTGAATCGATTAGCTGTGCTTACCAGCTCTGTAAGCTCGAGTTATCTCTAGAAAACCGTCATCGCGTGTCAAGATGACTTGAAACGGCCGATCCCGCCTGCCTGCTTGTTGGCAGTGAAAGGTACCCGATCGAGCTGAGATCAAGATGGCGAGCGGGAATAAGATCGAATATCATGGGAAAAAATACTAGAGCTCAAACGAATGTTCAAATTTTGAGAACAAAACTGAGCGCCGGCGGTGAACCGTCAACCTTTCTTACCGCCGGGGGACTCGTAGAGCTTCCTGACAATATATAATGTCGAAGAAAAATTGCAGAGAACGAATAAATTCTCAGCCCAAGCGATTTCAGACCTTTCGATGCAACAGCCGAACGCCCCTGATGTTGGATTCTCTTCTATACGAGCTCTGTAGCTCTCCTACAGCCCGGGTTACGTGCGAAAATCGACAGCACCTCTCAAGATGACTCGAACAATACGAATAGTTCGGCAAACCTAGCTTGACTATCAGACCGAGTTCAGACCTCTGAATGCAATAGTGGGACGCGTCTGTGACTCCGAATCGATTCCTGTGATGACCAGCCCTGCAGCCCCCCTGCAGCCCGAGTTAAAAGCAGAAAACCGACAGCACCTCTCAGAATGACTCGAACAATACGAACAGCTTCGCGAACCTAGTCGCAACAGACCGAGTTCAGAGCTCTGAATTCGACAGACGAACGCGCCTCATGTCTTCGAATCGATTCCTGAGATTATCAGCCCTATAGCCCCCCTACAGCCTGAGTTAAGTACAGAAAACCGACAACACCTCTCAAGATGACTCGAACAATGCAAATAGTTTCGTGATTCTAGATCGGGCAGCAGACCAAGTTCAGAGCTCTGGACTCAACAGACAAACGACTGATATTCTGAATCGGTCTCTGTGAGCATCAGCTCTGTAGCTGTCATATAGCTCGCGTTAAGTACAAAAAACCGAGAGCGCCTGTCAAGATGACTCAAATAATGCGAATAGGTTTGCGGACCTAGCTCGGCTAGCAGACCAAGTTCAGACCTCTGGATGCAACAGGCGAACGCGCCTGATCATTCTGAATCGATTAGCTGTGCTTACCAGCTCTGTAGCTCTTCTATAGCTCGAGTTATCTTCAGAAAACCGCCACCGCGTGTCAAGATGACCCGAAACGGCCGATCCCGCCCGTGTGCTTTTTGGCAGTAAAAGGTACCCGATCGAGCTGAGATCAAGATGGCGAGCCGGAATAAGATCGAATATCACGGGAAAAAATACTAGAGCTCTAACGAATGTTCAAATTTTGAGAACAAAATTTTCAACCGACCAAAAGTCATCAAAAGTTCCGTCGAGATTTTTCTTGCCAACTAGCTCTCCAGCGCCCCGGAATTACTCTTAAGCTTCCAGCAACAACTTGCTGAGGGAAGCTCTACGAGTTATTTTCAACCGACCAAAAGTCAGGTCCGTCGAGATTTTTCTTGCCAACTAGCTCTCCAGCGCCCCGGAACTGGGCGCCGGCGGTAAACCGTCAACCTTTCTTACCGCCGGGGAACTCCTAGAGCTTCCTGACCATTGCAGAGAACAAATAGTTGTTGAGCCTAAACGATTTCAGACCTCTCGATGCAATAGCCGAACGCCCCTCACGCTTCTGGATCGTTTTCTGTACGCACGAGCTCCGTAGCTCTCCTACAGCCCGAGTTACGCGCGAAAATTGACAGCACCTCTCAAGATCACTCGAAGAATATAAATAGCTCGAGTATCAGACTGAGTTCAGATCTCTGAATGCAACAGGCGGACGCGCCGGATGTCTCCGAATCGATTCCTGTAATTACCAGCCCTGCAGCCCCCTTAGAGTCCGAGTTAAGTGCAGAAAACCGACACCTCTGAAGATGATTCGAACAATACGAATAGTTTCGCGGATCTAGCTCGGGCAGCACACCGAGTTCTGAGCTCTGGATTTGGCAGGCGGACGCGCCTGATGTCTTCGAATCGATTCCTGTGAGAACGAGCCCTGTAGCCCCCCTGCAGCCCGAGTTAGGTGCAGAAAACTGACAGCATCTCTCATGATGACTCGAACAATACGAATAGTTTCGCGGCCTAGTTCGGGCAGCAGACCGAGTTCAGACCTCTAGATGAAACAGACGAACGCGCCTGATGATTTGCAATCGATTTCTGCGAGAATGAGCTCTGTAGTTGTCCTACAGCTCGAGACAAAACACCCACAACACGTATCAAGATGACTCGAAACAGCCGATCCCGCCGCGACGTTTTTTTGCAGAAATATTTACCCCATCGAGCTGAGATTAAGAAGGCGAGCGGGGAAAATATCGAATCTGGTCGGAAAAAATACTAGATCTCAAACGAATTGTTGAATTTCGAGATCAAAACTCAGCAAAAGGTCCGTCGAGATTTTTCTTGCCAACTAGCTCTCCAGCGCGCCGGAATTACTCTTAAGCTTCCAGGAACTAGCTACGGGAAGCTCTACGAGTTATTACTCTTACTGGCGCCGGCGGTGAACCGTCAACCTAGTCACCGCCGGGAACCTCGTAGAGCTCCTTGCACTGGAAAAAGTGCTCAGCATCGAAGTAGACTCATAAAATGAAGATTTTTCCGAAATCTTAATTTTCGATTCTTTCGATGTTCATATTCGCTCGGTTCCTGGAAGTCAACTCATGGGAAAATGCAGCGGGAGAGCTAAGCTGCTGTCAGAGAGGAGTTCATATGCCAATGCGACGCGCAAAAATCTGCTTTCTCAAACTTAAAACTAATGTTTTGATATCTTTCAAATTTTCGCGGGGGGGGGGGGGGGGAAAAAAAAAGAAAAAAAAAAAAAAAAAAAAAAAAAAAAAAAAAAAAAAAAAAAAAAAAAAAAAAAAAAAAACAAAAAAAAAAAAAAAAAAAAAAAAAAAAAAAAAAAAACTGGCGAAGAACCCAACCAAATGCAGTTGTCAGTACCGCAGCTGCGGGTTTCATCTTCAATGGAACTCCCCATAGGACTACGGAACGTGTGAGGGGTGTGCCGAGATGGGTGCCACTGGGGCATTCGGCGAAGCTCCCTATGGGGACATGAAACACGCGCGGGGCGTGCCGACATGGGTGGCGGAAACGCATGTGCGGGCCGCCACTGGGGCCTCCAGTGGAGCTCCCTATGGGTCCCCGAAACATGATGCTGCTGCGGGGGGGGGGGCCGGGATGGGTGGCGGAGACGCATGTAAGCGCCGCTACTGGGGCCTTCGGTGGAGCTCCCTATGGGGCCACGAAGCGCGTGAGGGGTGTACTGGGATGTGTGGCGGGGACGCATGTGAGCGCCGCCACTGGGGCCTTCGTGGGGCCACGAAACGTGTGAGGGGTGTGCCGAATTAGGTGCGGGTGGTGACGCATGCGGGCGGTGCCACTGGGGCCTTCGGTGGAGCTCTCTATGGGGCCACGAAACCTGTTGTTGTGAGGGGCGTGCCGGGATGGGTGCGGGACGCATGCGGGCGCAGCACTGGGGCCTTCGGTGGGGCTCCCTATGGGGCCACGAAACGTGTGAGGGGTGTGCCGAATTGGGTGTGCGGGACGCATGCGGGCGGCAGCACTGGGGCCTTCGGCGGGGCTCCCTATGGGGCCACGAAACGTGTGAGGGGTGTGCCGAATTGGGCGTGCGGGGCGCATGCGGGCGGCAGCACTGGGGCCTTCGGTGGGGCTCCCTATGGGGCCACGAAACGTGTGAGGGGTGTGCCGAATTGGGTGTGCGGGACGCATGCGGGCGGCAGCACTGGGGCCTTCGGTGGGGCTCCCTATGGGGCCACGAAACGTGTGAGGGGTGTGCCGAATTGGGTGTGCGGGACGCATGCGGGCGGCAGCACTGGGGCCTTCGGTGGGGCTCCCTATGGGGCCACGAAACGTGTGAGGGGTGTGCCGAATTGGGTGTGCGGGACGCATGCGGGCGGCAGCACTGGGGCCTTCGGTGGGGCTCCCTATGGGGCCACGAAACGTGTGAGGGGTGTGCCGAATTGGGTGTGCGGGACGCATGCGGGCGGCAGCACTGGGGCCTTCGGTGGGGCTCTCTATGGGGCCACGGAACGTGTGAGGGGTGTGCCGAATTGATTGTGCGGGAGGCATGCGGGCAGCAACACTGAGGCCTTCGGTGGGGCTCCCTATGGGGCCACGAAACGTGTGAGGGGTGTGCCGAATTGGGTGCGCGGGACGCATGCGGGCGGCAGCACTGGGGCCTTCGGTTGAGTTCCCTATGGGGCCACGAAACGTGTGAGGGGTGTGCCGAATTGGGTGTGCGGGACGCATGCGGGCGGCAGCACTGGGGCCTTCGGTGGGGCTCCCTATGGGGCCACGAAACGTGTGAGGGGTGTGCCGAATTGGGTGTGCGGGACGCATGCGGGCGGCAGCACTGGGGCCTTCGGTGGGGCTCCCTATGGGGCCACGAAACGTGTGAGGGGTGTGCCGAATTGGGTGTGCGGGACGCATGCGGGCGGCAGCACTGGGGCCTTCGGTGGGGCTCCCTATGGGGCCACGAAACGTGTGAGGGGTGTGCCGAATTGGGCGTGCGGGACGCATGCGGGCGGCAGCACTGGGGCCTTCGGTGGGGCCTCCTATGGGGCCACGAAACGTGTGAGGGGTGTGCCGAATTGGGTGTGCGGGACGCATGCGGGCGGCAGCACTGGGGCCTTCGGTGGAGCTCCCTGTGGGGCCACGAAACGTGTGAGGGGCGTGCCGAAATGGGTGTGGCAGGAGGAGGGGGGGAGGAGGAGAGGAGGAGACGCGGGCCACCGTCTCTTCAAAACGAGGACCCAACACCACAGGATGTTTGGGTGCCACATTGTCCGTTCTGGTCGGGTCGACCGGGTGGTCCAACTAGTTGCTCCTAATTTTCCGATGGTAAAACTCGCTCTAGAGAGCTAAGCTTCTCAGAAACCAAAGTTTATACGAGAATGCTCAGCGCGCAAATCTGCTTTCTCAAAATGAATTGTCAAATATCTTTCAAATCTCAAGAAAACAAACCCAAATGTGCCACATTGTGTATTTTGGTTGGGGTCGGCCAACTAGCTCCACCCCGTGCCGGAATTCCTCTTAGCTTATCGATCACGAAGAGCTCTACGAGGTACTGGCGCCGGCGGTAAACCGTCAACCTGGTCACCGCCGGGAACCTCGTAGAGCTCCTTTCCCGCGTAAGAGTGCTCGGGGTCGAAAGAGAGAGCTTCTGGAAGCATTTCTCGAAAAAGGGAAACATTGATTTTTTTCGCGTCGACATGAAGATGGTTCCGCCAAGTGCTTTGATAGTAAAACTGCGCCTACAGAGCTCATATTAAGACAGAGGAGGCCCTCATAGTCGTTCACAGGTGCGAAGAATCTGCTTTCTCAAAATGAATTGTCAAATATCTTTCAAATTAGCCAGACGAAGGACCCAACCATATGCAGGTGTGAGTACCGCAATTGTGATTCCCGTTTTCGGTGGTGATCCCTATGGGGCAACGAACCGTGCTAGTGGCGTGCCGAAATGAATGGCGCGGTGCACAACGCGAACGAAAACGATTGATCTGAGCACGTAGGGAGACTGAGCGCGGGCGAATCTGAGCGCGAGCGCGTCTGACTGTGAATGAATCTGCGTGCGAGCGAATCTACGTGCATGAATGCGAGCATGCCCATGCACGGTGCAAGTGTATATGAATGCTACTAGTTTGTGAACGACTGCCTCTGAGTACTCGCGACGCCGGGCGTGGCCGCCGCAAGGAGCTCCCCCGGGACTCCCCGACGGCATCGCCCGCGCGCCGCGACGCCACCGCGAGGATCGCGCCCGCTCCCTCCCCTTCTTTTACTCCCTCTGTGCCCGCGCACTCAAAAGTCCAAAGCTGCGGGCGCAGCGCAGCGCGGAGTCCCAGCGACGCGCGCAGGTCGCCCCTTCGGTGGAGCTCCCTATGGGGCCACGAAACGTGCGAAGGGTGTGCCGAGACCTTCGGCGGCGCTCCCTGCGGGGCCACGAAACGTGCGAGGGGTGTGCCGAAATGGATGTGCGGGACGCATGCGGGCACACCCACTCGGACCTTCGGTGGAGCTCCGTATGGGGCCACGAAACGTGTGAGGGGTGTGCCGAAATGGGTGTGCGGGACGCATGCGGGCACACCCACTGGGACCTTCGGTGGAGCTCCGTATGGGGTCACGAAACGTGAGAGGGGTGTGCCGAAATCGGTGTGCGGGACGCATGCGGGCACACCCACTGGGACCTTCGGTGGAGCTCCCTATGGGGCCACGACACGTGTGAGGGATGTGCCGACATGGGTGTGCGGGACGCATGCGGGCACACCCACTGAGACCTTCGGTGGAGCTCCCTATGGGGCCACGAAACGTGTGAGGGGTGTGCCGAAATGGGTGTGCGGGACGCATGCGGGCACACCCACTGGACCTTCGGTGGGGCTACCTATGGGGCCACGAAACGTGTGAGGAGTGTGCCGAAATGAGTGTGCGGGACGCATGCGGGCACACACACTGGGACCTTCGGTGGAGCTCCCTATGGGGCCACGAAACGTGTGAGGGGTGTGCCGAAATGGGTGTGCGGGACGCATGCGGGCACACACACTGGGACCTTCTGTGGAGCTCCGTATGGGGTCACGAACGTGTGAGGGGTGTACCGAAATGAGTGTGCGGGACGCATGCGGGCACACACACTGGGACCTTCGGTGGAGCTCCCTATGAGGCCACGAAACACGTGAGGGGTGTGCCGAAATGGGTGTGCGGGACGCATGCGGGCACACGCACTGGGACCTTCGGTGGAGCTCCCTATGGGGTCACGAAACGTGTGAGGGGTGTGCCGAAATCGGTGTGCGGGACGCATGCGGGCACACCCACTGGGACCTTCGGTGGAGCTCCTTGTAAGGCCACGAAACGTGTGCCGAAATGGGTGTGCGGGACGCATGCGGGCACACCCACTGAGACCTTCGGTGGAGCTCGCTATGGGGCCACGAAACGTGTGAGGGGTGTGCCGAAATCGGTGTGCGGGACGCATGCGGGCACACCCACTGGGACCTTCGGTGGAGCTCCTTATGAGGCCACGAAACGTGTGCCGAAATGGGTGTGCGGGACGCATGCGGGCACACCCAATGAGACCTTCGGTGGAGCTCGCTATGGGGCCACGAAACGTGTGAGGGGTGTGCCGAAATGGGTGTGCGGGACGCATGCGGGCACACCCAGTGGGACCATTGGTGGAGCTCCCTATGGGGCCACGAAACGTGTGAGGGGTGTGCCGAAATGGGTGTGCGGGACGCATGCGGGCACACCCACTGGGACCTTCGGTGGAGCTCCCTATGGGGCCACGAAACGTGTGAGGGGTGTGCCGAGATGGGTGTGCGGGACGCATGCGGGCACACCCACTGGGACCTTCGGTGGAGCGCCCTATGGGGCCTCGAAACGTGTGAAGGGTGTGCCGAAATGTGTGTGGGGGACGCATGCGGGCACACTCACTGGGACCTTCTGTGGAGCTCCCTATGGGGCCACGAAACGTGTGAGGGGTGTGCCGAAATGGGTGTGCGGGACGCATGCGGGCACACCCACTGGGACCTTCGGTGGAGCTCCCTATGGGGCCACGAAACCTGTGAGGGGTGTGCCGACATGGGTGTGCGGGACGCATGCGGGCACACCCACTGGGACCTTCGGTGGAGCTCCTTATGGGGCCACGAAGCGTGTGGGGGTGTGCCGAAATGGGTGTGCGGGACGCATGCGGGCACACCCACTGGGACCTTCGGTGGAGCTCCCTATGGGGCCACGAAACGTGTGAGGGGTGTGCCGAAATGGGTGTGCGGGACGCATGCGGGCACACCCACTGGGACCTTCGGTGGAGCTCCCTATGGGGCCACGAAACGTGTGAGGGGTGTGCCGAAATGAGTGTGCGGGACGCATGCGGGCACACGCACTGGGACCTTCGGTGGAGCTCCCTATGGGGTCACGAAACGTGTGAGGGGTGTGCCGACATGGGTGGTGATAATGATGATGACGACAGATGATGATGACGATGACGATGATGGGGATGATGACGATGATGATGAAGATGGGAGGAGGGAGGGGGCAGCGGGAAGGAAGGAAGGAACGCGGGGCGACGTCTCTTCAAAACGAGGACCCAACACCACAGGATGGTTGGGAAAAATTGCAAAACCACCCAAAAGTTATCACTTTGTCCTTTCTGGCCGGCACGACCAACTGGGCGCCGGCGGTAAACCGTCAACCTTCCTTACCGCCGGGGGACTCGTAGAGCTTCCTGAGCATATATAACGTCGAGAAAAATTGCAGAGAACAAATAGTTTTTTAGCCTAAACGATTTCACACAATACAAATAGGTTCGCGAATCTAGCTCGAGTATCAGACCGAGTTCAGACATCTGAATGCAACAGGCGGACGCGCCTGATCTCTCCGGAATCGATTCCTGTGATTATCAGCCCTGCAGCCCCCTTACAGCCCGAGTTAAGTGCAGAAAATCGACAGCACCTCTGAAGACAACTCGAACAATACGAATAGTTTCGCGGATCTAGCTTGGGCAGCAGGCCGAGTTCAGGCCTCTGAAGGCGACAGATGGACGCAACTGATGTCTCTGAATTGGTTCCAGTGGTTACCAGCCCTGCAGCCCACGTACAGCTCGAGTTAAGTGCAGAAAACCGACAGCACCCCTCAGGGTGACTCGAAGAATACGAATAGTTTTGCGAACCTAGCTCGGGCAGCAGACCGAGTTCCGAGCTCTCGATTCGAAAGGCGGACGCGTCTGATCTCTCCGAATCGATTCCTGTGATTACCAGCACTGTAGCCTCTCTACAGCCCGAGTTCTGTGCAGAAAACTGTCAGCATCTCTCAAGATGACTCCAACAACACGAATAGTTTCGCGAACCTAGCTCGGGCAGCAGACCGAGTTCAGACCTCTAGATGGAACAGACGAAAGCGCCTGATGCTTCGCAATCGATTTCTGCGAGAATGACCTCTGTAGCTGCCCTACAGCTCGAGTTAAGTACAAAATACCGACAACGCGTATCAAGATGACTCGAAACAGCCGATCCCGCCGCGATGCTTTTTTGCAATAAAATCTACCCGATCGAGCTGAGATCAAGATGGCGAGCGGGAATAAGATCGAATATGGTCAGAAAAAATACTAGAGCTCAAACAAATTGTTGAATTTCGAAAACAAAACTGGCGCCGGCGGTGAACCGTCAACCTGGTCACCGCCGGGAACCTCGTAGAGCTCCTTTCACGCGTGAGAGAGCTCAGGGTCGAAAGAGAAAGCTTCTGGAGGCATATCTCGAAAAATTGAACATGGTGTTTTTTCATGTCGAAATGAAGTTGGTTCCCCCAAGTGTTTCGATAGAAAAACTCCGCCTAGAGAGCTCATATTAAGACGCAGTGGCTCTCGTAACCTTTTACAGGTGCGAAAAATCTGCTTTCTCAAAATGAATTGTCAAACATCCTTCAATTTTCCGCAAAACCACCCAGAAAGTTATCACTTTGTCCTTTCTGGCCGGGTCGCCCAACTAGCTCGACACCGCGCCGGAATTCCTCTAGCTCAGCGATGCCGAAGAGCTCTACGAGGTATTTTCAACCGACCAAACTGGGCGCCGGCGGTAAACCGTCAACCTTTGTTACCGCCGGGGGACTCGTAGAGCTTCCTGACAACATATAATGTCGAAAAAAACTACACCGAAAAAAACAATTTTTCGGTCCAAGCAATTTCAGACCTCTCGAATGCAACAGCCGAACGCCCCCGATGCTTCTGGATTGTCTTCTGCACGAGCTCTGTAGCTCTCCTACAGCCCAGGTTACGTGCGTAAATCGACAGCACCTCTCAAGATGACTCAAACAATACGAATGGTTTGGCAAACCTAGCTCGAGTATCACACCGAGTTCAGACCTCTGCATGCGACAGGCGGACGCGTCTGATGTCTCTGAATCGATTCCTGTGATAACCAGCCCTGCAGCCCCCCCTAGAGCCCGAGTTAAGTGCAGGAAACCGACAGCACTCTCAGGATGACTCGAACAATACGAATAGTTTTGCGGACCTAGTTCGGGCAGCAGACAGAGTTCGGAGCTCTGGATTCGAAAGGCGGACGCGCCTGATGTCTCCGAATCGATTCCAGTGATTACCAGCCATGCAGCCCCCCTACGGCCCGAGTTAAGTGCAGAGAACCGACAGCATCTCTCAAGATGACTCGAACAATACGAATAGTTTCGCGATTGTAGATCGGGCAGCAGACCGAGTTCAGAGCTCTGGATTCAACAAACAACGGCCACTGATGATTCTGAATCAGATTCTGTACGTATCAGCTCTGTAGCTGTCCTGTAGCTCGAGTTAAGTATAGAAAACCGAGAGCGTCTGTCAAGATGACTCGAATAATACGAATAGGTTTGCAGACCTAACTCGGCTAGCAGACCGAGTTCAGACCTCTGGGTTCAACAGGCGAACGCGCCTGATCATTCTGAATCGATTAGCTGTGCTTACCAGCTCTGTAGCTGTCCTGAAGCTCGAGTTATCTTGAGAAAACCGTCACCGCGTGACAAGATGACCCGAAACGGGCGATCCCGCCTGGACGCTTTTTGGCAGTAAAAGGTACCCGATCGAGCTGAGATCAATATGGCGAGCGGGAATAAGATCGAATATCACGGGAAAAAATACTAGAGCTCTAACGAATGCTTGAATTTCGAGAACAAAATTTTCAACCGACCAAAAGTCACCAAAAGGTCCGTCGAGATTTTTCTTGCCAACTAGCTCTCCAGCGCCCCGGAACTGGGCGCCGGCGGTAAACCGTCAACCTTCCTTACCGCCGGGGGACTCGTAGAGCTTCCTGACAATATATTATGTTTTCAGACCTCTCGATGGAACAGCCGAACGCCCCCGATGCTTCTGGATTGTCTTCTTTGCCAGCTCTGTAGCTGCTGCACCCCGAGTTACGTGCGTATATCGACAGCACCTCTCAAGATGACTCTAACAAAACGAATAGTTTGGCAACCCAGCTCGAGTATCAAACCGAGTTCAGACCTCTGAATGCGACAGGCGGACGCGTCTGATGCCTGCGAATCGACTCCTGTGATACCAGCCCTGCAGCCCCTCTACAGCCCGAGTTAAGTGCAGACAACCGACAGCACCTCTCAGGACGACTCGAACAATAGAATAGTTTCGCGGACCTAGTTCGGGCAGCAGACCGAGTTCCGAGCTCTAGATTCGACAGGCGGACGCGCCTGATGTCTTCAAATCGATTCCTGTGACCACCAGCACTGTAGCCTCCCCCCCCACCCCGAGTTGAGCGCAGAAAACCGAGAGCACTTCTCAAGATGACTCGAACAATACGAATAGTTTCGCGATTCTAGATCGGGCAGCAGACGGAGTTCAGAGCTCTAGATTCAACAGACAAATGCGACTGATGATTCTGAAACGGTGTCTGTAATAATCAGCTCTGTAGCTCTCCTATAGCTCGAGTTAAGTACAGAACACCGAGAGCGTCTGTCAAGATGACTCGGATCATACGAATAGGTTTGCGGACCTAGCTCGGCTAGCAGACCGAGTTCAGACCTCTAGATTCAACAGGCGAACGCGCCTGATCATTCTGCATCGATTAGCTGTGCTAGTCAGCTCTGTAGCTGTCCTAAAGCTCGAGTTATGTTCAGAAAACTGTCACCGCGTATCAAGATGCCCCGAAACGGTCGATCCCGCCTGGACGCTGTTTGGCAGTAAGGTACCCGATCGAGCTGAGATCAAGATGGCGAGCGGAAATAAGATCGAATATCACGGGAAAAAATACGAGGGCTCAAACGAATTGAGGAATTTCGAGAACAAAATTTTGAACCGACCAAAATTTCTCAAAATGTCAGTCGAGATTTTTCCTGCCAACTAGCTCTCCAGCGCCCCGGAATTACTCTTAAGCTTCCAGCAATAACTTGCTAATAGAAGCTCTACGAGTTATTACTCTTAAGCTTCCAGCAATAACTTGCTAAGGGAAGCTCTACGAGTTAAGTCAGCAAAAGGTCCGTCGAGATTTTTCTTGCCAACTGGGCGCCGGCGGTAAACCGTCAACCTTTGTTATTTTTTTTGGGGGGGAGGCTGACCAGGCACCGAGCGCCCCAGCGCCCGTTAAGTGCCTACCTAGTCTCTCTGCAGCTGGAGGTCTTGGGCCACCTGGGCTGCGGCCCGCAAGAGGCCCTCGAGACCCGAAAGCTCAGCGTCAGTGATACTGCTATGGGAGGGGAGTGCCTGTGCACAACGCCCTACTACTTCCCATATGATTGGACAAGGAGAGGAGGCTTGGGGGAAGAGGGAGACTACACGAGCTCTCTTATCTCTATGTTCAGGGTCAGGGTACGGATCATGGAAACGAGGGATATATCCAATCTGCAGAAACCAACCAACGCCCACACCTTGGGCACACACTCCGCCATCGAAGGATCCGCGGAGGCCGATAACTCGAAAGTTGTCTTGAACATCAGGACGGAAGATATGGTGGTGGAACAGCTCTCTGAATATCTGGCCTTCCCGTGCTAGATGGGTAAGTTCATCAGCTACTGTATTACTCTCCCGATATATGTGTCGAATAAAGTCATTGCCCCATGAGGGGGGTCGTACTCCTTCCTCCTCCAATTCTTCCAAAAGAGAAATAATATTTGCAACCCGCCTACGATAAGAAGCCCCATCTCCTCCTTCTCCTCCTTCAACCTTCCAGAGACCGTTGATCCAATTACAGATAAGAAGCGAATCGCCCGTCAGCTCCAGACCGATCCCATCATCACTCAGATCCCAAGTCGGCTCCTGTTCATTGTTCGAGGCCAATCTCTGGGCCAGCTTCTCAGACTCCTTCACCGACAACGGACGGGCCATCATCTCCTCCCCCCTCTCCTTTATGTAGTTTCCTCGTCCTCCAGTTCCTCCACGGACAACAAACAAGTCAAACAGAGAACCCAAAGTACAAGCTTCCAGGAACTGCCTGCAATACTGAACGAAGTCAGAGTAAGAGAAAGAGCACGCCCTCCACCACCGATCCTCCAGATTCACAAACGAGGGAAATATCGTCTGGAACATGAAACACCAAGGATGTTCACCCGTCGCCTGCCCCTTAGCACTGCCTAATCGTGTCAGTTTCGAGGCCTCCTTCCACTTCCACTGGGAACGCAAACATTCTGACTCAAGTGTCCTTTTCTCCTCCCACCTCGGGGTACAACACATCAGAAGCCGACGTGCGTCTCGATGCGCTCGAGGAAACACCGTCTGTTGTCCAGGTCCAGGAACTGCCACCCTCCGACGCTTCGGGGGGGGCCTGGGGGGGTCCCTAGGCCCCCCCCGCTCACAGGGAACTTCAATATCTCGAGAAGAAGAGGCCCTATCAGAGGGCATAGCAGAAGAGACCATCCCATGCATATCTGAGGAGACCACGCCCATCCCATTCGTATCTGAAGAGACCGCGCCCATCCCATTAGTAACTGAAGAGACCGCACCCATCCCATTGGTAACTGAAGAGACCATCCCATGCATATCAGAAGAGACCACACCCATCCCATTCGTATCTGAAGAGACCGCACCCATCCCATTAGTAACTGAAGAGACCGCACCCATCCCATTGGTAACTGAAGAGACCTCCACCATCCCATTGGTAACTGAAGAGACCGCGACCATCCCTGGGCTCAGCTCCGACTCAGGAATCTGATATCCGCTATCGGCATTGGCTCCGAAATATGATGCTATGTCCGCTCCAAGCTGCCACAAGGAATAAAGGACTCTCTGTACTGCGCTCTGGCACTTGGCTTCAAAGAACATCCGTCTAGCAATTCTGAGTCGAGCTGGCTTCCAAACTACCCAACTTTCGGAGGCTGGCTTTTGGGGTGACGTCATCTGGTAAAGGCAATTTCCCTCAAAGACATTCAGGCTATGCAAAGAGTCCCTGTCCCAACTAATACCTTGACTTCCATAAGTGAGAATGCTCTGAACCCGAGTGATATAACTCCTACACTTGGCCGAAAAAGGGACTGCCTTCGATCTAAAATAGGCTGCATGCGCATGGAAGGCTCGTCGTGCGGACCCGATCCGTCGCCGAAGGTCTTGGTGTGCCTCCCTATAGCTACAGTATATGCTGTTCCCCAAGACATTCATCTCGTCAACTACTTTGAACGGCACCATCTGATCCCGAACCCGAACCAGGATAGGATGTTTTGGCTTCTCCGAGAAACCGATAAACGCGACCTCGAGCGACTCGATCTTCCATTCGAATCCCCATCCCCGCAGAGTCTCTGTCATTTCTCCTACCTGTCGCCTAAACTCCTCCTCCGAAGATCCCAAGATATAGATATTGTCGGCATATAGCAAGTGGTGTACAGGAACCGAGGCCGAAACTTCTCCCACCGAATTTGGATCCAGACAATGAAACCCAATCCCCTGCTCATCCCAAAGCTTAAATAAAGGAGCCCACATCGCAACAACGATCAGGTTCCACAAGGAGGGGCTGTCGTTCCCGCCTGTCCTGATATGGGTATCGATTCCCACATCCGGCAGCTGAAGCCCCTGAAAGAGAAGCGAAGTGACCTCACACGGCATAGGCACGAGCACACCGTACTGGAGCCAGGAAGGGATAGAGAGGATGTCGAACGCACGTTTGACCGTCGAGATTTTCGTGTTCTGGAATGCTTGTTTCACGTCCGCTGACCCAAGAACCAGGCGTCGATCCTTCCCCCACTGTGAGGCATGTTGGGCTGCTGCCTTAAGTCCTGCAAATATCTCTGTGCACGATCTTTTGGGAACGAAGCCGAATAATGATGCATGAGTGCCGGCCTGGAGACAATAAGGTTCAAGCAGGATCGAGAGGCAAGTACTGTACCATTTCTTAAAGATACTCTCCACAGAAATACGTCTCGTATCAGAAACATCGCATATCGGATAAGATTTGGGAAGTAGCGTCGTCAATGTTCGATGCCACGAAGATGGAGGTACAACAATGCCACGTAAGATATCACAAAATAATCGCTTGATAGTGCGAACGGCTCTCCACGGCAGCGCTTTGACTACTTCTGCCCCCACCCCGTCGGGTCCCGTGGCTTTTCCAGGGTTGAGTCGAGCTCGGGCCCGAAGGACCACCACCATCGTGAGCGTCGCCTCCTGGGGTCTGGGGGACCCCTGGAGCTCCTCCCTGAGGCCCTGGACAATCTCGATCGACCGCAGACGCTCCTCCTCATCCTCGCAGACCTCCTTCAACTTCATCATCTCTTCCATCCACCTCTCCCTGTCCACGCTCTCCTCCCCCTCAATCTTCACCGCCTTCAAAGCTGCTTTACGTGGACGCTCCGCCTCCCATTCCAGCTTCGCTCGTTTGAATTTTCTGGCTTCCCGATCTCTTTTTCTGCGTAGAAGTCGATAGGCTAACGTCCCCCTCTCCGCCCTCCTCTGGTAGACCTGCACATCCAAGGACCGCAACAATTCCGATCGTTCAGGGGCTCGAGCTGGGCGCTTAGGGGTACATTCAGTGGCCGACGCACAAGAATAGATAACACTCTCTGCCTGACACATAAATTGGCACGAAAATAGGTTGACATCCAACAACTGGCGACACGATCGACGAGCAGACAAGTTGAGTGGGTCCCAGCCTTTTAGAGTACGAGCACGACGTGAGAGATTCCGTCTCGCCAACTCCCTGGAAGCCACTCTCAGAGAAGCTCGAACAAGGGCATGATCTGATAATCTCATCACGGCTCCCTGCTGCTGTCCTACGTACTGAAACTCAACCGAGCACCCCGACACCTGCGATCCATAAGGAACAAGGATGTAATCAAGCACTTCACGACGGGACCCCTTCCGATAATCAAACCAGGTCGGCTTCCTAGCTCCAAAAGAATTCGAAGCACACATACGCTCCTGAACCAACCAATCCTCCACCTCCTGTCGCAAGCTCTCCACCTTCTCCTTCCTCTCCCGCTCCTTGGTCCCCGTGGCCTGGATCTGCACTACCTCCAAGCCTCCTCCCGAATAAACCTCCTCCTCATGCTGTAAGTGTGGCTGTATCTCAACATTCGCATCCATGGCAACAACAAGACGACAGAAACCATAACGACGGCATACGTACTTTCTGAGCAAGCTTACCGCCTGGAGTGCACAATGTGATATCTCCAGAAACTCGGGCTGGCTGGCATCAGGCAAGTACAATGAGACAAAGAGAATCCGTCCAGCAAGGATCGCGCACCACCTCTCTGAGGCCCACTGGCCTCGAACGCTATCGGCCCTCCGATAGAGTATCATAGCACGGCGATCCTCCGAAACGTGGTAATACAGTCCCATTTTGACAAACCATTGCGCCTTAACGTCGATGTTCTGAGACTCCTGTACCCCCAGGAAATCCCAGCCTAGGTGTGCTCCGTAGACTACCCTCGACAGAACACTATAAGCCTTGTCATCCTTCCTCCCAGCACGTTGAAGGTTGAGCGTGGCGAAGCGGACTTCCGTCGGCTCCGCCCGTAGGCGTCACTGAGAAGCAGACCTGGAATCCGTGACTAACTCCTCGAGCTCTGCCGCCGTCATGGTGATGCCGTGTCCCTGGGCGAAAGATGTCCAAGATGCTGGAATAACTCGCCACTGCCCAGATCCTCCGAAGCTAGCCGCCTGATACTCGGCCAGCAAGCTCCGCTTCCCCTCCACGGGGTCAGAGTACATCGTGGACGGTGACCTCCCGTACCCAGTCGATCCTTTGAGAAAGATGGTGGGGTGCGTCCTGCTCCAGACACCATAAAATCGGCCAACCGCTTGATTGTGTGGAATCTTCTCGTCGGGGACCTCTGCACGAACTCTCAAACGAGACATCTTCGACTTCACCTTGGTGTAAAAGGCGTGGTTAAGAGCTGCGTCATCATTTATACGTGTGAGAGCGCGTTGTACAGCATAAACCACATCACTCCCTGTCCCAACCTTAAATCTAATCTTGATATTCCCCGTCATCGGTTTCGATCTGGCAAGTTTCTCAGAGCTGACCACATCCACTTGACCGTGCAACTGCTCATTGTCCGCTTTCAAAAGACCCAGGGTATTCTGGAGTAGGGTGCAGGCGTCCGTATCGTCTATCATCGTAAGTTCCCTACTCGTGCGATTCGACCAGTCCTGGACCCATCCGTACAGCTCTACATATGTAGGAGTAAATTTTGCCGTCGATGTTCGTCCTGCAAATCTAGGGGCTGCTATCGTAGAGTTAGAAGATCCAATCGAAGCATTGTCCTGGCTAGCCAGAGTCTCCAAGTTCTTAAGCCTAATCTCCTGTTCCTGTTGTTTCTTCTCAATGGCCGTGAGTTTCGCTGTTTGAACCCCGAGACGTTGATCCATACCGCTGATGCGCACGTCAGTGGCCACCGAGGCGGCCTTCGACTCGTCATGATTCTGAAAGGACATCTGCATGAACAATCGCAAACTCTCATCTTTTTGAAGGCTCAGAATTTTCTCTCTCATGGCCTTCTGATCAAGAAGATCACCTCCCGTCTTGTCCACCTTCTCCTCCTCCTCCATATCCGTCTTCATCCTCTTGCTACCCTGACCGTCAACCTCCATTTCTTCTGGAAAGAACGGACGAAACGACCCTTCTTGAACTTACAGAAGCACCAAGAGCGACGCGAGTAGTGTCGATAAGGTCGGGAACGACGAAATATGCAACACTCTAAGCGACAATAATCCTCCCAGTAAAAGTCTTCCAGATCTGCAAAGAATCGATCCCAAACACAGCTGGGCTCTCCGAGAGGATATAAGGCGTTCCACCCTCCTGCTGGCTCTCCGAAGCTGTTCGTGACTGCACAGAAAGATACAACAATACTCAAACTCGCACTCGTAGAATGGATAATGGACCAGAGCAAAAATGGAAGAAGGCACGCTCCCAAGAACAAAAGCAGATGCAGACGTATGCGTGCTCCACTCGTACCAGCAGGGCGTTGCCTCCCAGTAACCAGTTCAATCAGGGGCCTGATGCCGGCAGAGGGGCCGCAGGCTGTCCAAGATGTGCGAAACTGTGTACAGTATGTGGAACCCAACTCCCTACTGCACAATGCAGCTCGAGACGAGGGGACCCCAGCGGTGAGGCCAAGGCTGAGCAGGAGGTAAGCTCTGCTCAACCTTTGTTACCGCCGGGGGACTCGTAGAGCTTCCTGACAAAATATAATGTCGAAAAAAAATACATATAAAAAATAGTTGTCCAGCCCAAGCAATTTCAGACCTCTCGGATGCAACAGCCGAACGCCCCCGATGCTTCTGGATTGTCTTCTGCACGAGCTCTGTAGCTCTCCTACAGCCGGAGTTACGTGCGTAAATCAACAGCACCTCTCAAGATGACTCGAAGAATACGAATAGTTTGGCACCTAGCTCGAGTATCAGACCGAGTTCAGACCTCTGCATGCGACAGGCAGACGCGTCTGGTGTCTCTGAATCGATTCGTGTGATCACCAGCCCTGAAGCCCCCCCCTACTGGCGCCGGCGGTGAACCGTTAACCTGGTCACCGCCGGGAACCTCGTAGAGCTCCTTGCACGCGTAAGAATGCTCAGATTCAAAGCAGACCGCTTCTCAGAGCATTTCTAGAAAAACATCATATTTCCATTTCTCGGTGTCAACGTGACGTCGGTTCCTCCAAATGTTTGGATAGTAAAACTGTCTCGAAGGAGCTCAGAGGCTCGCAGAATATCGTTAAGATACTAATGCTCGGAGTAAAAATCTGCTTTCTCAAAATGAATTACCAAATATCTTTCAAATCTCACCCAAAAGTTATCACTTTGTCCTTTCTGGTCGGGTCGACCAACTAGCTCCACCCCGCGCCGGAATTCCTCTAGCTCATCGATGACGAAGAGCTCTACGAGGTACAGCCCGAGTTAAGTGCAGGAAACCGACAGCACCTCTCAGGATGACTCGAACAATACGAATAGTTTCGCGATCCTAGTTCGGGCAGCAGACAGAGTTCGGAGCTCTGGATTCGTAAGGCGGACGCGCCTGATGTCTCCGAATCGATTCCGGTGATTACCAGCCATGCAGCCCCCCTACAGCCCGAGTTAAGTGCAGAGAACCGACAGCATCTCTCGAGATGACTCGAACGATACGAATAGTTTCGCGATTCTAGATCGGGCAGCAGACCGAGTTCAGAGCTCTGGATTCGACAGACAACGGCCACTGATGATTCTGAATCAGATTCTGTACGCATCAGCTCTGTAGCTGTCCTGTGGCTCGAGTTAAGTACTAAAAACCGAGAGCGCCTGTCAAGATCACCCGAATAATACAAATAGGTTTGCGGACCTAGCTCGGCTAGCGGACCGAGTTCAGACCTCTGGGTTCAACAGGCGAACGCGCCTGATCATTCTGAATCGAGTAGCTGTGCTTACCAGCTCTGTAGCTGTCCTGAAGCTCGAGTTATCTTGAGAAAACCGTCACCGCGTATCAAGATGACTCGAAACGGCCGATCCCGCCTGGACGCTTTTTTGGCAGTGAAAGGTACTCGATCGAGCTGAGATCAAGATGGCGAGCGGGAATAAGATCGAATATCACGGGAAAGAATACTAGAGCTCAAACGAAGGGTTCAATTTCGAGAAGAAAATTTTCAACCGACCAAAAGTCAGCAAAAGGTCCGTCGAGATTTTTCTTGCCAACTAGCTCTCCAGCGCGCCGGGACTGGAACCGGCGGTAAACCGTCAAACTGGCTACCGCCGGGAACCTCGTAGAGCTCTTTTCTTGCACGGCGATCGTCGGAACACGGAGAGAAAGAAAGCTCCTGGAGCGAGAAAGAAAAAACTCAAAAAAAACACGTTTTTCTGCTTTTACTCAACGTCGGTTCTCCCAAGACTTTTGATAGTAATACTGCACCTACAGACCTGAAAATTTTACTGGCAGACGCGGCAAAACCCACGACAGGTGCGAAAAATCTGGTTTCTCAAAATAAATGGCCAAATATCTTTCAAATATTCGCAAAACCACCCAAAAGTTGCCACGTTGTCCACCTCGGCCGAGTGGGCCAACTGGAACCGGCGGTAAACCGTCAACCTGATTACTGCCAGAACCCTCGTAGAGCTTGCATCGTCGGAACACGGAGAGAAAGCTTCTGGAGCGAGAAAGAAAAAACTCAAAAAAAACACGTTTTTCTGCTTTTACTCAACGTTGGTTCCCCCAAGTCTTTCGATAGTAATACTGCACCTACAGACCTGAAATTTTTACTGGCAGACGCGGCAAAACCCACTACAGGTGCGAAAAAACTGGTTTCTCAAAATAAATGGTCAAATATCTTTCAAATATTCGCAAATCCACCCAAAAGTTGCCACATTGTCCGCCTCGGCCGGGTGGGCCAACTAGCTCCACCCCGCGAATTCCTCTAGCTCATCGATGCCGAAGAGCTCTACGAGGTACTAGCTCCACCCCGCGCCGGAATTCCTCTAGCTCATCGATGCCGAAGAGCTCTACGAGGTATGGGCGCCGGCGGTAAACCGTCAACCTTCCTTACCGCCGGGGGACTCGTAGAGCTTCCTAACCATATATAATGTCGAAAGAAATTACAGAGAACGAATATTTTTCATCATAAGCGATTTCAGACCTCTCGATGCAACAGCCGAACGCCCCTCATGCTTTTTGATCGTTTTCTGTGCGCACGAGCTCCGTAGCTCTCCTACAGCCCGAGTAACGTGCGGAAATCGACAGCCACTCGAAGAATACAAATAGTTTCGCGAATCCAGCTTACGAGACCGAGGGCAGACCTCGGAATGCAATAGACGTACGTGCCTGATGTCTCCGAATCGATTCCTGAGATGACCAGCCCTGCAACCCCCTTACAGCTCGAGTTAAGTGCAGAAAACCGACAGCACCTCTGAAGATGACTCAAACAATACGAATAGCTTCGCGGACCTAGCTCGGGCAGCAGACCGAGTTCCGAGCTCTGAATGCGACAGCGGACGCGACTGATGTCTCCGAATCGATTCCTGTGAGCACGAGCCCTGTAGCCCCCCTACAGCCTGAGTTAAGTGCAGAAAACTGACAGCACCTCTCAAGATGACTCAAACAATACGAATAGTTTCGCGAACCCGGCTCGGGCAGCAGACCGAGTTCAGACTTCTAAATGGAACAGACGAACGCGCCTGATGATTTGCAATCGATTCCTGTGAGAACGACCTCTGTAGCTGCCCTACAGCTCGAGTTAAGTACAAAATACCGACAACGCGCATCAAGATGACTCGAAGCAGCCCATCCCGCTACGACGCTTTTTTGCATAAATATTTACCCGATCGCGCTGAGATTAAGAAGGCGAGCGGGAATGAGATCGAATCTGGTCAGAAAAAAAACTAGAGCTCCAACAAATGGTTGAATTTCGAGAACAAAATTTTCAACCGACCAAAAGTCAGCAAAAGGTCCGTCGAGATTTTTCTTGCCAACTGGCGCCGGCGGTGAACCGTCAACCAGGTCACCGCCGGGAACCTCGTAGAGCTCCTGATACTGGCAAGAGTGCTCAGAATCGGAGTAGAATCAAAAAATATAGATTTTTCGAAAATCTTAATTTTCGATTTTTTCGATGTTCATATTCGCTCAGTTCCTGGAAGTCAACTCATAAGAAAATGCATCGGCAGAGCTGAGCTGCTGTCGGAGAGGAGTTTATATGCCAATGCGGCGCGCAAAAATCTGCTTTCTCAAAATAAATAGTCAAATATCTTTCAAATATTCGCAAAACCACCCAAAAGTTGCCACATTGTCCGCCTCGGCCGGGTGGGCCAACTAGCTCCACCCCGCGCCGGAATTCATCTAGCTCATCGATAACGAAGAGCTCTACGAGGTACTAGCTCTCCAGCGCCCCGGAATTACTCTCAAGCTTCCAGCAATGGGAACCGGCGGTAAACCGTCAACCAGGTTTGTTTGTTTGTTTGGACTCGCGTTCCCAGCTGGGTGCAGCTGGGCGAGGACCGGTCCCGCAGCAACACACGGGCAGCGCTGAGCAGCGCTTCGGCTGCCGACAATTCACATTCTGTGACTGTAGCTCCTTCGAGGAGCCACGCGGCCTCGGCCACATCCCTCCAAACGAGGGGCACGGCACTAGAAACAGCAAACTCATGCCCAGCAGGGAAGGGGCCCACGGTTCTCGCGGAAGCGATGCCTATCTCACTGGGATTGCACTGAGTATTGATTAAGCCGATCTGAAGCCAGAAACCACATCCTGATCCTTGCTGGTCAACCCCGCCATCAAAGCCTCCCCTGATAGCGAACGGTACGAGATAAGTTTCGAATGGATATAGATAACAATGAGTTCTGTAGAATGTGCGGCCATATCTGGCCTCATGCGTCAATTCATCCGCTCGTGTATTGTCCTCCCTGAATTCGTGTCTCCATATCTCACGTCCCAAGGCAGCAGGCCTCAGATTGAAACACGCAGCGAGCTCAAAGGTACAATCAATCATGGCAGCTGTCCTCTTGCAGTAGCCCCGATTCTCACATCTCCATTTACCCTGGAGCCAGGAGCAGATAAGTAGTGAGTCGCCGATGAACTCAGCAGCAAAACCCTCTGACGATATATCCCACACAGTCGCACGCTCCTGGATCATAGCATAACGTATTGCAAGCTTGGCGGACTCTTTGGGGTCATACTTGGGGTGCAGAGGGTTGGTCGCGGTGTCGACCATCTCAGTATCGGCCTTCTCTCGAGCCTCAGGGGAGCCTCGAGGTCCATTAGGAGAGCCCTTCCAAGACACCACAAAGTAATCATAGACCTTAGTTTTGTTGTATTGTATAAGGAGTTGCTTCCATACCTCCAAGAACTGAACCCAATCACCCCGTACAGACTCCCACCACTTTTCCCCAAAGAACTGAATGTATGGGAACTGCCAAGACCGTCCGCCCACAGACACAGGGCCTCCACGAAGCCGTTTGCCCGAACTAGATAAGGCCCTGTTGCCGTGTTGTCGTAGAACCTCTGTTATTGTATCGCGAGCCGTGATCCAGCCCACATTGTACATCATAAGTGCACGTCGGGAGTCGCGAAAGGCCCTCCCCCCTCTTGAGACGGCAAGTGGCTCGTCTCTGAGAGCTTGGGCTGCTCCCTCTCCAGAGGGCATCGGCTGTGAGCGGGCAATGGAACAGGCGACCTGCGTGCATAGATCCTCCAGCCGTCTCTCCATATCCGTAATCCTCCCCTCCACCTCCATCATAGTCGTAGCAGGAACATCCTCCCCCCGTCCCTCCGTAAAGCGAACACGTTTAGCACGTTGAGTCGTTGATCTCTCCACCTCAACCTCCGTCCTTGCCGTCCTGTCCTCCTCCAAAGATAGTAAATATTGCCTCGTGGAGCGCATCATGCCCCAGCTCTCCCAGCACAGCATCTGCACAGCCGATGGGAAACCCCCATCGCAGAAGATTGTCCTGACTCGTGTCAGTGCAGCTGGCCGCCATACCTCCCACCCCACATCTCCTGGCTTCCTCCTCCCTGACATTCTCAGAAGACACATACCCTCGAACGCATGGATAACCCTCACACACTCACTGTCAATCGTGATGGCCTCTGCTGCATATAAAAGGCGGCTCTGCACAGTCGATTGATATCGACGAAACTTCTTCACCAGAGGCAGCGCCCTGCACGTAAAATACTGCACCTGCGCAAAGAACGCCCGTCGGGCCTGCTGGACGCGCTCCTGCACATCCGTGTGGATAGCAGTGAAACTTCTGGGAATCTGATACCCCAGCACATTCAAACTCTCAACATGCTTGAAAGGTACAATCCGCGAGCCAATCTGAACCGTGACCGTATCAGTGTACTGAGTACCACACACCATCATTTCTAAACTCTCCTCCTTCCACTCCATCCCCCAATCCCTGAGAGCAGTAGTGAAGGCAGCGGCTGCTACCTGCGCCTCCGATGCTGACTTGGCGGCCAGAAAAATATTGTCAGCCCAGAGAGCATGATTCCATCGTGCATACCGGCAGTGATCATCATGGCATGGCATCTCGACTCCGACACCGCGCTGGTCCAGGCGAGCAATCACCTCACGCCACATAGCAACAGTGACAAACAATAGTAAACGCGATAGGTGATTCGGTACCCCCAGTACGGAGCGACCTATCCCACTGCACATTTGGGATTGTCACCCCTTCAAACAGCACCGTGCATGAGGTAGATGAGAGAGGCTCCAATAACGCATACTGTAACCGTGCACTGATCCCCAGGGCCGTCATCGCTCTCGAGACTGTCGGCAGCGTCACAGCATCGAACGCCCGCTCGATGTCACAGCTGAGGAGCCACGCCGTTTGATCTCGCCCCCATGTGGAAGCATGCTGTGCAATACATTTCATGGCCGATGAAATCTCCCAGCAACGCCGTCCGCTGGTAAAACCGTAGACCGCCATATCACTCATGAAGGGTTCCACACATCTTTCCAGTAAAATCGTCACGCACGTGAGATACCACTTGGCCAAGGTATTTCCAACAAGCAGGTTCCTTGTTTGTCGCAATGTTTCCAGTTTACTCGTTTTCGGCATAAGTGTTAGGTATACTTCCTGCCATTCCCTTGGCGTCGGGCGAAGCCCGTTGAATATATCAGAGAAAACCTTACCAATAGAACGCACTGACCTCCACGAAAGAGCCTTGAGAAGTTCAACCGAGATGCCGTCTGGCCCACAGGCCCGTCCTGTTCGGAGCCTGCTCCGCGCCTGCAGAATAGTAGAGTATGTGATCGTAAGTGTGTTGTCCGAAGAGGCTGTTGATTGAGATGCATGGCAACGCAATGTGGACACAAGCTCCCGATTGCGGGCTCTGGAGTCATCACAAGTCATACTCTGCACAGCATATCGCTCCACCTCCTCCGCCCACAGTTCCCTGTCCTCCGTCATCATAGTCGTAGGCCCCATATCCCCTCCCCCAGTGTCCGTCACCCTCAACTCCGTCACACGTGTCCTCCTCCCCTTCCTAGATGGTAGTGCCTCCCACTCCACCTTCCGTCGGCGATATTCCCGCGCCAGCGGTCTGATGCGACGTCGAAGGTCTCGAGCCAACGCTCTGTCCTTCCTAGCACGTGCCTCTCTGAGTTGTACCTCCAGCTCGGCATGTTGAGGAGTCCTACTTGGTGGGAGCCCTCTGGAGTACCTGGGGGCCCTCACCGTGAGGAGTGGTAACGCATGTCCAGCGATCGTTCCAGCAATACGTTGTGGGGGCACCGTCGGGATCTGTACGTCCGCCAGGACCTGGAATTGGGCCTCCTCCCGATACGATTGGAACTCTTTGTGGCTTGTGTGGTGGCTAGGGGGGCCTTGATATTTCGTGACCTGAGGGTTCTGCATCTGGAACTCGGCGTAGACACAGGCGTGATCCGAGAAGTTGGTAGTCGGGGTCTCTGGGATCCAATCCGTTCGGCATTCAACCAAGTCACCCTCCCAGGATTGTGGGACCATGAGATAGTCAAGCACTTTTGGCGCAATAGTCTTCGCCCCAGACTTGCGTCGAGCATTGTTCGCACGATGCACGAAGGTCGGCTGCCGAGAGTACGGCGAGCCAAGAGAATTGACTGCCAGCAAGCGCATCCGACATAGCCACTCCTGCAGCTGAGATCGCCACATGTCCTCCTCCCACCGTCTATCCTCCGTATCATTCCCATATCCCCTCCCGTCGAGAATCTGCACAGCGCCTCCAGTCACCGTGCCTCCTGAACAGGTGATGTCGGGCGCAAGCTCAACATTAAAATCCCCTGCAATCACAAGCTCACATGTGTATCTGCACTCCTCCTTCCACCTCCGATAAGTTGTTTCGATTGTTTTCAGCATCTCAAAAGCCACCTCCAATGAACGATTCTCCGATCTATTCGGAAAGTACGCAGAGACAAGAAAGATACACGGATGACGCAAGCACACAATAGCAAGACGAGCATGATTATTCCAAGAACGAACTATGTTGTGACAAGACTTCCCCCTCAAAGCTATGGAAGCCTTCCTGTCACTTGAATAAACTAGGTGCCAGCCAAGCAGCTGAATTGAATTGGACGGTAAGTGTTCACACTCCTGTAAACAGAACACTTCACAGCCGTGAGAAAGAAGTGCCCTCATGCAAGCAAATCCCCGATCTGCTGTAGCCCCTTGTTTCATAAGATTCTGGGTGCCTAGCCTATGCTGGGCTGTGGGGCCACCAGCCCGACTGGCACCTCTGCACCGTCACACCCTGCCGGCAAGACTCGCAACAAATGTGTCGTATGTAGTCGTCACACCGCTGCGCATAAGTACACCCTCCCAGATCTCGCGGTCAACTGTCCACCCCGTATTGATACGAAAGGATGCCAGTTCCACAGGTCGATGCTGAGGATCCTGCGGCTTGGTCCACATTGTGCTCCGTCCGTTGGATCCCGATCCTGTTTCCCCCCTGATCTCCATGGCCTCACTGTTGGTGCACTCGCGGTATGTCCCGTAGAAGCGTCCCACAGCTCCGATATGATCACGTTTCCATGGTGGAGCTTCTATACGTACGCGGACCCGACTGGGTCGTTGTAACATGCCCTGGAACATGCTGTCATAGTCTGGAGGTGTCCTCGAAACCTGAGCCGCATTCCTCTGGGGATTCGGAGTTAGAGCATCATCAAAAGCACGCTTCACGTTGTATAGTGTCGAAGAGTCGGTTCCTACAATGAATTTGATTTTGATCGTACTCAACATCATTCTACTTCCATTCATACGTAATGTGCCCTCGTAATCGATCCTAGCTTCATCCTCTGCAGCGATGGCCGTCTTCAAATTAGTGATGAATTGTGCAGCGTCCGTGTCTCTCATCATACTGGCCGAACGTGTAACCGCTGTCCCGCTCCAGTCAGTCCAGCCTGTGAGCTCCACATAGCTGGGATTGAAGCTGGATGGTCCCGAGAGTCCTGGTGGGCCTCCTCCATAGGAAGGTGCCGTGGTCGAGGCAGCACCTGATATCACACTGGGGTTCTTCTTGAGATCCTGCATTTGTCGTTCCAAGTTGCTCATCCTGATGTCGGAGGCCTCCTGACGGTTCGAGATGCTCTGAATATCGGCCCTAATTTCGACGTTTTCTTGTTGCCTAACTTTGCTCTCGAGTACGTTGAGCTCCGCGAAGGCCTTGAACCAGGATGGGGCCTCGTCCGAGACCACACTGAGTTTCTTTCGCTTCTCCTCGAGTTCCCCCAAGAGTGCCTCCTGAGGACCGTTGACACGATGTTTGACATTTCGTTGGGCGTCGTCGCTAACACCCTGCATACCCTGACGCTCTCCAGCACCTTCAGGGACAACAGCCGCTTGGGCCGCCGCTTGTTGTGCCTCCGTGGGCATACCTGGGGGTCCCCCTAGAGCACCTTGTGGAGCTGGGCCTCTAGGAACAACAGGAGCGCCTCCAGATCCTTGACCTCCAGGACTGACCTGACCTGCTGGAGCCCCTCCCACACGCCCTCCGTTGATTGTATTTCCCGCCACAGCTGCGTTGGAAGGAGTCTGCATCATATTCATGAGCCCTGTATTCATATTCACAAATGAAGATGGGACAACACAATGACTATCACTATCTGGTGTGGAGTCGGCAGTATTCAATCTCCCGTCCAGTGGAAGGTCACGCACAATTTGCTCGGTATCCTGAAGTTGCCTCTTCCGAGACGCCCTCTCAACAGCAGAATCTGGTCTCTGTCCGTAATCCTGTGAGTCCTGCAAATAAGGTACAGTCGGGGAAATATCCTCCAGCTGGAAACGTCTAGCAAGTATTGAAAAGTATTGAAAAGTAGAGCTCTTTTCTTACACCGCGCTTCTCGTGACACATCAAGAGAGCTTCTGGAGCGAGAAACGAAAAAATCGAAAAATCACGATTTTCTGTTTTTACCCAACGTTGGTTCCCCCAAGTGTTTTGATAGTAATACTGTACCTACGGACCTGAATTTTTTACTGGCGAGTGCGGCATAACTCACTACAGGTGCGAAAAATCTGCGTTCTCAAAATGAATTGTCAAATATCTTTCAAATATTCGCAAAACCACCCAAACTCGAACCGGCGGTGAACCGTCAACCTGGTTTGTTTGTTTGTTTGGACTCGCGTTCCCAGCTGAGTGCAGCTGGGCGAGGACCGGTCCCGCAGAAGCACACGGGCAGCGCTGAGCAGCGCCTCGGCTGCCGACAATTCACATTCTGTGACTGTAGCTCCTTCAAGGAGCCACGCGGCCTCGGCCACATCCCTCCAAACGAGGGGCACGGCACTAGAAACAGCAAACTCATGCCCAGCAGGGATGGGCCCACGGTTCTCGCGGAAGCGATGCCTATCTCACTGGGATTGCACTGAGTATTGATTAAGCCGATCTGAAGCCAGAAACCACATCCTGATCCTTGCTGGTCAACCCCGCCATCAAAGCCTCCCCTGATAGCGAACGGTAAGAGATAAGTTTCGAAGGGATATAGATAACAATGAGTTCTGTAGAATGTGCGACCACATCTGGCCTCATGCGTCAATTCATCCGCTCGTGTATTGTCCTCCCTGAATTCATGTCTCCATATCTCACGTCCCAAGGCAGCAGGCCTCAGATTGAAACACGCAGCGAGCTCAAAGGTACAATCAATCATGGCAGCTGTCCTCTTGCAGTAGCCACGATTCTCACATCCAGGAGCAGATAAGTAATGAGTCACCCTTGAACTCCGCAGCAAATCCCTCTGAGGATATATCCCACACAGTCGCACGTTCCTGGATCATAGCATAACGTATTGCAAGCTTGGCGGATTCTTTGGGGTCGTACTTGGGGTGTAGAGGGTTGGTCGCGATGTCGATCGCCTCAGTATCGGCCTTCTCACGAGCCTCAGGGGAGCCTCGAGGTCCATTAGGAGCGCCCTTCCAAGACACCACAAAGTAATCATAGACCTTAGTTTTGTTGTATTGTGTAAGAAGTTGCTTCCATACCTCCAAGAACTGAACCCAATCGCCCCGTACAGACTCCCACCACTTTCCCCAAAGAACTGAATGTAGGGGAACTGCCAAGACCGACCGCCCACAGACACAGGGCCTCCACGCAGCCGTTTGCCCGAACTAGATAAGGCCCTGTTGCCGTGTTGTCGTAGAACCTCTGTCATTGTGTCGCGAGCCGTGACCCAACCAACATTGCACATCATAAGCGCACGTCGGGAGTCTCGAAGGGCCCTCCTCCCCTTTGAGACGGCAAGTGGCTCGTCTCTGAGAGTGTGGGCAGCTCCCTCTCCAGAGGGCATCGGCTGTGAGCGGGCAATGGAACAGGCAACCTGCGAGCAAAGATCCTCCAGCCGCCCCTCCATATCCGTAATCCTCCCCTCCACCTCCATCACAGTCGCTGCAGGTACATCCTCCCCCCGTCCATCCGCAAAGCGAACACGTTTAGCACGTTGAGTCGTTGATCCCTCCACCTCAACCTCCGTCCTTGCCGCACTGTCCTCCTCCAAAGATAGTAAATACTGCCTCGTGGAGCGCATCATGCCCCAGCTCTTCCAACACAGCATCTGCACAGCCGACGGGAAACCCCCATCGCAGAAGATTGTCCTGACTCGTGTCAGTGCAGCTGGCCGCCATACCTCCCACCCCACATCTCCTGGTTTCCTCCTCCCTGACATTCTCAGGAGACACATACCCTCGAACGCGTGGATAACCCTCACACACTCACTGTCAATCGTGATGGCCTCTGCTGCATATAAAAGACGGCTCTGCACAGTCGATTGGTATCGACGAAACTTCTTTACCAGAGGCAGCGCCCTGCACGTAAAATACTGCACCTGCGCAAAGAATGCCCTTCGGGCCTGCTGGACGCGCTCCTGCACATCCGTGTGGATAGAAGTGAAACTTCTGGGAATCTGATACCCCAGCACATTCAAACTCTCAACCTGCTTGAAAGGTACAGTCCGCGAGCCAATCTGAACCGTGACCGTATCAGTGTACTGAGTACCACACACCATCATCTCTAGACTCTCCTCCTTCCACTCCATCCCCCAATCCCTGAGAGCAGTAGTGAAGGCAGCGGCCGCTACCTGCGCCTCCGATGCTGACTTGGCGGCCAGAAAAATATTGTCAGCCCAGAGAGCATGATTCCAACGTGCATACCGACAATGATTATCGTGGCATGGCATCTCGATTCCGACACCGCGCTGATCCAGGCGAGCAATCACATCACGCCACATAGAAATAGTGACAATAGTGAACGCGATAGGTGAATCGGTGCCCCCAGTACGGAGCGACCTATCCCACTGCACATTGGGGATTGTCACGCCTTCAAACAGCACCGTGCATGAAGTAGATGAGAGAGGCTCCAATAACGCACACTGTAACCGTGCACTGATCCCAAGGGCCGTCATCGCTCTCGAGACTGTCGGCAATGTCACAGCATCGAACGCCCGCTCGATGTCACAGCTGAGGAGCCACGCCGTTTGATCTCGCCCCCATGTGGAAGCATGTTGTGCAATACATCCCATGGCCGATGAAATCTCCCAGCAACGTCGTCCGCTAGTAAAAGCGTAAATCGCCATATCACTCATGAAGGGTTCCACACATCGTTCCAGTAAAATCGTCACACACGTAAGATACCACTTGGCCAAGGTATTTCCGACAAGCAGGTTCCTTGTTTGTCGCAATGTTTCTAGTTTGCTCGTTTTCGGCATAAGTGTTAGATATACTTCCTGCCATTCCCTTGGCGTCGGGCGAAGCCCGTTGAATATATCAGAGAAAACCTTACCAATAGCACGCACTGACCTCCACGAAAGAGACTTGAGAAGTTCAACCGAGATGCCGTCGGGCCCACAGGCCCGTCCTGTTCGGAGCCTGCTCCGCGCCTGCAGAATAGTAGAGTATGTAATCGTAAGTGCGTTGTCCGAAGAGGCTGTAGATTGAGATGCATGGCGACGCAGCGTGGACACAAGCTCCCGATTGCGGGCTCTGGAGTCATCACAAGTCATACTCTGCACAGCATATCGCTCCACCTCCTCCGCCCACAGTTCCCTGTCCTCCGTCATCATAGTCGTAGGCCCCATATCCCCTCCCCCAGTGTCCGTCACTCTCAACTCCGTCACACGTGTCCTCCTCCCCTTCCTAGATGGTAGCGCCTCCCACTCCACCTTCCGTCGGCGATATTCCCGCGCAAGCGGTCTGATGCGACGTCGAAGGTCCCGAGCCAACGCTCTGTCCTTCCTAGCACGTGCCTCCCTGAGTTGCACCTCCAGGTCGGCATGCTGGGGGGTCCTACTCGGCGGGAGCCCTCGAGAGTACCTTGGGGCTCTCACCGTGAGGAGCGGTAACGCATGTCCAGCAATCGTTTCAGCAAGACGTTGTGGGGGCACCGTCGGGATCTGGACGTCCGCCAGGACCTGAAATTGGGCCTCCTCCCGATACGATTGGAACTCTTTGTGGCTTGTGTGGTGGCTAGGGGGGCCTTGATATTTCGTGACCTGAGGGTTCTGCATATGGAACTCGGCGTAGACACAGGCATGATCCGAGAAGTTGGTAGTCGGGGTCTCTGAGATCCAATCCGTTCGGCATTCAACCAAGTCACCCTCCCAGGATTGTGGGACCATGAGATAGTCAAGCACTTTGGGCGCAATAGTCTTCGCCCCAGACCTGCGTCGAGCATTATTCGCACGATGCACGAAAGCCGGCTGCCGAGAGTACGGCGAGCCAAGAGAATTGACTGCCAGCAAGCGCATCCGACACAGCCACTCCTGCAGCTGAGATCGCCACATGTCCTCCTCCCATCGTCTATCCTCCGTATCATTCCCATATCCCCTCCCGTCGAGAATCTGCACAGCACCTCCAGTCACCGTGCCTCCTGAACAGGTGATGTCGGGCGCAAGCTCAACATTAAAATCCCCTGCAATCACAAGCTCACATGTGTATCTGCACTCCTCCTTCCACCTCCGATAAGTTGCTTCGATTGTTTTCAGCAACTCAAAAGCCACCTCCAATGAACGATTCTCCGATCTGTTCGGAAAGTACGCAGAGACAAGAAAGATACACGGATGACGCAAGCACAATAGCAAGACGAGCATGATTACTCCAAGAGCGAACTATGTTGTAACAAGACTTCCCCCTCAAAGCTATGGAAGCCTTCCTGTCACTTGAATAAACTAGGTGCCAGCCAAGCAGCTGAATTGAATTGGACGGTAAGTGTTCACACTCCTGTAAACAGAACACTTCACAGCCGTGAGAAAGAAGTGCCCTCATGCAAGCAAATCCCCGATCTGCTGTAGCCCCTTGTTTCAAAAGATTCTGGGTGCCTAGCCTATGCTGGGCTGTGGGGCCACCAGCCCGACTGGCACCTCTGCACCGTCACACCCTGCCGGCAAGACTCGTAACAAATGTGTCGTATGTAGTCGTCACACCGCTTCGCATAAGTACACCCTCCCAGATCTCGCGGTCCACTGTCCACCCCGTATTGATACGAAAGGATGCCAGTTCCACGGGTCGATGCTGAGGGTCCTGCGGCTTGGTCCACATTGTGCTCCGTCCGTTGGGTCCCGATCCTGTCTCCCCCCTGATCTCCATAGCCTCACTGTTGGTACACTCGCGGTATGTCCCATAGAATCGCCCCACAGCCCCGATATGATCACGTTTCCAAGGTGGGGCCTCTATGCGTACACGGACCCGACTGGGTCGTTGTAACATGCCCTGGAACATGCTGTCATAATCTGGAGGTGACCTCGAAACCTGAGCCGCATTCCTTTGGGGATTCGGAGTTAAAGCATCATCAAAAGCACGCTTCACGTTGTATAGTGTCGAAGAGTCGGTTCCTACAATGAATTTGATTTTGATCGTACTCAACATCATTCTACTGCCATTCATACGTAATGTGCCCTCGTAGTCGATCCTAGCTTCATCCTCTGCTGCGATGGCCGTCTTCAAATTAGTGATGAATTGTGCAGCGTCCGTATCTCTCATCATACTGGCCGAACGTGCAACCGCTGTCCCATTCCAGTCTGTCCAGCCTGTGAGCTCCACATAGCTGGGACTGAAACTGGAGGGTCCTGAGAGTCCTGGTGGGCCCCCTCCGTAGGAAGGTGCCGTAGTCGAGGCTGCACCTGATACCACACTGGGGTTCTTCTTGAGATCCTGCATCTGTCGTTCCAAGTTGTTCATCCTGATGTCGGAAGCCTCCTGACGATTCGAGATGCTCTGAATATCGGCCCTGATTTCGACGTTTTCTTGTTGCCTACCTTTGCTCTCTAGCACCGTGAGCTCCGCGAAGGCCTTGAACCAGGATGGGGCCTCGTCCGAGACCACACTGAGTTTCTTTCGCTTCTCCTCGAGTTCTCCCAAGAGTGCCTCGTGAGGACCGTTGACACGATGTTTGACATTTCGTTGGGCGTCGTCGCTAACACCCTGCATACCCTGACGCTCCCCGGCACCTTCAGGGACCACAGCCGCTTGGGCCGCCGCCTGTTGTGCCTCCGTGGGCATGCCTGGGGGTCCCCCTAGAGCACCTTGTGGAGCTGGGCCTCTAGGAACAACAGGAGCGCCTCCAGATCCTTGACCTCCAGGACTGACCTGACCTACTGGAGCCCCTCCCGCACGCCCTCCGTTGGCTGTAGCTCCCGCCACAGCTGCGTTGGAAAGAGTCTGCATCATATTCATGAGTCCTGTATTCATATTCACGAATGAAGGTGGGACTACACAATGACTATCACTATCTGGTGTGGAGTCGGCAGTATTCAATCTCCCGTCCAATGGAAGGTCACGTACAATCTGCTCGGTATCCTGAATTTGCCTTTTCCGAGATGCCCTCTCAACAGCAGAATCTGGTCTCTGTCCGTAATCCTGTGAGTACTGCAAATATGGTACAGTCGGGGAAGTATCCTCCAGCTGGAAACGTCTCGCAAGCACTGAAAAGTCGTACCCGTCAGTCTTTGCACACACGACAAACAAAACAACAATTACAGCACACAAAGCAGGCGGCCTGGCTTGCCTGGAAGATGCCGTACTCGTCGATGGCAGCGATGGCCGCCGCGCCGCTTCCCCCGCGGCGCCGACACCCCCTGAGCTCCTGTGGGATCCAGGAGCCCTAGAGCCGAGATGTCTTGAGCCGGGAACCTCGTAGAGCTCTTTCCTTCTACGGCGATCGTTGGAACTGATGGAGGAAGCTTCTCGAGCGACAAAGAAAAAACTCGAAAAAAACACGTTTTTCTGTTTTTATTGAACGTCAGTTCCTCCAAGTGAACTGATACTAAAAATGGCTCGAGAGAGCTGAGCTGCTCAGGGAACAAAGTTCATATGCCAATGCTCGGCGTAAAAATCTCCTTTCTCAAAATGAATTGTCAAATATCTTTCAAATATTCGCAAAAGCACCCAAAAATTATCACTTTGTCCTTTCCGGCCGGGTCGATCAACTAGCTCCACCCCGCGCCGGAATTCCTCTAGCTCATCGATGCCGAAGAGCTCTACGAGGTAAGTTGTCACATTGTCCGCCTCGGCCGGGTCGACCAACTAGCTCCACCCCGCGCCGGAATTCCTCTAGCTCATCGACGACGAAGAGCTCTACGAGGTACAACTTGCTAAGGGAAGCTCTTCGAGTTACTGGGCGCCGGCGGTAAACCGTCAACCTTTGTTACCGCCGGGGGGCTCGTAGAGCTTCCTGACAATCTATAATGTTGAAAAAATGCAGAGAACGAATAGTTTTTTCAGCCCAAGCGATTTCAAACCTCTCGATGCAACAGCCGAACGCCCCCCGATGCTTCTGGATTGTCTTCTGCACGAGCTCTATAGCTCTCCTACAGCCCGAGTTACGTGCGTCAATCGACAGCACCTCTCAAGATGACTCGAACAAAACGAAGAGTTTGGCAAACCCAGCTCGAGTATCAGACCGAGTTCAGACCTCTGAATGCGACAGGCGAACGCGTCTGATGTCTCCCAATCGATTCCTGTGATTACCAGCCCTGCACCCCCCCTACAGCCCGAGTTAAGTGCAGAAAGCCGATTGCATCTTTCAGGATGATTCGAACAATACAAACAGTTGCGCGGACCGAGCTCGGGCAGCAGACCGAGTTCGGAGCTTTGCATTCCACAGGCGGAGGCGCCTGATGTCTCCCAATCGATTGCTGTGATGACCAGCCCTGTAGTCCCCCTACAGCCCGAGTTAAGTGCAGAAAACCGACAGCACCTCTCAAGATGACTCGAACAATACGAACAGTTTCGCGATTCTGGATCGGGCAGCAGACCGAGTTCAGAGCTTCCGAGTCAACAGACGAACGCGACTGACGATTACAAATCGGTTTCTGTAAGTTTCAGCTCTGTAGCTGTCGTATAGCTCGAGTTAAGTACAGAAAACCGAGAGCGCCTATCAAGATGACTCGAATAATACGAATAGGTTTGCGGACCTAGCTCGGCTAGCAGACCGAGTTCAGACCTCTGGTTGCAATAGCCGAACGCGCCTGATCATTCTGAATCGATAAAGTGTGCTTACCATCTCTGTAGCTGTCTTATATCTCGAGTTAAGTTCAATATACCGACAGCGCGTATCAAGAGAACTCAAAACGGCCGATCCCGCCGGAGTGCTTTTTGGCAGTAAAAAGTACCCGATCGAGCTGCGATCAAGATGGCGAGCGGGAATAAGATCGAATATCACGGGAAAAAATACTAGAGCTCTAACGAATTGTTGAATTTCGAGAACAAAATTTTCAACCGACCAAAAGTCACCAAAAGGTCCGTCGAGATTTTCCTTGCCAACTAGCTCTCCAGCGCCCCGGAACTGGCGCCGGCGGTGAACCGTCAACCTGGTCACCGCCGGGAACCTAGAAGAGCTCCTTGCACGCGTAAGAATGCTCAGATTGAAAGGAGACCGCTTCTCAGAGCATTTCTAAAAAAAAACATCAGATTTGCATTTCTCGGTGTCGTCGTGACGTCGGTTCCTCCAAATGCTTGGATAGTAAAACTGTTTCGAAAGAGCTGAGCTGCTCGCAGAATAAAGTTAAGATACCAATGCTCGGAGTAAAAATCTGCTTTCTCAAAATGAATTGCCAAATATCTTTTAAATATTAGCAAAACCGACCAAAAGTTATCACATCTTCTTTTCTGGTCGGGTCGACCAACTGGGTGCCGGCGGTAAACCGTCAACCTCTCTTACCGCCGGCGGACTCGTAGAGCTTCCTGAGAACATATAATGTCGAAAACAATTACACTGAAAAAATAGTTTTTCAGCCCAAGCAATTTCAGACCTCTCCGATGTAACAGCCGAACGCCCCGGATGCTTCTGGATTGTCTTATGTACGAGCTCTGTAGCTCTCCTACAGCCCGAGTTACGCGCGTAAATCGACAGCACCTCTCAAAATGACTCGAACAATACGAATAGTTTGGCAAATCTAGCTCGAGAATTAGACCGAGTTCAGACCTCTGCATGCGACAGGCGGACGCGTCTGATTTCTCTGGATCGATTCCTGATTACCATCCCTGCAGCCCCCCCTACATCCCAAGTTAAGTGCAGGAAACCGACAGCACCTCTCAGGATGACTCGAACAATACGAATAGCTTCGCGGACCTAGTTCGGGCAGTAGACAGAGTTTGGAGCTGTAGATTCGAAAGACGGACGCACCTGATGTCTCCGAGTCGATTCCAGTGATCACTAGCCATGCAGCCCCCCCCACAGCCTGAGTTGAGTGCAGAGAACCGACAGCATCTCTCAAGATGACTCGAACAATACGATTGGTTTCGCGATTATAGATCGGGCAGCAGACGGAGTTCAGAGCTCTGGATTCGACAGACAACGGCCACTGATGATTTGGCATCAGATTCTGTACGCATCAGCTCTGTAGCTGTCCTGTAGCTCGAGTTAAGTACAGAAAATCGAGAGCGTCTGTCAAGATGATTCGGATAATACGAATAGGTTTGCGGACCTAGCTCGGCTAGTAGACCGAGTTCAGACCTCTGACTTCAACAGGCGAACGCGCCTGATGATTCTGAATTGATTAGCTGTGCTTAACAGCTCTGTAGCTGTCCTAAAGCTCGAGTTATCTTGGGAAAACCGACAGCGCGTGACAAGATGACCCGAAACGGCCGATCCCGCCGCAGTGCTTTTTGGCAGTAAAAGATCCCGATCGAGCTGAGATCAAGATGGCGAGCGGGAATAAGATCGAATATCACGGGAAAAAATACTAGAGCTCAAATGAATTGTTGAATTTCGAGAACAAAATTTTCAACCGACCAAAAGTCACCAAAATGTCCGTCGAGATTTTTCTTGCCAACTAGCTCTCCAGCGCCCCGGAATTACTCGTAAGCTTCCAGCAACAACTTGCTAAGGGAAGCTCTACGAGTTACTAGCTCCACCCCGCGCCGGAATTCCTCTAGCTCATCGATGACGAAGAGCTCTACGAGGTACGTCCAGATTATTCTTGCCAACTAGCTCTCCAGCGCCCCGGAACTGGCGCCGGCGGTGAACCGTCAACCTGGTCACCGCCGGGAACCTCGTAGAGCTCCTCCCACTGATGAGAGTGCTGGGAATCGACACAGAGTTAAAAAATAGATTTTTCGAAAATCTTGATTTTCGATTTTCCGATGTTGATATTCGCTCAGTTCCTGGAAGTCAACTCATACAAAAATGCATCAGGAGAACTGAGCTGCTGTCAGAGAGGAGTTTATATGCCAATGCGACGCGCAAAAATCTGCTTTCTCAAAATAACTTTTCAAATATCTTTCAAATTTTCGCAAAACCACCGAAACTGGGCGCCGGCGGTAAACCGTCAACCTTGGTTACCGCCAGGAGACTCGTAGAGCTTCCTAGCTCGACTTAAGTTGAGAAAACCGACAGCACCTACCAACATTCCGACTCATAGTGAATATCTTTTGACCTCTGAATGCGACAGGCGGACGCGTCTGATGTCTGCGAATCGACTCCTGTCATTACCAGCCCTGCAGCCCCCCTACAGCCCGAGTTAAGTGCAGAAAACGGACAGCATCTCTCAGAATGACTCGAACAATACAATAGTTTCGCGGACCTAGTTCGGGCAGCAGACCGAGTTCCGAGCTCTGGATTCGACAGGGGGACGCGCCTGATCTCTTCAAATCGATTCCTGTGACAACAAGCACTGTAGCCCCCCTCAGCGCGAGTTGAGTGAAGAAGACCCAGAGCAATTCTTAAGATGACTCGACCAATACGAATAATTTCGCGATTCTAGATCGCGTTCAGAGCTCTGGATTCGACAGACGAACATAACTGATGATTCTGGATCGGTTTCTGTAAACATCAGCTCTGTAGCTGTCCTACAGCTCGAGTTAAGTACAGAAAACCGAGAGTTCCTGTCAAGATGACTCGAATACTACGAATAGGTTTGCGGACCTAGCTCGGCTAACAGACCGAGTTCAGACCTCTGGATTCAACAGGCGAACGCGCCTAATCATTCTACATCGTTTAGCTGTGCCTACCAGCTCTGTAGCTGTCCTAAAGCTCGAGTTATGTTCAGAAAACCGTCAGCGCGTACCAAGATGACTCGGATCGGCCGATCCCGCCACAGTGGTTTTCGATAGTAATATTCACCCGATCGAGCTGAGATCAAGATGGCGAGCGGGAATAAGATCGAATATCACGGGAAAAAATACTAGAGCTCTAACGAATGTTCAAATTTCGAGAACGAAATTTTCAACCAACCAAAAGTCAGCAAAAGTTCCGTCGAGATTTTTCTTGCCAACTAGCTCTCCAGCGCGCCGGAATTAATCTTAAGCTTCCAGCAACTAGCTTAGGGAAGCTCTACGAGTCACTTTGGCTCTTAAGGCCGGGTCGGCCAACTAGCTGCACCCTGCGCCGGAACTGGGCGCCGGCGGTAAACCGTCAACCTTTGAAGATGACTCGACCAATACGAACAATTTCGCGAACCTAGCTCGAGTAGCAGACCGAGTTCAGACCTCCAATCTAAATCCGACAAGCGAACGCGCCTGATGTCTCCGAATCGATTCCTGTGATTATAAGCCCTCTGGCCCCCCTACAGCCCGAGTTAAGTTTAGAAAACCGACAGCACCTCTCAAGATGACTCGAACAGTACGAATAGTTCGCGACCTAGCTCGGGCAACAGACCAAGTTCAGAGCTCTGAATTAACAGACAAACGCGCCCAATGATTCTGAATCGGTTTCTGTGAGCATCGGCTTCTGTAGCTGTGCTACAGCTCGAGCTAAGTACAAAATACCAATAACGTCTGTCAAGATGACTCGAATAATACGAACAGGTTTCCGGACCTAGCTCAGCTAGCAGACCGAGTTCAGACTCTGGATGCGACAGACGAACGCGCCTGATCATTCAGAATTGATAAGGTGTGCTAAACAGCTCTGTAGCTGTCCTGTATCTCGAATTGAGTCCAATATACCGACAGCGCGTATCAAGATGACTCGAAACGGACGATCCCGCCACAGTGCTTTTCGATAGTAATATTCACCCGATCGAGCTGAGATCAAGATGACGATCGGAAATAAGATTGAATATCACGGAAAAAAACTACAGCTTAAACGAATGTTCAAATTTCAAAATTTTCAACCGACCAAAGTCAGCAAAAGTTCCGTCGAGATTTTCTTGCCAACTAGCTCTCCAGCGCGCCGGAATTACTCAAAAGCTTCCAGCACTGGAACCGGCGGTAAACCGTCAATCTGGTTACCGCCGGGAACCTCGTAGACCTCTTTTCTTGCACGGCGATCGTCGCAACACGGAGAGAAAGCTTCTGGAGCGAGAAAGAAAAACTCAAAAAAAAACGTTTTTTTCTGTTTTTACTTAACGTCGGTTCCGCCAAGTGTTTTGATAGTAATACTGCACCTACAGACCTGAAAATTTTACTGGCAGACGCGGCAAAACCCACTACAGGTGCGAAAAATCTGGTTTCTTGAAATAAATTGTCAAATATCTCTCAAATATTCGTAAAACCACCCAAAAGTTGTCACATTGTCCGCCTCGGCCGGGTGGGCCAACTGGGCGCCGGCGGTAAACCGTCAACCTTGGCTACCGCTGGGAGACTCGTAGAGCTTCCTGACAACATATAATGTCGAAAAAAATTACAGAGAACGAATAGTCTTTTAGCCCAAGCGATGCCAGACCTCTCGATGCAACAGCCGAACGCTCCTCATTCTGTATCGTTTTCTGTGCGCACGAGCTCCGTAGCTCTGCTGCAGCCCGAGTTACGTGCGAAAATCGACAACACCTCCCAAGATCACTCGAACAATACGAATAGTTTCGCGAATCTAGCTCGAGTATCAGACCGAGTTGAGACCTCTGAATGCAACAGGAGGACGCGCCTGATGTCTCCGAATCGATTTCTGTGATCAACAGCCCTGCAGCCCCCACACCCCGAGTTAAGCGCAGAAATCGACTGCATGAAGATGACTCGAACAATACGAATAGTTTCGCGGACCTAGCTCGGGCAGCAGACCGAGTTCAGAGCTCTCAATGCGACAGCCGGACGCGATGGATCACTGCGAATCGATTCCAGTGATTAACAGCCTGCAGCTCCCTTACAGCTCGACTTAAGTGCAGAAAACAGACAGCACCTCTCAAGATGACTCGAATACAAATAGTTTGCGGACCCAGCTCGGGCAGCATACCGAGTTCTGAGCTCTGGATTGGGCAGACGGACGCGCCTGATGTCTCCGAATCGATTCCTGTTAGTACTAGCCCTGTACCCCCCCCTACAGCCCGAGCTAAGTCCAGAAAACGGACAGCATCTCTCAAGATGAGTCGAACTACGAATAGGTTCGCGAGCCTAGCTCGGGCAGCAGACCGAGTTCAGAGCTCTGGATTCAACAGACAAACGTGACTGATGATTCTGAATCGGTTTCTGTGAGTATCAGCTCTGTAGCTATCATATAGCTCGAGTTGAATGCAGAAAACCGAGAGCGTCTGTCAGGATAACTCGAGTAATACGAATATGTTTGCGGACCTAGCGCGGCTAGCAGACCGAGTTCAGACCTCTGGGTTCAACAGGCGAACGCGCCTGATCATTCTGAGATTAGCTGTGCTTACCAGCTCTGTAGCTGTCCTGAAGCTCGAGTTATCTTGAGAAAACCGTCATCGCGTATCAAGATGACTCGAAACAGCCGATCCCGCCGCGATGCTTTTTTGCAGAAACTTGGCAGCGTCCATAACCCGGAGAGCAAAGTGAATCTCGGGAGCGGGAAATCTTTCCTGGAGAGCCTTGGGGGTCCCCCTGGAGCGCTGCGGAGGCGCTGCCAGAAACGATTCCATGCGTGCCTGCACGCATGCAAGCACGCGTGGAAGCTTGCCGGAACCTCTCCCGGACACGTTGCCGGGCCGCCGGAGTTTCTGCGGGGAACGTGGACCGCCGTGGAGGAGCTCCTGGCAGGCACCACCACCGTCCGGCTTCTAATCTTAAACCCTTTAGCTCTCAGCGAGCTCTCCGAGAATATTTACCCGATCGAGCTGAGATTAAGATGGCGAGCGGGAATCAGATCGAATATGGTCAGAAAAAATACTAGAGCTCAAACGAATTGTTGAATTTCGATAACAAAATTTTCAACTGACCCAAAATCAGCAAAAGGTCCGTCGAGATTTTTCTTGCCAACTAGCTCTCCAGCGCGCGGGAACTGGAACCGGCGGTAAACCGTCAACCTGGCTACCGCCGGGAACCTCGTAGAGCTCTTTTCTTGCACGGCGATCGTCGGAACACGAAGAGAAAGCTTCTGGAGCAAGAAAGAAAAAACTCCAAAAAACAAGTTTTTCTGCTTTTACTCAACGTCGGTTCCGCCAAGTCTTTTGATAGTAATACTGCACCTGTAGACCTCAAAACTCTGCGCCGGCGGTAAACCGTCAACCTTTGTTACCGCCGGGGGACTCGTAGAGCTTCTTGACAGTATACAATGTGGAAAAATTCCCGAGAATTTCAGACCTCCCAAGATGACTCTGGCAAAAAACGAACAGTTTGGAACCCAGCCCGAGTGTCAAACTGAGTTCAGACCTCTGAATGCGACAGGCGGACGCGTCTGATGTCTGTGAATCGACTCCTGTGATTATCATCCCTGCAGCCCCCCTACAGCCCGAGTTAAGTGCACAAACCGACAGCAGCTCTCAGGATGACTTGAATAGTAAATAGTTTCGCGGAGCTAGTTCGAGCAGCAGACCGAGTTCGGAGCTCTCGGTTCAACAACCGGACGCGCCTGATGTCTCCAAATCGATTTCTCTGACCAGCAGCACTGTAGCCTCCCCAGCACGGGTTCAGTGCAGAAAACCGAGAGCACTTCAAGATGACTCGAACAATACGAATAGTTTCGCGGACATAGCTCGGGCAGCAGGCCGATTTCAGAGCTCTCGATTGAACAGACGAACGCGCCTGATGATTCCCAATCGATTTTTTTGACTATGAACTCTTAACTGCCCTACAGCTCGAGTTAATAAGTACAGAAAACTGTCCTGAAGCTCGAGTTATCTTGAAAAAACCGACAGCGCGTATCAAGATGACTCGGAACGGCCGATCCCGCCGGAGTGCTTTTGGCAGTAAAAGGTACCCGTTCGAGCTGAGATCAAGATGGCGAGCGGGAATAAGATCGAATATCACGGAAAAAAATATGAAAGCTCAAACGAATTGTTGAATTTCGAGACCAACATTTTCAACTGACCAAAACTCACCATAAGGTATTTCGAAATGTTTCTTGCCAACTAGCTCTCCAGCGCCCCGGCACTACTCTTAAGCCTCCAGAAATATTTGCTATGGGGAGCTCTACGAGTTATTTACTAGAAGGCGCAGCAAAACCCACAACAGCTGCGAAAAATCTGGTTTCTCAAAATAATGGTCAAATATCTTTCAGATATTCGCAAAACCACCCAAAAGCTGCCACATTGTCCGCCTGGGCCGGGAGGGCCAACTGGGCGCTGGCGGTAAACCGTCAACCTATGTTACTGACGGACTCGTAGAGCTTCCTCAGAATAACTAATGTGGAAATAAGATTGTTGAGAACGAATATTTGTTTTACCCGAGCGATTTCAGACCTCTCGATGCCCCGGATAATTGTGCATTGTCTTCTCTACGGGCTCTGAAGCTCTCTTACAGCCCGAGTTACGAGCGTCAATCGACAGCACCTTTCAAGATGACTCGAACAATGCGAATAGTTCGGCACACCTGCCTCGAGTATCAGACCGAGTTTAGATCTCTGCGTGCGACAGGCGGGCGCGTCTGATGTCTCTGAATCGATTCCTCTGATTACCAGCCCTGCAACCCCCCCCCCCCCTACAGGCCGAATGAAGTGCAGGAAACTCTCACCACCACTCTGAGATGTTTTTTTTCAAGATAGTACAGAAAACGGACAACACTCGATAGAATGACTCGAAGAATAAAATAAACTGGCGCCGGCGGTGAACCGTCAACCTGGTCACCGCCGGGAACCTCGTAGAGCTCCTTTTACGCGTGAAAGAGACAGCTTCTGGAAGCATTTCTGGAATAGGGGAAAAACTGTTTTCATTGGTGTCGACACGAAGATGGTTGCTCCAAGTGTTTTCATAATGAAAGAGCGCCTACGAAGCTCATACTAAGACAGAGAAGCCCTCGTAGTCGTTTACAGGTGCGAAAATCTGCTTCCTCAAAATAAATGGTTAAATATCTTTGAAGAAATCGCAAAACCACCCAAAATTTACCACTTTGTCCGTCCTGGCCGGGTCGGCCAACTAGCTCCACCCCGCGCCGGAATTCGAAGAGCTCTACGAGGTATTTATGGACCCAGCTCAGCGAACCGAGTTCAGAGCTGTAGATCGAACAGATAAACGCGCCGCATGATCCCAAATTGGTTTCTGTAAGCATCAGCTCTGAAGCTCTCCTATATCCCGAGTCACAAAACTGGCGCCGGCGGTGAACCGTCAACCTGGTCACTGCCGGGAACCTCGTAGAGCTCCTAAGACAAGCAAGAGCTCAGTATCGAAAGAGAGAGCTACTGGAAGCATTTCTGGAAAAAGAGAAAACATGTTTTTTTTTCATGTCGACGTTGGTTTCGCCAAGTGTTTTGATAGTAAGAGTGCATCTAGAGAGCTCATATCAAGACGCTCAGGCTCTCATGATCGTCTACAGGTGCGAAAAATCTGCTTTCTTAAAAGAAATGGTCAAATATCTTTCAAAAAAGTGCAAAACCACCCAAAAGTTACCACATTGTCCGTTCTGGCCGGGTGGGCCAACTAGCTCCACCCCGCGCCGGAACTGGGCGCCGGCGGTAAACCGTCAACCTTTCTTACCGCCGGGGGACTCGTAGAGCTTCCTGACAGTATATAGTGTGGGAAAAATCCAGAGAACGACTAGTTTCCATGACTCTAACAAAAAAAACAAACAGTTTCGCAATCGAGTTCGAGTATCAGACCGAGTTCAGACCTCGCAATGCGACAGGCGGGCGCGTCTGATGTCTGCGAATCGACTCATGTGATTACCAGCCCTGCAGCCCCCGACAGCCCGAGTTAAGTGCAGAAAACCAAGAGCGTCTCTCAGGATGACTCGAATAATACAATAGTTTCGCGAATCTGTTTCGAGCAGCAAACCAAGTTCTGAGCTTTCGAATCGACCAACGAACGCATCTGATGTGTGCAAATCGATTTCTATGACCCGCGGCACTGTAGCCCTCCCCCAGCACGAGTTCAGTGCAGAAAATTGAGGGCACTTTGCACGATGATTCGGATAATACGAATAGTTTGCGAACCTGACTCGGGCAGCAGGCCGAGTTCAGAGCTCTCGATACAACAGACAAACGCGCCCAATGATTCCCAATCGATTTATCTGACTATAGGCTCTGTAGCTGCCCTACAGCTCGAGTTAAGTACAGAAAACCAAGAGCGTTTGTCAAGATGACTCGAATAATACGAATACGTTTGCGAACCTAGACCGGCTAGCAGACCGATCTCAGACCTATGGATTCGACAGGCGAACGCGCCTGATGATTCTGAGTGCGATAGATGTGCTTACCAGCACTGTAGCTGCCCTAGACCTCGAGTTAAGCAGAAAATACCGACAACGTGTATCAAGTTGACTCGAATATTACGAATAGGTTTGCGGACCTAGCTCGGGTAGCAGACCGAGTTCAGACCTCTGGATTCAACAGGCGAACGCGCCTGATGATTCTGAGTGCGATAGCTGTGCTTACCGACACTGTAGCTGCCCTACAGCTCGAGTTAAGTTGAAAATACCGACAGCGCGTATCAAGATGACTCGAAACGGCTGTTCCCGCCTGCCTCCTTTTTGGCCTTCAAAGTTACCCGATCGAGCTGAGATCAAGATGGCGAGCGGGAATTTGATCGAATATCATGGGAAAAAATACTAGAGCTCTAACGAATTGTCAAAGAATTTTCAACCGACCAAAAGTCACCAAAAGGTCCGTCGAGATTTTTCTTGCCAACTAGCTCTCCAGCGCGCCGGAATTACTCTTAGCTTCCAGCTATAACTGGGCGCCGGCGGTAAACCGTCAACCTTTCTTACCGCCGGGGGACTCGTAGAGCTTCCTGACAATATATACTGTAAAAAAAAACTCCAAAGAACGGCTATTTTTTCAGCCCAAGCGATTTCAGACCTCTCAAGATAACGCTAACAAAAAACAAACAGTTTCGCAACCAAGGTCGAGTATCAAACCGAGTTCAGACCTCTGAATGCGACAGGCGGGCGCGTCTGATGTCTGCGAATCCACTCATGTCATTCCCAGCCCTGAAGCCCCCCTACAGCCCGAGTTACATGCAGAAAACCGACAGTATCGACTCGAATAATATAATAGTTTTGCGAACCTAGTTCGAGCAGCAGACCGAGTTTCGAGCTCTGGAATCGACCGAAAGACGCGCCTGATTCTGCAAATCGATATATCTGACCTGCAGCACTCTAGCCCTCCCCCCAGCACGAGTTCAGTGCAGGAAATTCAGAGCACGTCTCAAGATCATTCGGACGATACGAACAGTTTCGCGAACCTTGCTCGGGCAGTAGGCCGAGTTCAGAGCTCTCGATTTGATAGACGAACGCAACTAATGATTCCCCACCAATGTCTGTCACAATCAGCCCTGTAGCTGCCCTACAGCTCGAGTTAAGTACAGAAAACTGAGAGCGTCTATCAAGATGACTCGAATAATACGAATAGGTTTGCGGACCTAGCTCGGCTAGCAGACCGAGTTCAGACCTCTGGATTCAACAGGCGAACGCGCGTAATGATTCTCAAAGCGATAGCTGTGCTTACAAACACTGTAGCTGCCCTAAAGCTCGAGTTAAGTACAGAAAACCAAGAGTGTCTATCAAGCTGACTCGAATAATACGAATAGGTTTGCGGACCTAGCTCGGCTGGCAGACCGAGTTCAGACCTCTGGATTCAACAGGCGAACGCGCCTGATAATTCTGAGTGCAATAGCTGTGCTCACCAGCTCTGTAGCTCCCCTACAGCTCGAGTTAAGTACAAAATACCGACAGCACGTATCAAGATGACTCGAAACGGCCGTTCCCGCCACCGTGCTTTTTGGCCTTCAAAGTTACCCGATCGAGCTGAGATCAAGATGGCGAGCGGGAATAAGATCGAATATCATGGGAAAAAATACTAGAGCTCTAACGAATGGTCAAATTTCGAGAACAAAATTTTCAACCGAGCAAAAGTCAGCAAAAGTTCCGTCGAGATTTTTCTTGCCAACTAGCTCTCCAGCGCTCCGGAATTACTCTTAAGCTTCCAGCAATAACTTGCTAAGGGAAGCTCTACGAGTTACTAGCTAAGGGAAGCTCTACGAGTTACTGGGCGCCGGCGGTAAACCGTCAACCTTTCTTACCGCCGGGGGACTCGTAGAGCTTCCTGACAATATATACTGTGGGAAAAAACTCCAAAGAACGACTTTGTTTTAAGCCCAAGCGATTTCAGACCTCTCAAGATAACGCTAACAAAAAACAAACAGTTTCGCAACCCAGTTCGAGTATCAAACCGAGTTCAGACCTCTGTATGCGACATCATGCGATTCCACTCATGCGATTCCAGCCCTAAAGCCCACCTACAGCCGGAGTTAATGCAGAAAACCGACAGTATCGACTCGAATAATATAATAGTGTTGCGAACCTAGTTCGAGCAGCAGACCGAGTTCCGAGCTCTGGAATCGACCGAAAGACGCGCCTGATGTGTGAAAATCGATATATGTGGCCTGCAGCACTGTAGCCCTCCCCCAGCACGAGTTCAGTGCAGAAAATTGAGAGCACGTCTCAAAATCATTCGGACAATACGAACAGTTTCGCGAACCTAGCTCGGGCAGCAGGCCGAATTCAGACCTCTCGGTTCAACAGACGCGTGCCATTGGTGATTTCCCATCGATGTCTGTGACAATGAGCCCTGTAGCTGCCCTACAGCTCGAGTTAAGTACAGAAAACCGAGAACGTCTATCAAGATAACTCGAATAATACCAACAGGTTTGCGGACCTAGCTCGGCTAGCAGACCGAGTTCAGACCTCCGGATTCAACAGGCGAACGCGCGTGATGATTCTGAGTGCGATAGGTGTGCTTACCAGCACTGTAGCGACCCTAAAGCTCGAGTCAAGTACAGAAAACCGAGAGTGTCTATCAAGATGACTCGAATAATACAAACAGGTTTGCGGACCTAGCTCGGCTCACAGACCGAGTTCAGACCTCTGGATTCAACAGGCGAACGCGCCTGATCATTCTGCATGCATTAGCTGTGCTTACCAGCTCTGTAGCTGCCCTAGAGCTCGAGTTATGTTCAGAAAACCGTCAGCGCGTATCAAGATGACTCGAAACGGCCGTTCCCGCCACTGTGCTTTTTGGCCTTCAAAGTTACCCGATCGAGCTGAGATCAAGATGGCGAGCGGGAATAAGATCGAATATCACGGGAAAAAATACTAGAGCTCTAACGAATGGTCAAATTTCGAGAACCAAATTTTCAACCGAGCAAAAGTCATCAAAAGTTCCGTCGAGATTTTTCTTGCCAACTAGCTCTCCAGCACGCCGGAATTACTCTTAGCTTCCAGCTATAACTAGCTAAGGGAAGCTCTACGAGTTATTCCTCTAGCTCATCGATGCCGAAGAGCTCTACGAGGTATATTCACTATGAGTCAGAATGTTAGTAGATGTTGTCGGTTTCTCTCTACTTAAGTCGAGCTACGAAGCTCTACGAGTCTCCCGGCGGTAACCAAGGTTGACGGTTTACCGCCGGCGCCCACTTGTAAGCGTCCAAAACCCGGATAGCGAAGTCACGCGCGGAGTGCCACTGGGCGCCGGCGGTAAACCGTCAACCTTTCTTACCGCCGGGGGACTCGTAGAGCTTCCTGACAATATATAATGTGGAAACGAATTTCAGAGAACGACCAGTTTTCGCTTATGAACCTCCAAAGATGACTCTAACAAAAACAGTTTCGCAGATTTCGTTCAGCAGACCGAGTTTCGAGCGATCGGTTCGACGAACGGACGCGCCTGATGTCTCGAAATCGATTCCTGTGACCAGCAGAGCTATAGCCCTCCCCCAGCACGATTTATGTACAGAAAACCGAGAGCACTTCTCAAGATGACTCGAACAATACGAATGGGTTCGCGAACCTAGCTCGGAGAGAAGGCCGATTTCAGAGCTCTTGATGCAACAGACGAACGCGCCTGATAAGTCTCAATCGATTTCTGTTAGTATGAGCTCTGTGGCTGCCCTATAGATCGAGTTAAGTACGAAAAACCGAGAGCGTCTGCTACAATGACTCGAATAATACGAATAGGTTTGCGACCCTAGCTCGGCTAGCAGACCGAGTTCAGACCTCTGGATTCAACAGGCGAACGCGCCTGATCATTCTGAACGCATTAGCTGTGCTGACCAGCTCTGTAGGTGTCCTGAAGCTCGAGTTATCTTGAGAAAACCGACAGCGCCTATCAAGATGACTCGAAACGGCCGTTCCCGCCTGCCTGCTTTTTGGCCTTCAAAGTTACCCGATCGAGCTGAGATCAAGATGGCGAGCGGGAATAAGATCGAATATCATGGGAAAAAATACTAGAGCTCTAACGAATGGTCAAATTTCGAGAACGAAATTTTCAACCGAGCAAAAGTCATCAAAAGTTCCGTCGAGATTTTTCTTGCCAACTAGCTCTGGGGCGCGCCGGAATTACTCTTAGCTTCCAGCTACTGGGCGCCGGCGGTAAACCGTCAACCTTTCTTACCGCCGGGGGACTCGTAGAGCTTCCTGACAATATATACTGTGGGAAAAAACTCCAAAGAACGACTTTGTTTTAAGCCCAAGCGATTTCAGACCTCTCAAGATAACGCTAACAAAAAACAAACAGTTTCGCAACCCAGTTCGAGTATCAAACCGAGTTCAGACCTCTGTATGCGACATCATGCGATTCCACTCATGCGATTCCAGCCCTAAAGCCCACCTACAGCCGGAGTTAATGCAGAAAACCGACAGTATCGACTCGAATAATATAATAGTGTTGCGAACCTAGTTCGAGCAGCAGACCGAGTTCCGAGCTCTGGAATCGACCGAAAGACGCGCCTGATGTGTGAAAATCGATATATGTGGCCTGCAGCACTGTAGCCCTCCCCCAGCACGAGTTCAGTGCAGAAAATTGAGAGCACGTCTCAAAATCATTCGGACAATACGAACAGTTTCGCGAACCTAGCTCGGGCAGCAGGCCGAATTCAGACCTCTCGGTTCAACAGACGCGTGCCATTGGTGATTTCCCATCGATGTCTGTGACAATGAGCCCTGTAGCTGCCCTACAGCTCGAGTTAAGTACAGAAAACCGAGAACGTCTATCAAGATAACTCGAATAATACCAACAGGTTTGCGGACCTAGCTCGGCTAGCAGACCGAGTTCAGACCTCCGGATTCAACAGGCGAACGCGCGTGATGATTCTGAGTGCGATAGGTGTGCTTACCAGCACTGTAGCGACCCTAAAGCTCGAGTCAAGTACAGAAAACCGAGAGTGTCTATCAAGATGACTCGAATAATACAAACAGGTTTGCGGACCTAGCTCGGCTCACAGACCGAGTTCAGACCTCTGGATTCAACAGGCGAACGCGCCTGATCATTCTGCATGCATTAGCTGTGCTTACCAGCTCTGTAGCTGCCCTAGAGCTCGAGTTATGTTCAAAAACCGTCAGCGCGTATCAAGATGACTCGAAACGGCCGTTCCCGCCAGAGTGCTTTTTGGCCTTCAAAGTTACCCGATCGAGCTGAGATCAAGATGGCGAGCGGGAATAAGATCGAATATCACGGGAAAAAATACTAGAGCTCTAACGAATGGTCAAATTTCGAGAACAAATTTTCAACCGAGCAAAAGTCATCAAAAGTTCCGTCGAGATTTTTCTTGCCAACTAGCTCTCCAGCACGCCGGAATTACTGGGCGCCGGCGGTAAACCGTCAACCTTTCTTACCGCCGGGGGACTCGTAGAGCTTCCTGACAGTATATAGTGTGGGAAAAAATCCAGAGAACGACTAGTTTTCAGCCCAAGCAATTTCAGACCTCTCAAGATGACTCTAACAAAAGAACAAACAGTTTCGCAACCCAGTGAGTATCAGACCGAGTTCAGACCTCTCAATGCGACAGGCGGACGCGTCTGATGTCTGCGAATCGACTCATGTGATTACCAGCCCTGCAGCCCCCCTGCAGCCCGAGTTAAGTGCAGAAAACCGAGAGCATCTCTCAGGGTGACTCGAATAATAGAATAGTTTCGCGGACCTGTTTCGAGCAGCAGACCAAGTTCTGAGCTCTCGAACCGACCAACGAACGCGTCTGATATGTGCAAATCGATTTCAATGACCCACAGCACTGTAGCCCTCCCCCAGCACGAGTTGAGTGCAGGAAAATGAGAGCACTGTTTACGATGATTCGGACAATACGAATAGTTTCGCGAACCTAGCTCGGGCAGCAGGCCGAGTTCAGAGCTCTCGATACAACAGACACACGCGCCTGATAATTATCAATCGATTTCTGTAACTACAGGCTCTGTAGCTGCCCTACAGCTCGAGTTGAGTACAGAAAACCGAGAGCGTTTGTGAAGATGACTCGAATAATACGAATAGATTTGCGGACCTAGCTCGGCTAGCAGACCGATTTCAGACCTCTGGATTCAACAGGCGAACGCGCCTGATGATTCTGAGTGCGATGCGTGTGTTTACCAGCACTGTAGCTGCCCTACAGCTCGAGTTAAGTAGAAAAACCGACAACGCGTATCAAGTTGACTCGAATAATACGAATAGGTTTGCGGACCTAGCTCGGCTAGCAGATCGAGTTCAGACCTATGGATTGAACAGGCGAACGCGCCTGATGATTCTGAGTGCGATAGGTGTGCTTACCAGCACTGTAGCTGCCCTACAGCTCGAGTTAAGTAGAAAATACCGACAACGCGTATCAAATTGACTCGAATAATACGAATAGGTTTGCCGGACTAGCTCGGCTCACAGACCGAGTCAGACCTCTGGATTCAACAGGCGAACGCGCCTGATGATTCTGAATGCGATAGGTGTGCTTGCCAGCTCTGTAGCTGCCCTAAGCTCGAGTTATGTTCAAAAACCGTCACGCGTATCAAGATGACTCGAAACGGCCGTTCCCGCCACTGTGCTTTTTGGCCTTCAAAGTTACCCGATCGAGCTGAGATCAAGATGGCGAGCGGGTAATAGAAATATCACGGGAAAAATACTAGAGCTCTACGTGTCAAATTTCGAGACAAAATTTTTTCCGACCAAAGTCAGCAAAAGTTCCGTCGAGATTTTTCTTGCCAACTGGGCGCCGGCGGTAAACCGTCAACCTTTCTTACCGCCGGGGGACTCGTAGAGCTTCCTGACAATATATACTGTGGAAAAAAAAACTCGAAAGAACGACTATTTTTTAAGCCCAAGCGATTTCAGACCTCTCAAGATGGCGCTAACAAAAAACGAACAGTTTCGCAACCCAGTTCGAACCTAGCTCGGGCAGCAGGCCGAGTTTAGAGCTCTCGGTACGATAGACGAACGCGACTGATAATTCCCCAGCGATGTCTGTCACAATGAGCCCTGTAGCTGCCCTAGAGCTCGAGTTAAGTACAGAAAACCGAGAGCGTCTATCAGGATCACTCCAGTAATACTGATAGGTTTGCGGACCTAGCTCGGCTAGCAGACCGAGTTCAGACCTCTGGATTCAACAGACGAACGCGCGTGATAATTCTGAGTGCGATAGCTGTGCTTACAAGCACTGTAGCTGCCCTAAAGCTCGAGTTAAGTACAGAAAACCGAGAGTGTCTATCAAGATGACTCGAATAATGGCTGGCAGACCGATTTCAGACCTCTGGTTTCAACAGGCGAACGCGCGTGATAGTTCTGAGTGCGATAGCTGTGCTCACCAGCTCTGTAGCTGCCCTACAGCTCGAGTTAAGTACAAAATACCGATAGCGCGTATCAAGATGACTCGAACCGGCCGTTCCCGCCTGCCTGCTTTTTGGCCTTCAAAGTTACCCGATCGAGCTGAGATCAAGATGGCGAGCGGGAATAAGATCGAATATCATGGGAAAAAATACTAGAGCTCTAACGAATGGTCAAATTTCGAGAACGAAATTTTCAACCGACCAAAAGTCAGCAAAAGGTCCGTCGAGATTTTTCTTGCCAACTGGGCGCCGGCGGTAAACCGTCAACCTTTCTTACCGCCGGGGGACTCGTAGAGCTTCCTGACAATTTATAATGTGGGAAAGAATTTCAGAGAACGACTAGTTTTTCAGCCCAAGCGATTATAGACCTCTCAAGATGACTCAACAAAACAAACAAACAGTTTTCTAATCGAGCTCGAGTATGAAACCGAGTTCAGACCTCTGAATGCGACAGACGGACGCGTCTGATGTCTGCAGATCGATTCCTGTGATTACCAGCTCTGCAGCCCCCCATACAGCCTGAGTTAAGTGCAGAAAACCGAGAGTACCTCTCAGAATGACTCGAATAATACAACAGTTTCGCGGATCTCGTTCGAGCAGCAGACCGAGTTCGGAGCTCTCGGTTCGACGAACGGACGCGCCTGATGTCTCGAACTCGATTCCTGTGACTAGCAGCACTCTAGCCCTCCCCCAGCACGATTTGAGTACAGAAAACCGAGAGCACTTCTCAAGATAACTCGAACAATACCAATAGGTTTGCGACCCTAGCTCGGCTAGCAGACCGAGTTCAGACCTCTGGATTCAACAGGCGAACGCGCCTGATCATTCTGAATGCATTAGCTGTGCTGACCAGCTCTGTAGCTGTCCTGAAGCTCGAGTTATCTTAAGAAAACCGACAGCGCGTATCAAGATGACTCAAAATGGCTGTTCCCGCCTGCCTGCTTTTTGGTCTTCAAAGTTACCCGATCGAGCTGAGATCAAGATGGCGAGCGGGAATAAGATCGAATATCATGGGAAAAAATACTAGAGCTCTAACGAATGGTCAAATTTTGAGAACCAAATTTTCAACCGACCAAAAGTCAGCAAAAGGTCCGTCGAGATTTTTCTTGCCAACTAGCTCTCCAGCGCTCCGGAATTACTGGGCGCCGGCGGTAAACCGTCAACCTTTGTTACCGCCGGGGGACTCGTAGAGCTTCCTGACACATATAATGTCGAAAAAAAATGCCGAGAACGAATAGTTTGTCAGTCCAACTCGAGTCTTAGACCGAGTTCAGACCTCTGAATGCGACAGACGGACGCGTCTGATGTTTCCGAATCGATTCATGTGATTACCCGCCCTGTAGCCTCCCTACAGCCCGAGTTAAGTGCAGAACGCCGGCAGTAGCTCTCAAGATGACTGGAAGAATACGAACAGTTTCGTGATTCTGGATCGCGCAGCAGACCGAGTTCAGAGCTCTGGATTCGACAGACAAACGCAACTGATGATTCTGAATCGGTTTCTGTAACTATCAGCCCTGTAGCTGTCCTACAGCTCGAGTTATGTGCAGGAAACCGAGAGCGCCTGTCAAAATGATTCGAATAATACGAATAGGTGTGCGGACCTGGCTCGGCTAGCAGACCGAGTTCAGACCTCTGGTTCGAACAGCCGAACGCGCCTGATGATTCTCAGTGCGATAGCTGTGCTTACCGGCACTATAGCTGCCCTACAGCTCGGGTTAAGTAGAAAATACCGATAACACGTATCAAGATGACTCGAATAATACGAATAGGTTAGCGGACCTAGCTCGGCTCACAGACCGAGTTTAGACCTCTGGATTCAACAGGCGAGCGCGCGTGATAATTCTGAGTGCGATAGCTGTGCTTACCAGCTCTATAGCTGCCCTACAGCTCGAGTTAAGTACAAAATACCGACAGCGCGTATCAAGATGACTCGAAACGGCCGTTCCCGCCTGCCTGCTTTTTGGCCTTCAAAGTTACCCGATCGAGCTGAGATCAAGATGGCGAGCGGGAATAGATCGAATATCATGGGAAAAAATACTAGAGCTCTAACGAATGGTCAAATTTCGAGAACGAAATTTTCAACCGACCAAAAGTCAGCAAAAGGTCCGTCGAGATTTTTCTTGCCAACTGGGCGCCGGCGGTAAACCGTCAACCTTTCTTACCGCCGGGAGACTCGTAGAGCTTCCTGACAATATATACTGTGGAAAAAAATTCGAAAGAACGACTATTTTTTAAGCCCAAGCGATTTCAGACCTCTCAAGATGACGCTAACAAAAAACGAACAGTTTTGCAACCCAGTTCGAGTATCAAACCGAGTTGAGACCTCTGAATGCGACAGGCGGGCGCGTCTGATGTCTGCGAATCCACTCATGTGATTCCCAGCACTGAAGCCCCCCTACAGCCCCAGTTAAGTGCAGAAAACCGACAGTATCGATTCGAATAATATAAAAGTTTTGCGAACCTAGTTCGAGCAGCAGACCGAGTTCCGAGCTCTGGAATCGACCGAAAGACGCGCCTGATGTGTGTAAATCGATATATGTGACCTGCAGCACTGTAGCCCTTCCCCAGCACGAGTTGAGTGCAGAAAATTGAGAGCATGTCACAAGATCATTCGGACAATACGAACAGCTTCGCGAACCTAGCTCGGGCAGCAGGCCGAGTTCAGAGCTCTCGGTACGATAGACGAACACGACTGATAATTCCCCAGCGATGTCTGTCACAATGAGCCCTGTAGCTGCCCTACAGCTCGAGTTAAGTGCAGAAAACCGAGAGCGTCTATCAAGATCACTCCAATAATACTGATAGGTTTGCCGACCTAGCTCGGCTAGCAGGCCGAGTTCAGACCTCTGCATTCAACAGACGAACGCGCGTGATGATTCTGAGTGCGATAGCTGTGCTTACAAGCACTGTAGCTGCCCCAAAGCTCGAGTTAAGTACAGAAAACTGAGAGTGTCTATCAAGATGACTCGAATATTGCAAATAGGTTTGCGGACCTAGCAGACCGAGTTCAGACCTCTGGATTCAACAGGCGAACGCGTCTGATCATTCTGAGAGCGATACGTGCACTTACCAACACTGTAGCTGCCCTACAGCTCGAGTTAAGTTGAAAATACCCACAGCGCGTATCAAGATGACTCGAAACGGCCGTTCCCGCCCCCCTGCTTTTTGGCCTTCAAAGTTACCCGATCGAGCTGAGATCAAGATGGCGAGCGGGAATAAGATCGAATATCATGGGAAAAAATACTAGAGCTCTAACGAATGGTCAAATTTCGAGAACAAAACTGGGCGCCGGCGGTAAACCGTCAACCTTTGTTACCGCCGGGGGACTCGTAGAGCTTCCTGACAACACATAATGTCAAAAAAATTGCAGAGAACGAATAATTTTTCAGCCCAACTCAAGTATCAGACCGAGTTCGGACCTCTGAATGCGACAGACAGACGCGTTTGATGTCTCCGAATCGATTCATGTGACTAATCGCCCTGCAGCCCCCCTGCAGCCCGAGTTAGGTGCAGAACGGCGACAGTAGCTCTGAAGATGACTGGAAGAATACGAACAGTTTCGTGAGTCTGGATCGCGCAGCAGACCGAGTTCAGAGCTCTGGATTCAACAGGCGAACGCGCCTGATTATTCTGAGTGTGATAGGTTGCTCACCAGCACTGTAGCTGGCCTGCAGCTCGAGTTAAGTAGAAAATACCGACAACGCGTATCAAGTTGACTCGAAGAATACGAATAGGTTTGCGGACCTAGCGCGGCTTGCAGACCGAGTTCAGACCTATGGATTCAACAGGCGAGTGCGCCTGATGATTCTGCATGCGATGGGCGTGCCCACCAGCACTGTAGCTGCCCTACAGCTCGAGTTAAGTTGAAAATACTGACAACGTGTTCAAGTTGACTCGAATAATACGAATAGGTTTGCGGACCTAGCTCGGCTAGCAGACCGAGTTCAGACCTCTGGGTTCAACAGGCGAACGCGCCTGATCATTCTGCATGCATTAGCTGTGCTTAGCAGCTCTGTAGCTGCCCTAGAGCTCGAGTTATGTTCGAAAAACCGACAGCGCGTATCAAGATGACTCGAAACGGCCGTTCCCGCCACCGTGCTTTTTGGCCTTCAAAGTTACCCGATCGAGCTGAGATCAAGATGGCGAGCGGGAATAAGATCGAATATCACGGGAAAAAATACTAGAGCTCTAACGAATGGTCAAATTTCGAGAACGAAATTTTCAACCGAGCAAAAGTTGTCAAACTGGGCGCCGGCGGTAAACCGTCAACCTTTCTTACCGCCGGGGGACTCGTAGAGCTTCCTGACAATATATACTGTGGGCAAAAACTCCAAAGAGCGACTATTTTTTAAACCCCAGCGATTTCAGACCTCTCAAGATAACGCTAACAAAAAACAAACAGTTTCGCAACCCAGTTCGAGTATCAAACCGAGTTCAGACCTCTGAATGCGACAGGCGGGCGCGTTTGATGTCTGCGAATCCACTCATGTGATTCCTTGCCCTGAAGCCCCCCTACAGCCCGAGTTAAGTGCAGAAAACCGACGATATCGACTCGAATAATATAATAGTTTTGCGAAGCTACTTCGAGCAGCAGCCCGAGTTCCGAGCTCTGGAATCGACCGAAAGACGCGCCTGATGTGTGCAAATCGATATATGTAACCTGCAGCACTGTAGCCCTCCTCCAGCACGAGTTGAGTGCAGAAAATTGAGAGCAGGTCTCAAGATCATTCGAACGATACGAACAGTTTCGCGAACCTAGCTCGGGCAGCAGGCCGAGTTCAGAGCTCTCGGTTCAATAGACGAACGCGACTGATGATTCCTCATCGATCTCTGTCACAATGAGCCCTGTAGCTGCCCTACGGCTCGAGTTCAGTACAGAAAACCGAGAGCGTCTATCAAGATGACTCGAATAATACGAATAGGTTTCCGGACCTAGCTCGGCTAGCAGGCCGAGTTCAGACCTCTGGATTCAACAGGCGAACGCGCGTGATGATTCTGAGTGCGATACGTGTGCTTACCAGCACTGTAGCTGCCCTGAAGCTCGAGTTAAGTACAGGAAACCGAGAGTGTCTATCAAGATGACTCGAATAATACGAATAGGTTTGCGGACCTAGCTCGGGTAGCAGACCGAGTTCAGACCTCTGGATTCAACAGGCGAACGCGCCTGATCATTCTGAGAGCGATACGTGTACTTACCAACACTGTAGCTGCCCTACAGCTCGAGTTATCTTCAGAAAACCGACAGCGCATATCAAGATGACTCGAAACGGCCGTTCCCGCCCCCCTGCTTTTTGGGCTTCAAAGTTACCCGATCGAGCTGAGATCAAGATGGCGAGCGGGAATAAGATCGAATATCATGGGAAAAAATACTAGAGCTCTAACGAATGGTCAAATTTCGAGAACAAAATTTTCAACCGACCAAAAGTCAGCAAAAGGTCCGTCGAGATTTTCGTTGCCAACTAGCTCTCCAGCTCCCCGGAATTACTCTTAAGCTTCCAGCAGTAACTTGCTAAGGGAAGCTCTACGAGTTACTGGGCGCCGGCGGTAAACCGTCAACCTTTCTTACCGCCGGGGGACTCGTAGAGCTTCCTGACAATATATAATGTGGAAAAGAATTTCAGAGAACGACTAGTTTTTCAGCCCAAGCGATTATAGACCTCTCAAGATGACTCTAACAAAGAACAAACAGTTCTGCAATCCAGTTCGAGTATCAAACCGAGTTCAGACCTCTGAATGCGACAGGCGGGCCCGTCTGATGTCTGCGAATCCACTCATGTGATTCCCAGCCCTGCAGCCCCCCTACAGCCCGAGTTAAGTGCAGAAAACCAGCAGTATCGACTCGAATAATAAAATAGTTTCGCGGACCTAGTTTGAGCAGCAGACCGGTTTCAAGCTCTGGAATCGACAGACAGACGCGCCTGATGTGTGCAAATCGATATCTGTGACCCGCAGCACTGTAGCCCTACCCAGCACGAGTTGAGTGCAGAAAATCGAGAGCACTCTTCAAGATGATTCGGACAATACGAATAGTTTCGCGAACCTAGCTCAGGCAGCAGGCCGAGTTCAGAGCTCTCGGTCCAATAGACGAACGCGAATGGTGATTTCCCATCGATGTCTGTGACAATGAGCCCTGTAGCTGCCCTACAGCTCGAGTTAAATACAGAAAACCGAGAGCGTCTGTCAAGATGACTCCAATAATGCGAATAGGTTTGCGAACCTAGCTCGGCTAGCAGACCGAGTTCAGACCTCTGGATTCAACAGGCGAACGCGCCTGATAATTCTGAATGCGATAGGTGTGCTTACCAGCTCTGTAGCTGCCCTACAGCTCGAGTTAAGTACAAAATACCAACAACGCGTATCAAGATGACTCGACACGGCCGTTCCCGCCGGGACGCTTTTTGGCAGTAAAAGGTACCCGATCGAGCTGAGATCAAGATGGCGAGCGGGAATAAGATCGAATATCACGGGAAAAAATACTAGAGCTCTAACGAATGGTCAAATTTCGAGAACAAAATTTTCAACCGACCAAAAGTCAGCGATAGTTCCGTCGAGACTTTTCTTGCCAACTAGCTCTCCAGCGCTCCGGAATTATCTTAGCTTCCAGTCCCAAAACTGGCCGCCGGCGGGTAAACCGTCACCCTTTGTTACCGCGGGGGCAACCTTTGTTACCGCCGGGGGACTCGTAGAGCTTCCTGACAACATATACTGTCGGAAAAAATTGCAGAGAACGAATAGTTTTTGAGCCCAACTCGAGTATCAGACAGAGTCCAGACCTCTGAATGCGACAGACGGACGCGTCTGATGTCTCCGAATCGATTCCTGTGATTACCCGCCCTGCAGCCTCCCTACAGCCCGAATTGAATGCAGAACGCCGACAGTAGCTCTCAAGCTAACTGGAAGAATACGAACAGTTTCGTGATTCTCGATCGGCTAGCAGACCGAGTTCAGACCTCTGGATTCAACAGGCGAACGCGCCTGATGATTCTGAGTGCGGTAGGTGTGCTTACCAGCACGGTAGCTGCCCTACAGCTCGAGTTAGTGGAAAATACCGACAACGCGTAGCAAGTTCACTCGAATAATACGAATAGGTTTGCGCACCTAGCTCGGCTAGCAGACCAAGTTTAGACCTATGGATTCAACAGGCGAACGCGTCTGATCATTCTGAGTGCGATAGGGGTGCTTACCAGCGCGGTAGCTGCCCTACAGCTCGAGTTAAGAGGAAAATACCGACAACGCATATCAAGTTGACTCGAATAATACGAATCGGTTTGCGTACCTAGCTCGGCTAGCAGACCGAGTTTAGACCTATGGATTCAACAGGCGAACGCGTCTGATCATTCTGAGTGCGATAGGGGTGCGAACCGGCACTGTAGCTGCCCTATAGCTCGAGTTAAGTAGAAAATATCTACAACGCGTGTCAAGTTGACTCGAATAATACAAACAGGTTTGCGAACCTAGCTCGGCTGACAGACCGAGTTCAGACCTCTGGGTTCAACAGGCGAACGCGCCTGATCATTCTGCATGCGTTACCTGTGCTTACCAGCTCTGTAGCTGCCCTAGAGCTCGAGTTATCTTCAGAAAACCGTCAGCGCATATTAAGATGGCTCGAAACGGCCGATCCCGCCAGAGTGCTTTTGGCCTTCAAAAGGTTACGATCGAATATCACAGGAAAAAATACTAGAGCTCTAACGAATTGTCAAATTTCGAGAACGAAATTTTCAACCGAGCAAAGTCACCAACAGTTCCGTCGAGATTTTTCTTGCCAACTAGCTCTCCAGCGCGCCGGAATTACTCTTAGCTTCCAGCTATAACTAGCTAAGGGAAGCTCTACGAGTTACTCTTAGCTTCCAGCTATAACTAGCTAAGGGAAGCTCTACGAGTTACTAGCTCCACCCCGCGCCAGAACTGGGCGCCGGCGGTAAACCGTCAACCTTTGTTACCGCCGGGGGACTCGTAGAGCTTCCTGACAACACATAATGTCAAAAAAAATTGCAGAGAACGAATAATTTTTCAGCCCAACTCAAGTATCAGACCGAGTTCGGACCTCTGAATGCGACAGACAGACGCGTTTGATGTCTCCGAATCGATTCATGTGATTAATCGCCCTGCAGCCCCCCTGCAGCCCGAGTTAGGTGCAGAACGGCGACAGTAGCTCTGAAGATGACTGGAAGAATACGAACGGTTTCGTGAGTCTGCATCGCGCAGCAGACCGAGTTCAGAGCTCTGGATTCAACAGGCGAACGCGCCTGATCATTCTGAGTGTGATAGGTCTGCTCACCAGCACTGTAGCTGGCCTGCAGCTCGAGTTAAGTAGAAAATACCGACAACGCGTATCAAGTTGACTCGAATAATACGAATAGGTTTGCGGACCTAGCGTGGCTTGCAGACCGAGTTCAGACCTATGGATTCAACAGACGAGCGCGCCTGATGATTCTGCATGCGGTGGGTGTGCCCACCAGCACTGTAGCTGCCCTACAGCTCGAGTTAAGTAGAAAATACCGACAACGCGTTCAAGTTGATTCGAATAATACGAATAGGTTTGTGGACCTAGCTCGGCTAGCAGACCGAGTTCAGACCTCTGGGTTCAACAGGCGAACGCGCCTGATCATTTTGCATGCATTAGCTGTGCTTACCAGCTCTGTA
>CAUYUJ010017622.1:184334-229911 GCA_963575745.1 Prorocentrum cordatum | reverse complement strand
CTCCTCCTCTTTCTCCTGCTCCTCCTCCTCCTCCTCCTCCTCCTCCTCCTCCTCCTCTTCCTTCTCCTCATCCTCCTTCTCCATTTCCTCCTCTTCCTCCTCCGTTTCCCCCTCCTTTTCCTCCTCCGCCTCCTGGGAGACGGAGTACGCCTGCAGGGTCACTTGGAGGCACAAGTTCTCTGGGCGTCGTCGTCGAGCATCGTCATCGTCGTGTTTTTTCGCCGTCGTCCTGGCTTCGGCGTCACCCCGACATACTTATACTATGTGTGCGTCGCCACCTTTTGGGGCGACGCGCGCTTTCTGGCCGCACAGCTCTGGACACAATCTACTACAAGATGGGTAGAGTATATGTTCGGGTCGGGCGCGCGCCTCCAAGGAGGACAGACAGTATTAGCATGTCTCTGTGCGTCTCATGGCTCGGGCGTGTGCGTCTTTCCTCGGCGAGGACCCTCGAGGCGCATCTCCCGGCGGAAAGATCAACGCACGAAGTCGAACAGTGCACGGGGGATGGACGCCCGAGCGATGGCAAGCTGGAACAGGCGTCGCCAGTGGCGGATCAGCTGCTGTTTCCCCAGCAGGCTTCTGCCCTCCCGCCGACCCCCAGGAGGGGAGACGTGTGGTTTCCGGTTCGGCATGTGTTCGGTATGCGTTCTTCGCCGTTTCCTGTCGTTGTACCTGCGGGTAGCTCTCTGTTGATTCGTGTGCCAGGGCTCGGCCCTTTTTCTGAGGGCAGGGCACGCGGGCCCTCTGCGTGAGCATCCCGCGCGCGGCGGCCTTCCACATGTTCCGCATCCCAAGCCAAACTGTGCGCGTCCCCAGCTGCCCCGGTGCCTGTTGCGGGGGCGGCGGGCTTCGAAGCCGCCTCCTCGGAAGTCTCCAGGGCCTTCTAAAAGGGCCCCTCCTCCCCCTCCCCACTCCTCACTCCTCACTCCTGACTCCTCACTCCTCGCTCCTCCTCCTCCTCCTCCTCCTCCTCCTCCTCCTCCTCCCCCCCCTCCTCCTCCTCCTGCTCATCCTCCCTCCTCCTCCTCCTCCTCCTCCTCCTTCTCCTCCTCCTCCTCCTCCTCCTCCTCCTCCTCCTCCTCCTCACTCCTCACTCCTTTTTCCTCACTCCTCGCTCCCCTCCTCCTGCTCTCCCTCCCTCCCCCTACACCTCCTCCTCCTCCCCCCTCCTCCTCCTCCTTCCTCCTCCTCCCTCCTCCTCCTCCTCCTCCTCTCCGCCTCTCATCCTCTCCTCCTCCCTCCTCCTCCTCCTCCTCCTCCTCATCCTCCTCCTCCTCCTCTCTCATCCTCCATCCCCTTCCTCTCCGCCGCCTCCTCCCTCCGCCCTCTTAGAAGGCCCCCCCCCTGGCGCCACCCCTTCGTGGGCGCCGCGAGGCGCCCTCCGCCCGCCAGTCCTCGGCAGCCGCTGGCCCATCGCGCGGGTGCTGGCCTCCCACCGCTGGGGCTCCGCGGAGAGCGCGGAGGGCGGCGCGGCGGGCGCCGCCGCGGCGGGCGCCGCCGAGGCGGGCGCCGCCGAGGCGGGCTCCGAGGTCGCTCAGCAGGACCTCGGGCGCGAGGGTGGCGCTTCCTCGTGATCGTTCTTATTCATCGTTTTGCCGATCGGCGCGTGCCCTCGTCTCCCCCCGCCCCCTCCCCGTGGAGTAGATCTCGGCTGTGTTTGGCGCCTGTTTCGAGCAGGTGGAATCCCTCCCACCTGGGACGCACTGCTGCAAACAATCGCGTTAAGCAGAGGTCCGGAGCCAGACCCCCCCCTGCCCCCCCTTCCGCCCAAGGTCGAAACGCCGAATAAGAAAACGCTCCTCCGCATCTGGATGTGTTCACGGTGCTCGATGTGTCGGTTCTAGTTGCCGTGTTGCGTGCGCGCTTCGCCGAGGACAAGGGGGAGTCGTGTTTCGGGGACAAAAGGACCTCGGGTGCGAGAGCTTCGCCAGGCCCGTTCTGGACTGGGCGGGCTTCAAGGGCGTCTTCGCCCAGGAATCGAGGGAGAGAAAACGGCGTGAGCATCAGCTCTCGGAGGTCCGTGCGGACTTCTGATGCACTTTCCGAGGATGCGTGCGCCGACGTAGCCACAAACATCAACCTCTGGATCGGCGCTGGATCCCCGCCCGCGAGGGAGGGAGGGTGCCCAGCGCCGAGCCAAGAAGTCCACGCGGGCCTCCGAACGTTCATGCCCGTGCAGTTTTGGGCGTGTCCAAACGAGAACAACTGGTACCAGGGCGCCGTGGACGTGGCGTACGGCCCGGAGCTCGAGCGCGGGTGGCGCGAGGCGGCCTTGGAGTGCCCGCTGGGCTTCACCGTGGCCAACCTCATCAAGGCGATGCTGTGCGCGCACACGGAGTCCATCTGCTTCCGCGCGCACGCGGTCGCCTGCTTTCGGGCGCGTCCGCCGACTCCAGGCACAGCCTGGGGCATCTAAGCCGTGCGACCCCCGTCTGGGGGGGGGGGGCTCAGCGGCTTCCGCACCCCTCTCGAGAGACCGCCGACATGATGGGTTCCCCAGGAGGGGAGGGGGGAAGGGAGCGAGAAGGGGGGGCGCGGTGTCGAGGTGAGGGCCAGGGTTTTGGGAGGAAGGGGGAGGGGGAGGCGAGGGGAGGGGGAGGGAGGGGAGGGGAGAGCGAGGGCATGGGGGACGGGGAGTGATATGTGTTGGGATGGTGATGTTGCTGAGGATAGTGGTAGTGATGAAACAGAAGCTGCTGAAGATGATACTGATGATGGTGATGCTGATGCTGATGCTGATGCTGATGCTGATGATGATGTTTATGATGTTTATGTTTATGATGATGGTGATGCTGATGCTGATGATGCTGACGATGATGATGATGATGATAATGCTGATGATGATGGTGATGATGATGATGATGATGATGATGATGATGATGATGGTGATGATGATGTTGATGTTGATGTTGATGACGATGATGACGATGACGATGATGATGATGATGATGATGATGATGATGATGATGATGATGATGATGATGATGGTGGTGGTGGTGGTGGTGGTTGTGGTAGCGGCAGTGACGGTGGGCATTATTGTTATGATGCTGATGATGATGATGATGATGATGATGATGATGATGATGAAGTTGATGAGGACAATGATTGTGATGGTGGTGTTGGTGGCGGTGGCGGTGGTGATGATCATGGTGGTGTTGTTGATGGCGATGATGGTGGTGTTGATGATAATGCGGCGACGGGGAAGGTTGGGAGGAGGAGGAAGAGGAGGAGGAGGAGGAGAATAAGGAGGAATAGTATGATGATAATGATGATGAGGAGGAGCATGAGAAAAAATATGAATATGATGAGGAGGACGAGGTGGAAGAGGATTCTGATGATGGAGGGAAAAAAGAACCATAGTACGCACAGCAGGCATCAATCGTGCTGCACACACACACACACACCCTTTCTGCGCCAAGTTCCCATATCATTAGTCTCCGCACACACGAACCCCTTGAAGAACGAATTCGCGATTGGCGTGCCATCATGTCCAGGGCCGCATTTTTTTTAAGATGCGCGCTCCGCCACTCCAGCTGCCAGAGAAGCCAAGAGCTGCGACCAGAACGGCAAGGGATGCTTCCAGCGGGGAAATGAGGCGCCACAGCTCCGTGCAGCTGTCCCACACGGTGAAGGCCTGGGTCGCAGGATCCAAGGAAGTGTCGACCGAGAGCCCCACTTCGAAAATTTAATCGCTTCGCCCATTCCGCCGGCCCACATTGTATCGCTGGTGCTATATGTTTGTGTGTTCGTGGCGAGCGAGAAGAAGTTGGAGGAGGGAGGAGGAGGAGGAGGATGAAGAGGGGAGGATGAGGACGAGGAGGCGGTCTCTCGATGGCTTCTTGGAGTATTTTTGGGGCCAACCCTGGTCGTGGACAAGACGCCTCTTTGGGAGGCTTCGTCCCCCATCCTTCGAGAGCTACTTCGAAAATTATTCATCCTCCATCCGTACGTGTCAGTTGGGAACTGTCAATTATTCAGCTGCGTGCGGCGAACTCCGCCGCTGTGCCTGGGCGGCAGCGCAGCGTGAAGGCTGTTCAAGAGTCATGGCAGTTCAGCGCGCGGTCTGAATTCGTTTCCCCTCGATTGAGGGGGGGGGGCCTTCTGAGAGGCCTCTCGGGGCATCCTGGGGTATCTGGGGGTCTCGTGGGGCCTCTTGCGGGCACCTTGTGCCGCATTAGGGCGGCCTTGGCTTGGCTGATACCGCCTCCAAGCCGTCTTGGGCCCTTTTTTGGGCGCTGTTGTGCCGTCTCGGAGGTCCTTTAGACCGTCTGAGGGTGGTAGGGGCCAAAAAGGGCTCGAGAGACGCTCCCCAGAGAGCCCGAGGGGCGTAATTGAGGTCCTCCCGAAGACCCAGCGAGATCCAAGAGGGCCTCAATGCGGCCCACGTCTCCCAAGACGGCCCAAGAGGCCCCTAAGACTGCCCAGGCGGGCAGTGGAGGCATGACACATCGATGTCTTACAGTAAGGTTGGTCACTGAGTTGTTGGCTATCGAATCTTCTGGCCAAGATCACCCGCAGACCGCTTCCCAGGGTTCCCCAAGACTGTCCAGGGGGCTTCCAAGACGGCCCAAGAGGGCCCCAAGGCGGCCACAGAGCCTGAAGAGGGGCCAACGATGGCCCCAGGAGGCCCCCGAGAGAGCCCAAGAGGGTCATAGTACGCCCCAAAGAGTCCCCGAGAGGGCGTCAAGGCAGCCCGAGACTCCCAAGACGGCCCAAGGGGCCCTCAGGTTCTCAAAGGGCTACAAGACGGCCCAAGACTGCCCAAGAGGCCCCCAGGACGGCCCAAGAGGCCACCCGAAGAACCCCAAGAGGACCCATCCAAGATTACGTGAGGAGGCAAAGGGCATGAAGTCTCTGGTGTGTCTTTCACTTATGCGGGGGAGAGGCGAGGAGGAGCGGCGGCACTGGTGGAGGCTGAGGCCGTCGTGCTGCGAGCCGCCGCTGCCGCCACAACGCTTGTCGGGGCCGAGGTCGCGCGGGGAGCTCCACACTCGGGGTCTCGTCGGGGCACGCGGGGGCGACGCAGGGTTGCACTGCGGTCGGGGGGCGTTGGTCAAGGAATGTGCGCAGGCGGCTGCCGACCCTGGGGGTTCCTTGTCTGATGGGGGCGGCAGTGATGCCCATGGCCCGTCCACGATTCGAGTTCCACTGGCCTCCAGACCCTGGATTTATTCAACGCTTCCTTATCCAGTGCCCCACGAAGCTCTCTGCTCGCCCTTGCTCGCGGAGGAGCACTTGACACGCGTGCGGAGCTGCACTGCCGATGCCACGCTCTCCGTGTGGCTTGAAGGCTTCGCTGCGCTCCTGCTCTGCACGCACGCCGCTGGAGGCGGCGGAGGGCTTGAGAGATCCATCCCACCCCTGGGAATGGCGTCCCCATGCCTTTGTCTTGTCCACCTCCTCACACCTCCTCGGGGTCCTCCCTCTCCTCCCCTGCTCCCTCTCCTGCCCCCCACTCCCCCTACCACGACACGTCCCCCTCCTTCCACCTGTCCCTCCTCCCTCTCCTCCCCCTCCTTCCGCTTTCCCCCCTGCTCCCCCGGCTCCCTTTTCTCTCCATTCGTATCTTGCGCCTCCTCCTGTTACTGCTGCTCTTCACCTTGGTCATCCTCGTTCTTGTCGTCGTCGTCGCACTCCTCCTCCTCCTCCCCCAACCCTCCTTGGTTGGGTATTCGTTTTGAATAGAGCACTGCGGTCTCCAGTCCTCCTCCTCATCCTCCTCCTCCTCCTATTCCTCCCGCCTCCCACTTCCGTCGTGTCTCCTCTTGCATTGCGCGTACCTCGTGTGTGTGCGTGTGAGTGTGTGTGCGGGTGCATCCTGGCTGCATAGTGAGGCACCGCGGGGATCTGAGCGAAACCTCGCCGCCCCTGGGGGCTGCGATCAGCGACACGGTCGCCACTTTCGAGGGCTGTTGGTGGGTCCTGCTGGGTGAGGCACCGCGGCGATCCGAGCGAGACCTCGCCGGCCCTGGGGGGCTGCGATCTGCGACACGGTCGCCACTTTCGAGGGCTGTTGGTGGGTCCTGCTGGGTGAGGCACCGCGGGGGTCTGAGCGAAACCTCGCCGCCTTTGGCCGCCCTTGGGGGGCTGCGATCTGCGACACTGTCGCCACTTTCGAGGGTCCTGCGGAGCGAGGCACCGCGGGGATCTGAGCGAGGCCTCGCCTCCTCTGGGGGGCTGCGATCTGCGACGCTGTCGCCACTTTCGAGGGCTCCTGGTGGGTCCTGCTGGGTGAGGCACCGCGGGGATCCGAGCGAGACCTCGCCGTCCCTGGGGGGCTGCGATCTGCGACACGGTCGCCACTTTCGAGGGCTGTTGGTGAGTCCTGCGGAGTGAGGCACCGCGGGGGTCTGAGCGAGACATCGCCGCCACTGGGGGCTGCGATCTGCGACACTGTCGCCACTTTCGAGGGCTGCTGGTGGGTCCTGCGGAGTGAGGCACCGCGGGGATCTGATTGAGCCCTCGCCGTCCTTGGGGGGCTGCGATCTGCGACACTGTCGCCACTTTCGAGGGCTGCTGGTCGTCCTGCGGAGTGAGGCATCGCCGGGGATCTTAGCGAGACCATGCCCTCCCTGAGGGGCTGCGATCTGCGACGCTGTCGCCACTTTCGAGGGTCCTGCGGAGCGAGGCACCGCGGGGATCTGAGCGAGGCCTCGCCGCCTCTGGGGGGCTGCGATCTGCGACGCTGTCGCCACTTTCGAGGGCTCCTGGTGGGTCCTGTGGAGTGAGGCACCGCGGGGATCCGAGCGAGACCTCGCCGTCCCTGGGGGGCTGCGATCTGCGACACGGTCGCCACTTTCGAGGGCTGCTGGTGGGTCCTGCGGAGTGAGGCACCGCGGGGATCTGAGCGAGACCTCGCCGTCCCTGGGGGGGTGCGATCTGCGACGCTGTCGCCACTTTCGAGGGCTGCTGGAGGGTCCTGCGGAGTGAGGCATCGCCGGGGATCTGAGCGAGACCTCGCCGTCCCTGGGGGGCTCTGGAGAGTTGCTGCGGGATACGTCAGGCGCAACGGGCGCGTGGCACAGCCAACGGGGAAGATTTGTGAAGCGGACCATCTGCCCGGCGATGCCCATAACGTTGCGCCTACACGTATCCCGCGGGGGTTCTCAAGAGCTGCTGTGGGATATGTTGGGTGCAACGGGCGCATGGCACAGCCAACGGGGGTGATTTGTTATTACGTAGCCCTTGTATCTTGATCGGGGGCCTGCGAACCTTCCGACTGCTGCTCGCAAAATCACTTGCGTCCATGTTACGTCATCGCCCTCGTTGTAGCAATCCTGATGGACTTATGCCCCGCATTGCGCAAGGGTTGGGTACGTCGCCAGGGTAATTTGCATCTGGTCTGGCTGGACTGGTTGGTCTGGTTTGAGCATCGTCTTGCGGCCTTAGCTTAGGGTCTGAGCGAGAGTGGTTTAGGGAAGGTCCGGCGAGGCAGCGCCAACCACCACCACGTCCGACATGCAGTTTTTTGTGCATTGCATTTTGTCTGTTTTGCAGTTGTTGTGCATTGCAGATTTTTTTGCATCTGGTCTGACTTGTCTGGTTGGTCTGGTTTGAGCATCGTCTTGCGGCCTTAGCTTAGGATCTTAGCGAGAGTGGTTTAGGGGAGGTCCGACGAGGCAGCGCCAACCACCACCACGACCGAAATGCAGTTTTCGTTTGCATTGCATTTTGTCTGTTTTGCAGTTTTTGTATATTTGTTTTGCACCTGGTCTGGCTGGTCTGGTTGGTTTGGTTTGAGCTTCGTCTTGCAGCCTTAGCTCAGGATCCGGGCGAGAATGGTTTAGAGGAGATCCAGCGAGGCAGCGCCAATCACCACGACGACGACCGAAATGCATTTTTGTTTGGCATTGCATCTGTTTTTGCTTTGCAGCTTTTTTGCACCGCAGTTTTTGTTGCATTCGGCCTGGCTGGTCTGGTTGGTATGGTTGAAGCTTCGTATTGCAGCCCTAGCTTAGGGTCCGAAAGAGAGCGGTTTAGGGGGATCCGGCGAGGCAGCGCCAACCACCACGACGATGATCGACATGCAGTTTTTGTTTGCATTACAGTTTTTGTTGCTTTGCAGATTGTTTGCACTGCAGCTTTGCCGTTCTAGCTTCAGTTTTGGATTCCGCGTGCGAGGCGAGAGCGGTTGGGGGAGGTCCAGGGAGGGTCTGATGCCCACGGCGCCGACGACCATGCTCAGAATTACAGTGTGCGTGTGTGCGTGTGTGCGTGTTGCATTACATGTTTTCGCATTGCAGTTTTGTTGTATTGCAGCTTTGCCGTTGCAGCCTCAGCTTTGGATTCCGCGTGCGAGGCGAGAGCGGTTGGGGGAGGTCCAGGGAGGGTCTGATGCCCACGGCGCCGACGACCATGCTCAGAATTACAGTTGTTGTTTGCATTGCAGTCTTTTTGCGTTGCATTTTTTGTTGTCTTGCAGCTTTGCCGTTGCAGCCTCAGCTTTGGATTCCGCGTGCGAGGCGAGAGCAGTTTGGGGATGCCCAGGGAGGGTCTGAAGCCCGCGGCGCCAACGACCATGATCAGAATTACAGTTGTTGTTTGCACTGCAGTTGTTTTGCATGGCAGTTGTTTTTGCAATGCAGCTTTGCCGTTCTAGCTTCGGCCGTGTATTCCGCGTGCGAGGCGAGAGCGGTTTGGAGAAGTCCAGGGAGGGTCTGAAGCCCGCGGCGCCATCGACCATGATCAGAATTACAGTTGTTGTTTACACTGCTGTTTTTCAAAATTACAGCTTTGGATTCCGCGTGCGAGGCGAGAGCGGTTTGGGGAGGTCCAGGGAGGGTCTGGAGCCCACGGCGGCAACGATCATGATCATAATCACAGTGTGTGTGTTGCATTTTACTGTTTTGCATTGCAGTTTTCTGTTGCACTGCAGCTTTCCCGTTCTAGCAGAATGTGGCAGCACACTGCAGAAGGAGGTCGGATAGATTCCGCATGCTAACATTAGCCAGAACGGACGACGACGAAGGCGACGACGACAACTACGACGATGGCGATAACGAAGACGACGACGATATAGTTGACTATGGGTGCCTCTTGGAAGCTTCTGTGGGCCTTAAAATGAAGCCCTTCGGGTCCTCTTGGCGCGTTCTTGGGGCGCTCTTGGGCCTTCCTGGAGCGCCCTTGGGGCCGTCTTGGGGCCTTCTTGGGCACCTCTGGAGCCTCTCTTGGGCCATCCTCGAGCCATCTTCGAGGTCGTCGATGAAAGAAGGGAAGGTATTTCTCCCTGCCCCCACGTCAGGGCCCCCAGCATCGCTTCTTGGGCCCCTCTTGGCCCCGCTTGAGGCGCTCTTAGAGCCGTCTTGGCACATTTTTTCGGTCATCTTGGGGCCATCTTGAGCCCACTACAGCCCATCGGAAGCGAAAAGGCGAGAAAGCAAACATCACTGATTTGATTTAATCGCTTCGCTCATTCCGCCAGCCCGTATTGTGCCATCGCTGGCGTTTGGGCGTTTGGGCGCTTCTTTGGGGCCTCCTGGGGGCCTCTTGGGAGCCTTTGGGGGTTTTCTTAGGGCCTTCTGGGAACCTCTTGGAGACTCTTGGGGGTCTCTTGGGGGCTTCTCGGATCTCCTGGGTGCCTCTTGGGACCGAGGGCTCGAAATGTCCGTTCGGGTTCCCCGGCTGGGCCCCCTCTTGGAGCCGTCCTGGGGCCATCTTGGGCCGTCTTGGAGGCCTCTTTGGCCGTCTTGAGGCCCTCTTGGACCGTCTTGGAGCCCTCTTGGAGACCTCTTCTGCCGTTTTGGAGCGATATTTCGGGCCTCTTTGGCCGTCTTTCAGCGTCGGGAAGCCGAACAGGTCAGAACGCCACGATCTTTCAAAATGCAAAGGAAGTCGATGCAGTGTGCCTCCTGGGGCCCTCTTGAGAACTCTTCTTGGAGATCTCTTTGGGCGTCTTGGAGGCGTCTGCGGCCGTCTGGAGACGAAAATTACCTTGGGCGTCTTGGACCGATCGGTCGGCGACCCGGAGCCCTCTTGGACCCTGTTATGGGGCCTCTTGAGGCCGTCTTGGAGCGCTCTGGGGGTCCGGAAAACCGCCCCGGGGAGTTCTGGCATCCTTGGGCGGATCTTGCCGCGACCTTGCCGGGGTATTTCTCGTCCCGGGACTTTAAGGGCCGGCCCGCGCGCGCGAAGTAGAAATATCGGTTACCGGGCACTAGAGATTTTAGCACGCCTCTGGCCCGTTGGGCCGGCGACGTAAGATTTTAGAAGGTTTCGGCCTCTTGGAGGCCTCTCGGGGCGCTCTTGAGGCCATCTTGAGGTCATCTCGGGCCCCTCTTGGGCCTCTCTTGGGCCATCATGGAAGCCATCGACCAACAAAGAAGTAGGCGTTAATTTGGATCCCCCCGTCGGAACCCTCAAATCGCCTCTTGGAGCTCTCTTGGGACGCTCTGGGGCGGTCTTGGGCGCTATTAGGGCCGTCTTGGGCCTCTATTGGGCCCCTCTTGGGGATCCCTGGGTCCATCCCGAAGCCATCTCGAGGCTTCAGAAGCCCATCGGAAGCGAAAAGGCGAGAAGGCAAACAACAACATAGATTTCGATTAGGTGTTGGCCGATTGTTGGCCTTTCCAGGGCGTCCTTGGGAGGCCCTTTGGCCACTTAGAGCCGTCTTGGAGGGATAGTGAAGCCTCTTAGAGGTCTGTTTTCAGCTATTTCGATCTTCGAGGCCATCTTTTGCTCTTTGGGGCCTTCTTGGAGCCATCTTGGGCCATCTGGGACGCTCTGACCGCTCGCCAAAGACCCCGTCCAGGTCCAGGGGGACGGGGTACCGAAGAGGAAGGAGGGGGTTGGAAGAGGGGAGTATCGAAACCACTCAGGACCTAAAGGGCTGGTGGTATTTTAGCCTCCTCCTCTGGGACCGTCTAAATCGCCTCTTGGGGCCCTCTCGGGCCCCTCTTGGTCGCTTCTTGGAGGCCTCTTGGGGGTCTTGGGCATCTCTTCGCAGTCCCGGGAGCCTCTTAAAGCGTCTTGGCTGCCTCTGGGGGGGGGGGGGGGAGGCCTCTAGAGGGCCTCTTTGAGACGGCTAGGGAATCTTTGGAAGCCTCTTGGGGGTTTTCTTTGAGCTCCTCAGGCGCCTCTTGGGGCCTTCTTGAGAACCTAAGAGTCCCTCTTGGGACCATGAAAGAAAGAGAAAGAGAAACAAGTAGAGAGCCCAGAGGGTCAGCTGCCATATTCAGTTCTTCTGTCACAAAGCAACGTAAGGCGCCGGGGCATAAGGGCTTCTCGCTTCAAGCAGCATAGAATGTTCCAGCGTGGCCTGGCTTTGAGGAGTGCTTTGCACACAGTCGTGCCGTGTCATCAATCGGGGGCGGCCAAGAGGGGGTTGGTGACTAGGGGGGTTGCATTTCATGGCGTGGGCCATGACATTTTCTCAGATGTCATGGCACCTCTTCTTATTTCATTACGTCCCTGCCCCCCCCCTGAGCCGCGCACATGCCGCTGGCCATGATTTGCGCCCCCCCCCCCCCCTCTTGGACGCCTCCCTTTTGCCCGCCCCGAATCAAGAGAGTTGTGCTTGCCTGGCCCTGCGTTCCTTCGGCACCTTCCCGGAAGCTGGCCCAGTGTGTGAATCTCCCCTCGCGTGCACGGGACTGCACGCGCGCAGCACCCCCAACGTGCAACCAAGACAGTGGGCCAGCCGCTCCCTGATCCTCGCCTTGGCTTCGCCGCGTGCCCAAGCAGCGGATCGCCGAGGAATGCAGTGAAGCATGCGGCAAGCAGCTTCACGCGTGCTCCCCTCCTCCTCGTCGTCCTCCTCCTCCGCGTCGTCGTCCTCCTTCTCCTCCTCCTGCTCCTCCCTCCCTCCTCCTCCTCCTCCTCCTCCTCCTCCTCCTCCTCCCCTCCTCCTCCTCCTCTCCTCCTCCTCCTCCCCTCCTCCTCCTCCTCCTCCTCCGCCTCCCCCTCCTCCCCTCCTCCTCTCCCCTCCTCCTCCTCCTCCTCCTGTCGCCGCCTCTCGCCGTGCCCTGAGGCTCCCTCCGTGCCTCCTCGGCGGCGCGGGGCCGCGCAGGCGCTGATGACAAGAGCCGAGGGCCTCCCTCAGCTCGTCGCTCGCTCCTCTCCTCCTCCTCCTCCTCCTCCTCTTATCTCCTCCCCTCCTGCTCCTCCTCCTCCGCCTCCTCCCTCCTCCTCCTCCTCCTCCTCCTCCTCCTCCTCCTCCTCCTCCTCCCCCTCCTCCTCCTCCTCCTCCTCCTCCTCCTCCTCCTCCTCCTCCTCCTCCTCCTCCTCCTCCTCTTCCTCCTCCTCCTCCTCCTCCTCCTCCTCCCCCTCCTGCTCTTGTCCCTCTGCTGTACTCTGTGGGGGGGGGGCGAATGCCGGCAGGGTGCCACTGGCGAGCTGCCCGGCCGCCCGGTGCCACCGCGGGCGCCCGCCCCGCGGGGCGGCGCGAGGCTCGGCGGGCTGCGTGCGGCGAGCGGCGAGGCGCGCCACGGCGATCGCCGCGACGATCGCCGAGGCGCGCGCCGTCACCGCGGCCGCCTGCGGCGACGCCGTCGCCGCCGCAGCCGCCGCCATCGTTGCCGTCGTGGTCGTCGTCGCCGTCGTGGTCCTTGTCCTTGTCCTCGTCGTCGTCGTCGTCGCGGCCGATGGCTGGGTCCCGAGGTCATGATCGAGGACGTGCTGAGCGACATCCCGCTGCACGCGGTGGCGAGCAGCGGGTGGCCCGTGCTGCGGCTGATCTTTCACTTAACCGAGGCGCTGGGAGGAAGGAGAGGAGGAGGCGGAGGCGGAGGCGGCGGATGAGGAGTGTGCGATGATGAGAGGGTGATGATCATGTGGATGATGTTGATGATGGTAATGCTATGATGATGGCGATGACGACGATGGTGATGAGGAGCAGGACGGTGTTGTTGATGATGAGTACGACGAAGATGATGACGATGATGGTGGTGGGGATGTGATGATGGTGGTGGCAATGGTGATAGTGATGGTGGTGGTTATACGGATGGTGGTATTGACGAGGATGGTGATTGTGATGATAAGGAAGATGATGATAACGATGATGATAACGATGATGATGATGATGATGATGATGATGATGATGATGATGATGATGATGATGATGATGATGATGATGATGCTGATGATGCTGATGCTGATGATGATGATGGTGATGATGGTGGTGATGATATTGATCATGGTGGTGGGGGTGATACTGGTGAGGTTGAGGATGATGATGGTGATTGTGATGCTTATGCTGTTGATGATGGTGATGGTGGCGGCGATGGAGATGGTGATGGTGAGTGTGATGGTGAAGGTATTTCTGATGGTGGTGAAGGTGATGATGGTGAGGATGATGATGATGATGGTGGTGGTGGTGATGATGACGATGTTGTGATGAAGTGATGCGGATGATGATGATGCTGATGATGATGAGTGGTGGTGATGGTGAGGATGAGGATGAGGATGGTGCTGATGCTGATGATAAGGATGATGATGGTGTTGGTGATTCTAGTGGTGTGTACTGGTGATGACTGTGATGATGGTGAGGATGACGATGGTGGTGATGGTGATGATGTGCTGATGATGAAGTTGCTGCTGATGATGATGATGATGATGATGATGATGATGACGATGACGATGACGATGACGATCAAGATGATGCGCATGATGACGACGATCCTGATGGTGGTTCAGGTGGTAAGGTGACGAGAGGAGGAGGAGGAGGAGGAGGAGGAGGAGGAGGAGGAGGAGGAGGAGGAGGAGGAGGAGGAGGAGAAAGCAGAGGCGGGGGATGACTGACCGAGCTTCCAGGTCTGCGAGCGGGTGGACCGCCGTTAGACAGTCCGTCGGGGCTGAAGGATTTGTCTATGGGGAAGCACTCGTTGCTTGAAGGACAGCTCCAACTGGAAGCTTGCTTGTGAGGGATGATAGCGTGAGCAGGCCCTGTCTTGCATTCTCCCATTCATTCATGCTCTCTGTCTCCCGAACACAGGAGTGATGTCCCAGGGTGGGTCACAGCCCCTTCAGGGGGTGAGGAGCTGTCAGGGGGGTTCTTCAGCGACATCACCCTGGGCCATCCTGCAGTGTGTGCCTGGAGTTCGATGTTTGGTGAGGCCTCGGACAGCACTTGAAACCGTCTTGAGGCCGTCTCGAGGCCTCTTAGATGCGTGTCGGAGGTTATCTTGAGCCATCTACCGCTATATTGGGCCATCTTGGAGGCCGTCTTGCGCTCTCTGAGGCCCTCTTGGAGACATCTTGGGCCATCATGGACGCTGCTATGGGTCGGGGCCCCTCCCGTCCAAACGCATGGAGGGGGGGGAGGTACACCTCCCAAGCAGGGAAAGGAAGGAGGTTGGAAAAGGAAACGCCCTAGACCACCTGCGCCCAGAGGGCTGGTGGGATTTGCAAGACTTTCACGGATTGAAGGCGGTTCTTTTCCATAACGTGGTTCTCGCTGTGGCGCCGCGCACAATTCGTTTTCAAACGTTTCAAGAGTTTCACGGATGTTCATGATCAGCGTACCAGAAATGATATTGTTGGAAGGGTTCAGGATTATGCGAGTGCAACAGTTATGTTGATTCGCGGTGCTGCAGTCCCTAAAATCGCGCTTTGGCACGATTTCGGATCGTCAAGACGCAGCAGTCAGGTTGATACGTGGCATTGAAACCCCAAGAACAATGTTCAGGCATGTTTCAGGATCTTCAAACGGTTGTCTTCCAACGAGGCAGTTCCCTCAATGAAAATGAACCGTTGTGGGGGCCTACGAATAGGGAACTTCGAGGGAGGGTTAATCCCGACATCGTTGATGACTCCTGGTTTTACACTGGTCCTCCTCCTCCTCCTCGTCCTCCTCCTCCTCCTCCTCCTCCTCCTCCTCCTCCTCCTCCTCCTCCTCCCCTATTGTTGGCGATCTCTTCGCCCAAGCCTGCCTTCCAGTGAGGGGCCGGCCTCCCCCGCTCTCCCAGCGGGGTCTCCCCGACGCGCCTCGCCAGCAGCTGCTGTCCCTTCTCTGTGGCAGTGTCTGGGCGGCGGCGCAGGTGGTGCACCCCTGTGCGGTCCCAAGCGCCAACCACCAAGCCCTCCCATCCAGATGTCTCCAGGGGAACGAAGGATGACATAACTTTAAGCGTAAACTCGGAGGTCCGCGCGGACTTCTCGGATCGGCGCTCGGGCCCCCCTGGCGCTCCGCGCGCCAGGGAGGGCGGTCCATCGCCGATCCGAGAAGTCCGCGGTGACCTCCGCGTTGTTATGTTTATGCCATTCTTCGTTCCCCTAATCTCGTAGCCCCGAATGCAGCGCATGCCATCGCCCGACGACGACGACGACGACGACGACCCGCCTTCTCTCCCCCCCGTCCGTCCTCCCAGTCCTCCTCTCCCCCCCACTCCTGGTCCCTCGCTCCTGTCCCCGTGCTCCCTGCACAGTTGCGGTCAGGGGCTGCGGCTTAGCTTGTCGCTCCGCCGACTCTGGCCCAGCACGCCTCGGCGCGACACGCCATCCACGTCCCAGCTCCTGAGCGTCAACGTCCAGAGCATCTCCCCGCCCCGCGAGGCAGAGCGGCACGCTGTCCGCTTGCAGGGCACAGCGTGTCGCCAGGGCCGCCGCCGCGACACGCCAACCAGCAGTTCCTGACCGCACCCCACACGAGTGCGTGTGAGAATCCAGCCCAAGCAGGGCAGCTTCGCTTCCAAACACGTCTTTGTTGCTTGCAGATCTCAGGGCCTTCGGCCCATCCCTCCACCGTACTTCGATTGGGGGAAGCAGGCATCTAGGATGTTCGTTGGGATGTCGCGGGGAGCCTCTCCGGAGCATCTTGGGCCTAGTTTTGCAGCCTCTTGGAGGCTGGTTAGGGGCTCCTTGGGGCCTCCTTGGGCCTTCTCTGGGCCTCCTTGGGGCCTCCTGGGGGTCTCATAAGGCGGAAGACTCAGATTTTTGGTTCGCGTCCCCCCTCTTGGACCCTTCTTGGAGCTGCCTCTGGGCCCTCTTGGGCCGTCTTGGGTATGTCCGGGGCCGTTTGGGGGCCCTCCTGGGCCGTGCTGTGGCCCTCCTGGGGGCCTCTTTGGCCGTCTTGGGGCGATCCTGTGGGCTATTGGGTCGTCTTGGAGCGCTCGGGGGCGGAAAAGAGGGGGGTGCTGATTAGGAGGGGGGGATATCGTGGCGGGGGTCATGATGTTTCCCCAGACTTCATGGCGCCTCTTCTTATTTCGTTACGTCCCTGGCCCCCCCGCTTGGCCGCGCACATGCCGCCGGTCATGATTTGCACCCCCCCCTCTTGGACACCCCCCTTTTGGCCGCTCCCGAGAGCGCGGGGAGCTCGAAAGGTCGAGGACCCCGGAATCATTGAAAAGCGAATGGTGAATCAATGATTTGGACCTCTCGTGGCCCTCTTGGGAAGGCTCTTGGGACCCTCCTGGGGCGTCTCGGAGGCCTCTTGGGCTGTTTTGGGATCACCTTAGCGGTCCTAGTGCGATCTTGGGGCGTCTCGGGGCCCTCTTGGACCGTATTGGGGACCTCTCGGGACCCTCCTGGCCCGTCCTGGGGCCCTGTGGGGCCCGAAGAAGTCACGCGAGAAGATGCACTGGAGCCCGTGGGACCCACGGGAAGCCCCAGGAGATTCGAGAATGAAGGGTCTGGGCACGTAAAGACTCCTCAGAAGATGGATTGTCATCTGTTCGGAACGTTTCGGGTGCTTCCAAACGGTGCTCCCGCTGCAGTGTTGGCCTAAGTTTCGGATCGGAACTTTGCTCCCGTCGTTCAGAATGGCGGTCTCGCCCCAACTCGGACCACAATTCTGGATCCGAGTCCTTCCTCGTCGTTGCCGCGTCGCCCCCTTCCCCTCATCTGCATTCCCATGCTCCTCCTGCTCCTCCCGCTCCTCGTCCTCCTGCTCTTCTTGCCGCTGTTCCTCTTCGTCGCCCTCCTCCCTCACCCTCATCCGCTTCGTCCTGCTGACCCTCTCTCTCATCCGCCACCCCCTCCTCCAACGTACACAGCTCCCCCTTTTCCGAGTGCGCATAGTACGATGGGTGTCCTTTTGAGGGGGCCCAGGTCCGCCATGACACCCGTCGGCGGATCGAGATAACATCAGCACAATGAGAAGGAATGGGTGGGAGGGGTCGGATGTCAGATATGGCGCGAGCGCACCTAGCCTGTCGTTATCCCCCTTTGTCTCCTCCCTGTTCTTCCCATCCGTCTTCTTATCTGCTTCCTCCCCCCCGTCTCCTTTTCCTCTTTACTATCGTGGCCCTCCTCTCCTCTCTCCTCCCTTCTCCCTCCACCTCCCCATCCGCCCCCCATCCCCCCCCGCATCCTCCTTCTCTTCCTCATATTCCTCCTCCTCATGCTATCTGTCGTTTATTATTATTGGTATTAATATTGTGATTATTATTATTATTATTATCATTATTATTATTATTATTGATATTATTATTATTATTAATATTATTATTATTGTTATTACTCCTCCTCCTCCTCCTCCTCCTCCTCCTCCCCCTCCTCTCCTCGCAGCCGGCGCTTCGGCTCCAGCCAGCCCGGCCGACCCCCCGCAGAAGAGATGTTGTGCCGCACGGTGTCCCGTCTCGCGGCACGGCGCTCCCAGGCGCGCCTGGCGGAGGTCCGTGAGGGGGAGTCAGCAGACCAGACCAGGTGCAAGTCGGGCGTGTCCCTCTATAGGAGGAAGATTCAAGAGTGTCAAACAATAGTCTGGGGATGATGTTATTATGACTACGGCTGCGCATTTTCAAATAGTTATCACTCTGTTCTAATATCTATCATGATTCGCCCAACATCCGCCTGTAGGAGGACCTGCCCGACCTAAGACCAGGTGTCCAGACCTTCTCTGGCGTTCTCGGCGGCTCCCAAAAGGTTTCCCAGCCTCGGGGAGAAGCTGCCCCGCAGCCGCGCCTCGCACGGAAGCGCTCCGCGGGTTACCCGCGTCGTCCCGATCGTCCGCCCGAGGCCCGAGCCATGGCCCGAGACCCGAGTGACCCCTCGACAGTGAGACCTTTAGTGGTGCGCGGCCTCCTCTTCTTCCTCCTCCTCCTCCTACCCCATTTCCTCCTCCTCCTCCTCCTCCTCCTCCTCCTCCTCCTCCTCCTCCTCCTCCTCCTCCTCCTCCTCCTCCTCCTCCCCCCCCCCCCAAAGCCGCGAGCCGCTGCCGTCGTATCGCAGGCAGCGATCGGCCAGCCGCGCCACCCGGAGGCCCCTCCTGCCCAGGGTCGCCCCCGCGTGCGGCCGGGCCCCCGGAGTTCAGGCCAGGAGTTCGGGCCAGGGAGGGGCCTTGTCGGGGGCGGCTAAGAGGGGGGGTGACTCGGGGGTGGACAGACCTCCAACCCTGACACGTCGATTAGTGAATTGGCCGTTTTCGGGTCGCGAGGGGGCGTCGCGGCCATCATTTTTGCGGGTCCAGGTCCGTCGGTTTCGGTCCCAGGCCGTTTTCACTAAGGGGAGGTCTACTAAAGGGCGGTTTGTCCACCGCCGATTGTCGGGGGCGGCTAAGAGGGGGGTGACGACCAGGGGGGGGTGGATATCACTGCGGGGGCCCTGATATGTTGCCACCGATTTCGTGGCGCCTCGCCTTGTCTCACGACGTCCCTGGCCCCCCCTTGGGGCCGCACGTGCAGCCGGCCATGATTTGCACTCCCCCCTCTTGGACGGCCCCCTCTTGGCCGTCCCCCCGACCCTGCGGAGGCCTGGCGGTGCGCGCCGGTCGGCTTCGCTGTTCCCCGAGGTCGCGGCCGGGGTTCGCCCCTTCCCGCGCCCGCAGCAGGGACAGGAGAACGTGCCTCCCAAGGATAGGGTGGCAGCCACACGTGTGCCCTACCCCTGCTGCCCATCATCGGGTTGGACCAGTAGGGGTTCACTGGTGGGGTTTCGCTCTGCCAGGTTCGACCCGCGGCCTCTGCGTCCCCAGCTGATGCACACTCTGGCCCAAAATATATGGGAAGCAGGGGGGAGCTTCACGAGTGGCTGTTTGCAAGGATGGGCTCGACCCGACGAAGCAAAAGCAGGCTTTCGGCTACGGCGATGTTCTGCCCAAGGACGCCCCTGGGCTCGGCGACGCCATGGCCCACCCGCCCGACACTCCCGCGCAGACCGCGAAGTACATCTGGAAGGGTATGACGAACGTGCCGAAGAGGAAGGAGATCACAGGGTGATAGGAGGAGTATTCGGAGGATGAGGGGGAGAGGGCGGAGCAGCAGGAGAGAGACATGGAGGAAAGCGTGGGAGAGGCGCGGGGGAGCTGGAGGAGGGGAGGGGCTGGGGGGCGCGGAAGAAGGCCCAGTGTAAAGCCCAGATTGCCTTGACGATGTTGCAGTTCACCTTTCCGTCTCGAGTCCCTTTTTGTCGGCTGCGAGCGAGAGGGGGAATGAGGAGAAGGCCTTCTCAGAAGGCAGCTGGACTTCTCAGAATCCCTCGTGCCTTCTGAGAGGTTGTTATCTGTCTTCGGGGAATGCATAGAGAACTGCTCAGAAGGCCAGGGGGCTTCCGAAGCTTCTGTGAAGGCCGTCTCCATCTCACTTCTCCTCGCTCGCCGCCGATTCTTCGTCAGTTCCCACAAGCAGTCCTTAGCAGCTACGGCCAGTGCGCCATTGAAAGACGAGCGCCCCATTGGATTGCCATTCGGGCGAGAGCCTTGTTTTAGCAAGAGATCGGACGTACTGTCTGTGCAACAGAACCGCCGCGAGGCAGGATTATACAGTTCAAAGACTTTCCAGCTAGAGCCCCATCTTGAAGAGGAGCAGGTTTCTGTTGCGACTGCTATGTGTAATCCAAGGGGCACGGCCATGAAGTACAGGGATGCGACCGGCGAGAGGCTTGTTTCGAAAACGAGTCGCCCTCTATCCGTGCATCTGTTGCATTGGCTTGAGTTCTAGATCATGAACAGAGGAAGTCCGAAGCGACAACACAAGTTTGAGAAGAAACTGAATTCCACCCGTGTAACTGTTGTACACTCGTATATTTGTTGGGCTCATATGTCAAACGTATATCAAACGAGATGTACATACACATGGAACACATCGCCTTTGGCCAATGTAGCTGCGGGAAATGTATACGGGTCATGTGTGCGACGCTCAGGCAGAAGTAACTAGTATTCTCTTGAAGACGGCATGCCCTTATTTCTGGTAGCTCTTTCACAGGTTTCACTCTCGGGCCCTACATCCCCTGGAATTCGCAAGTGATGGCCCAACTTTGAAGAGAGGAACTGCCTTCTTTTTCGAGACATTTGGGAATCATTTAAGACGAATGTGCGCGTGATTGAGGCGACATCCGCATTTTGACATGACCCGCGCTCCACCCGTTTGACAGTTGGGATGACGAATGCACGCAGCGCTGAAGCGAGAGCGTCATTTTGTAGTCCATTTAACATTCCTCCTTGTGACGGTTTGGAAATTCTGTCCCTCCTGTGCGCTGCGCTAGGGCGAGGGCCGCATTTGAAAACACAAGTTGCCCGAACATGTTAAAACGACTTTGCTCGAAGTTAAGATGAGCAACGCTTTGAACACGGTTCTCGCTGCACCCGCACACGTGCTGGAAGTTCAGCAGACACATGTGCGGTATTCTAAAGTGATGTTCGCATCTTGGAAACGAAGCGCGCTCCAACCGCGCAGCTCTTGGCAACGCTTCACACGAATTTGCGTGGCTCTGAGACGAGCAAGTCTCAGAAGACGATTCGCCATCCATCCGCGCACGTGCCGGAAGATCTGAAGACGAATGTGCGCGGTGCTAACGCGAGAACCGCATGTTGAACATTTTGAAAACCACCCGCCCTCCAACTGTGCTCGAACAGCCTGACGACGCATCAGACGATTGGAGGAGGAGGATGGCAAGAAGCAGATCACCAGGGAGGAGGGATGGATGGATGGGGGGCAGGAGGAGGAGGAGGCTGAGGACGGAGACGCGCAGAAGGCGGAGATGAGAGGATCCGGGAGGGGAGAAGACGTGGGAGGAGAAAGACGAGCAGCAGATCTGAACTTGGAGGCGGAGGAGGAATGCGGGCAAGAGGAGGGGGGGGGTGGGCGAAGGAGAAGGAGAAGGAGGAGGAGGAGGAGGAGGAGGAGGAGAGCGGGGTGAGGAGGCGGGGGTGGGCGAGGGGGGCACGACAAGCACCCCGAAGAGAGGAGATCATCGAGGGCTTCGGGTACCCTGGGCAGAAGCACAGCGCCGGGGGCATCACGACCGTCGGTCGCATCTACTACGGCCCCGGCCGCTACGACTACGGGCGTCCGGTGATGCCCAAGGCCATGGAAGCAAGTCCGCTCTCGGGACGATGGGAACGGCGATGGCGACTATGATTATGATAGCGATGACGTTACCGATGGTGATGACGACAATGAGATGGTGATGACGATGATGTTGAGGATAAGGATGACGATGACGACGATACTGCTGGCGATTGCGATAACGACGATGGCGATTGCGGCCATGACGATGGTGCTGATGATGACGGGGAGTAGTGCAGATGTTTGTGTGTGAGTATGGGTGTCGATGACGACGGCTATGCAACTGCTGATGGCGATGACGATGACTATGACGATGTTCTTGAGTGTGTCAACGTCAGTGGTGTCGGTGGTGTCGGTGATGGTTATGTTGTGTCTGATGATGACGACGAGGACAGTGACGAGGATGATGATGATGCTGCTGCTGCTGATGATGATGTTGCTGCTGATGATGATTATGATGATCATGATGATGCTGATGATGATGATGAGGATGGTGATAACGATGGACATGGCGATGCGTGCACGATGATGGTGATGATCGTGGTGCTGATACTGAGGTGGCTGGGTGATGATGGTAATGTGGCTGCTGATGGTGAGGGGACGATGATGGGGATGCAGAACAGACATGGGGCGACAGGAACAGGAGAAGGAAGAGGTGGAGGCTGTGGTGCTGGACGAGGAGGAAGTTCAGGAGGGGTTAGAAATGAGTGGAGGATGCTGCCGTCGATGTTGCTATCGTCGTCCTCGTCCTTGCCCTCCACCTCCCCGTACTTCCACCATACTTTCCCCCGCCGACTCCCGTCTCCTTCCCACTCGGTCAATGGGTGAAGGGGCGGGGACGGGAGATTGAGGAGGAGGAGGAGGACGAGGAGGAGGAGGGGTAGGAGGGTAGGAGAAGGGAGCAGGAGGAGGAGGAGGAGGAGGAGGGGCCCGGAGGAGGATGAGGAGGGCGGGAAGCGGGAGGAGGAAGGTGGGAGGGAGGAGAAAGGTTGGGAGGAGGGCGGGAGAGAGTCATGGAGGCATCCCGTCAGGACCATGTGGTCGTTGCGTCTGCTCGGCGTGCTGTAGCTCGCAGCAGGTCCGTCAACATCGCCGAGCCCCGAAAACCCTGTGAAGGGCCGGCTCCTCGCAGGGGGCGCCAACCCCCGCGTCGGGCGGGCCTGCATCCGGGTATGGGGGATAGCCGCGGAGGGGGGGCGGGGAGGGGGACGACGACCTCCCTCCTCCTCTTCCTCCTCCTCCTCTTCATCCTCCTCCTTCTCATCCTCCTCCTCTTCCTTCTCGTCCTCCTCTTCCTCATCCACTCCTCCCTCCTCCTCCTCTTCCTCCTCCTCCTTCTGCTCCTCCTCATCCTCTTCCTCATCCACTCCTCCCTCCTCCTCCTCCTCCTCCTCCTCCACCATTCCTTTTCCTTGCAAAGAACTTCTCCCTTGTCGCGCGCCGGGGCCAGTTGTTTTTATGGCGGGCCAGGCGTTTCGCCCGAGATGTCCTCACAACCCATGGCCCTGAAATTCGAAAATTGGCAGCAGCTTCACGGGTGGAGGGCGGCGGTTCTCCACATGCGGTTCTCACCTTTTAGCGCCGCGCGCACTCGTGTTTTCAAATGTGCAGGAGCTTCACGGGTTGGGGGCGGCTCCTTTTCGAAGTGTGCCTCTCGCCCCAGCGCCGCGCACAGTCGTGTTTCAAACATTGGCAAGAGTTTCACGGAGTGAGGGCGGGCCGTTTTTTTAATGTGGTTCTCGCATTCGTGCCGCGTGCACTCGTTTTTTTCAATGGCAGGAGCTTCACGGATTGAGGGCGATTCTTTTTCAATGCGTGGTTCTTTCGTTAGCGCCGCGCACATTCTTTTCCAACGTTTACAAGAGTTTCACGGATTGAGGGCGGTTCGTTTTCAAAATGTGACTCTCGCAATAGCGCAGCGCACGTTCGTTTTGAGCATTTGCAAAAGTTTCACGGGTTGAGTGCGGTTCTTTGTCAAATGGTTGTTCTCGCTTTAGCGCCGCGCACAGTTTGTTTACACTCTTGCAAGAATGTCACGAATTCCCATGATCAGCGTACCAGAAATTGTGTTTTGGACGGACTCATGATTATGATGGTGCAACAGTTGCGTTGCTTCGCGGTGCTGAAGTTCCAGCAATGGCGTTCTGGCACGATTCGGGATCGTCAAGACGCAACAGTCAGGTTGATCCGTGGCGTCGGATTCCGGGAACAATGTTTTGGCATGCCCCAGGGTCTTCAAACGGTTGCCTTCCAACGAGGCAATTCCAGGGGCCTATGAAGAGGGGAGCTTGGAGCGAGCGTTTACTCCAACATCGTTAACGACTCGTGGGTTTACACTGGTCCTCCTCCTCCTCCTCCTCCTCCTCCTCCTCCTCCTCCTCCTCCTCCTCCTCCTCCCCCTCCTCATCCCCTCCCCCCCCTTGAGGGAGAGCGGGGAATCCAGAGTGAGGCCCCTTTGCAGCACCCTGTCTCTGGCCGCCTGGGCCCGCCACGATTGCGGTGATCCGCGGGCGTCGACGCCTTCCGCCGGCCCTACGGGGAGGGCAAGTGCAGGATCGCGACTGGCAGGCACCAGGCTCTTCTTCCAGCCTGGGCCCGCACTGCGCGCCAGTCCGCCAGGCCCCCCCCACGGAGGCAAGTCCATCGACCCCCCCGCCCCCATGGGGTCAGAGCGAATCACCGGATTTTCTCGTGCGCCTTGCCTCTTCCAGGCGATTCGCCTGGCAGCCTGAGGCGCACCGACCCTGCGCCGGCCCTGGCACCTCACCAGGCACCTGGAGGCGGAGTCCCCGTGCACCGCCTGCTAGGAGGTCGAGCACCGGCCACGTGCTGGCTCCCATCCTTCTAGGATCCCACAGGCCATTCGCGCTTGCCCTTCTTGCCCCGAATCCTGCCATCTCGCAAGCGAGTGGTAGGCCTCCACGTCGACGGACACACTCATGGCGTGCTCTCGCATCGCGTGCCCCGCGCTTGCCCATCGCGACGCAGCCCTCCTCGCTGGCCTTCCCGCGGCCGGGCGCGGTGACTGCGACGACGCAGACGCCCGCCCCGCAGCTCGTCGACCTCGTCGAGCATCTGCTCTCCCCGGCGACCTAGGCGCCTGCGGCCTCGGTGGCGTCCGCGACCTGCCAAGCCAGGCCGATGCCCCCCGACTCCACGCGAGGCCGCGGTGCCTGCTTATATTATATGAGCATGGTTTCTGTCATTAGAAGATGTTTGCGTTCTAAGAACACTTCGTGGTAGGCCTGTAGGAATGCCGGGACGGTCGGTCCCTTCTCAAGTGCCTGCCCATGATCTCCGCGCGGCCGCCGCTGCCGATGGCCGACTGCGCCGTGCCCAGCGCCTCCATCGGCGACCCGCAGGCCTCGCCTCGCAGCGCGCCCTGGGCAGCCTTCCTCGATGGGGAGGCGGCTGCCCCTCCCTCCTCCTCGGGGGAGGAGGAGGAGGGGGAGGGGGAGGCGGAGGAGGGATAGGAGGTGGAGGAGGGCGAGGAGGAGGAGGAGGAGGAGGAGGATTCTTGGGCACGCGCTGGAGTGACCCTTCGCTGGAGTGGCCTTGGGTGTGCGGCTGCTGGGAGTTCTCCTGCCTCGGGATGCGCTCCAGCAGCTGCGCCTCGCCGAGGGCGTGCCGGGGGTGCCCGAGCCGTGCCGATCGGCCGCCCCAGGACCCTCCTTCTCCTCCTCCTCCTCCTCCTCCTCCTCCTCCTCCTCCTCTCCTCCTCCTCCCTTCTCCCTCTCCTCCTCCTCCTCCTCCTCCTCCTCCTCCTCCTCCTCCCCTCCCTCCTCCTCCCCCTCCTCCCTCCTCCCTCCTCCTCCTCCTCCTCCTCCTCCTCCTCCTCCTCCTCCTCCTCCTCCTCCTCCTCCTCCTCCTCCTCCTCCTCCTCCTCCTCCCTCTCTTTCCTCCTCCTCCTCCTCCTCCTCCTCCTACTATTCCTCCTCTGTCGTCCTCCTCCTCCTCTTCCGCCTCCTCCTCTTCCTGCTCCTCCTCCTCCTCCTCCCCTCCCTCCCCCCCTCCTCCCTCCCTCCCTCCCCCCCTCCCTCTCGATCCTTGCCGGGTCGGGCAGGGCTGGGACGGCAGGGTCGGGCTGGGCCGGGCCGGGCCTCCCCTCTTCCCTCCCTCCCTCCCTCCCCCCTCCCCCCTCCCTCTCGATCCTTGCCGGGTCGGGCAGGGCTGGGACGGGCAGGGTCGGGCTGGGCCGGGCCGGGCCTCCCTCTTCCCTCCCTCCCACCCTCCCTCCCTCCCCCCCTCCCTCTCGATCCTTGCCGGATCGGGCAGGGCTGGGACGGGACGGGCCCGGGCCGGGTCGGACAGGGCCGGACTCTCTCTCTCTCTGCTTCCTCGTCCCCCGCCCAGTTGGAACATCCAGCTGTCCCCGCGATCTGCTTCCACACCTGCCCCCCAGAATGCCTCCGGCGTCCTCTTGCACTGAGGACTTCTGTCGGGCGGGATTGCCAAGACGGCCGCAGGGGAACGTTTGGGCATTCCTTCCCCCGCCCCCCCCGTCTCCACAGCCACCAGGCCCAAGGGAAGCGCTGCAATTCGAACTTCTTCACCGCTCCAGAGCGCACCTGCACCAGCGCCATGCAGCCAGTGGGGGAGCCAGCGCCCGTCCCTCACCTGCGAGTTCTCAACTACTTGATGCACCACCGAAGCGCCCTGCGCCTGACCCTGATTCTCAGCCCCATGCTGCATGTCCTGGGGAGCTGCAGCAATGGCGTGGCGAGAGCGGCATTCTGGGCAGCGCGCGGCTCCCCGCCTCCGCCGTCCAGGGAAGCAGCGGTCCGCGAGATCCTCTCGGTCCGCCCAGGGGAGGCCGGATTCGCGGAGGCAGCCACCCTCGCCAGAGACATTGACCTCGCTGTGTCGAGGTTCTGGGGCCCAGTGGCGGACTAAAAGCTCGCCTTTCCTCCGCTCGGCCCGTCCTCCTTGCCTGCGTCCCACCTCCTCTCCCTCCCTCCGGAGCCGGAGGGTCGGGCAGAGCCGGGCTGGGCACGCTGAGGTTCAGGTGGATTGGCCCCTCCCCCCTCCTCTCCCTGGGAATGGCTCCCCCCCCCTTCCTTCCGACGCCGCGCCACGCATCTGCGCCATGCACTGGCAGGGCCTCGGTCGGAAGGTCATGCAAGAGCTCCAATCGGAGAGGCCCTCCGGCTCTCCTCCGATTGGCCAATTCCCCCTCCACGGCCAGGCTTTTCTCCGACCCCCCACTTCCGAAAACGGGACGGTGCTGGGGAGGGCGGGGCCTGTAGCCCAGCTCCACCCACTCCTCCCCCTTCAGAATGCGGAGGCGGACTCAAGCTTGGTCGGCGTGGGGTCGCGCACGACGGCCCTCCCGGGCCCCAGGCGCCCCCCACGAAAAGGCGGCCACGCATGAGGCCTCCGACCGCCTCCTCTGGAGGACCAGTCCAGTCCAGTCCTCCCTCCTCCCTCCTCCTCCCTCCTCCTCCGCCTCCTCCTCCTCCTCCTCCTCCTCCCTCCTCTCTCCCTCCTCCCCTCCTCCCTCCTCACCCTCCTCCTCCTCCTCCCTCCTCCTCCTCCTCCCTCCTCCCTCCTCCCTCCTCCTCACTCCTCCTCCTCCTCCTCCTCCACCTCCCTCCTCCTCCTCCTCCTCCTCCTCCTCCCTCCTCCTCCTCCTCCTCCTCCTCCCTCCTCCCCTCCTCCTCCTCCTCCCCTCCTCCCTCCTCCCTCCTCCTCCCTCCTCCTCCTCCCTCCTCCCCCTCCTCCTCCTCCTCCCTCCTCCTCCCTCCTCCTCCCTCCTCCCTCCTCCCTCCTCCTCTCCTCCTCCTCCTCCTCCTCCTCCTCCCTCCTCCTCCTCCTACCTACTCCTACTCCTCCTCCTCCTCCTCCTCCTCCTCCCCTCCTCCTCCTCCCTCCTCCCTCCTCCTCCTCCGCCTCCTCCTCCTCCTCCTCCTCCTCCCGAGTCATGACTCGAAGGCCGGGGGGGGGGACCCTTCGCCAGAGTGACCTCTGGGGGGCGGCTCTCGGGGGGCGCTCGGGAGGCCGAGCTCGGGCTGCGCAGGCCGGTGCCGTGGCATCGCGTGCAGCGGCCGGCAGGCCGCGCACGCGAGGCCACTCTTGTTCAGCAGCACATCATGGGAGCCTTGCCTACTCCAGATTTCGTAAATAAAGGGAGGGGGGTCTCATTTCGTGGGGGGTCTCTTCCAGGCTATCTTGGAGGGCCTGGGGGGGTCTGGGGACGATGTGTTGGAGGGTTCTCCCACGGGGGGGGGTCTGAAATGGCTTGTCTTGGAGGGTCCAGACCCCCTCCCTTTTATTACGAGATCTGGAGTACCCTCGAATGTCCATCGTCAGAGTGCACTGGCGTCGGCTAGCGCTAGGTAGTCGATCAGCTAGCGCCGAGCAGCTGGCGTCGCTCAGCATCGGCTAGCGTCGGATATGTCAGCTTAGCGTCGAGTAGCGTCGACTCGCATGAGCTGACAAGATGGTCTGGCGACTCCCATGAGTTGCCGCAGAACTCTGACGTGCAGCCGCTCGAGGGCAGGCGCGTGCGGATTCACTTCTGCGCGTGCGCCGGTTGCCCCCCGTCGGCTTGGCCTGCGCGGTGACGGGGAGGAGGGAGAAGAGGGAGGAGGAGCAGGAGCAGGAGCAGGAGCAGGAGAGAGGAGGAGGAGGAGGAGGAGGAGGAGGAGGAGGAGGAGGAGGAGGAGGAGGGAGGAGCAGGAGCAGGAGGGAGGAGGAGGAGGAGGAGGAGGAGGAGGAGGAGGAGGAGGAGCAAGGGTGTTCACGGTTCGGCCGGTGCGGTTGCGTCGCAGTCGGTGGCGTTCGGTCGGTGCGGTTTTGTCGGTTATTGTTGCATTGCCACGTCGTTGCGCCCTTCTAGGCTGGTGTCGGCCTGTCGATTTCAGGAAGGAAGATGTGAAGCAGAAGGGGAAAAGGGAATGATAATGGGAATGTCTGAACGCAATGTGATGTCACAACCTTATGCAAGCCACCCCTGAACTTGCCCACTGCGAGGATGAACCCGAAGACGAAGCACAGGCAAAACAGGAGCTCGAGGAACCATGTAAGCCGATACCACGACTGAATACTTTGCCTGCAGCAGATCGAAACGCAACTTGATTGAGCCGAAGGTGACCCGATGCGGCCCGTGCAATGCTGAACCAGTGGTCACCGGACAACCCCAATACTGTTGAGCACCGCAACACAGTTCCGAAACAGGATCGTCACCCCCGCAGGCAGCCTCGCTGCCAATATCAGCTACAAGCTTCATTCCTCCATGCTTGACTCGAGTACCAGTGAATTCCGAAGAAACACAGAAACGCACTGGTGAATTACACAAAGGAAAATCCCACCAGTATACTATGAAAACGCCAGCGCTGAAACAAAAGGTACACCCCTATTGGGCAGCCAAAATGAAACCAGCGAAATGTCCGCAGAGATGCTGAAACCAGTGAGTGACAGCTGCAGCCCATTCCTCCAGAAGTAGTGAGCTGAAACGCAGGGTCGTTGCACAACCATGCTCCCCACATAGCCCCGAAATTGATTCTCATGATACCTCCGATGAGGCAGCCTTGTTATTGATGTGCAGAATGCCCCGTTGCTGTACCCACCTGGTGCTGAAGTATAGAGCTACCTCAAATCGTGGATCGCTCGACTGGGCCGCTACAGAGGCGACTGCTACTTGGCGACGTCGTACACATGACTAACGCGAAAATCTACATCACGGCCGTGTTGAGGTTGGCATGCGGCTGAAAAAAACACATGGTGCATCTCCGTTATCTGTCCAAAGCGGGGCACACTGCTACGCAGGAACTCCTCTATGTTCTACTTGACTCGGTGGTCCTTCGCGAACTCATGGAAGACAACGTACGTCCCAGTGAGCTCCACAGAAAACGCAAGCTGACAGGCTCACGCTCTGGAGCAACCGGTTCAGCTGGAATCTCCTTCGAGCGCACGTTAGCAAGGACATTGAGAGCGCATGCATGGGCTAACGACCCGTCCCATCTTGCCGTGAAAATGTCTTCCACCCATTGAGCGTCGCTGCAGTGCACAAGCTGATTATATTAAGTACATCGTCCCTGCCCACGAATTGAGCAGGATCAGTCGGGCCGCACGTACTGAACTTCGCAACAAAATCATATCCACCGTGAAGATTCAGGTTCGTGATTGCACGCTGTGGGACGCTACACAGGCACCTGTCCCATAAAGGCCACATTCGCAGCTGTGCCCTCCTAGGAAGGTCCGTACGGCGACTGGTGGAGATCGCCGTCGCATCAGGAAGCTGCCGAAGGATAGCCTGGATTGCCATGCAGTCGTACGTGAACCCCTTCTCAAAATCTGTCAGGCATATGCCCCGTGCATTTCTGAAGCAACGAGCCTAAGTATACGACGCCGATGGGCAGGTACACGACATGATCACCATTGCCGGAGTCTGAATCAAACTTACGTCCTCGTACAACTGGAACGCATCCCTGGCTTGCGTGCTCACTCCAAGCTGCCTCAGTCACGGCCCCGCGTGTCGCTCGAACATGGCAGTCTCAATGACCGAGGTCTCCAATGCACGTAGAACTTGGATAGGTGTTTCCAATGCAGCTCTAACTCCCAAGCGAGCACTGGAACCATTCAAATTGCCACCGAACATATGTATATATATATATATATATATATATATAGACGCACGGCGTCTTTCTTGTCTCCTAGAAAAGCTGAGCTCACTTCCAGTCCAGCCGCCCTGTCGTCTCCCAAGCGCCACGTGAAGGCGAGATGCGTGACTGCGAACAACCGAGTCCGAAAGGCGACGACAGCCCGAGCCACATGGTTTTGAGAGCAGCCTGAGAAGAGGGAGGAGGGAGGCAGAGAGGGAGGGAGGCAGGAGTCGAGGGAGCGCAAACATGGATTAAGCCAGCGTGGATGATCGAAGGGTCCCGTTTCTGTGCGCAACAGGCGGCAGTGGCCTTCTGTTTCGGGCGGTATTTTTCCCGATCCATGTTGGCGTGTGCCCGAGAGGAGGAGCCTGTGGAGGAGGGGCAGCAGAGCTAGGATCCACATGGCAGTGGGCATGGGCAGGAGGAAGAAGACGAGAATGAGGTGGAGCAGGATCACAAGGAGGAGGACGACGATGATGAGGAAGATGGGACGCCGCTCGTCCTCCTCCTCCTCTTCCGCTTCCCTTTTATCCTTGTTCTTCTTCTCCTACGTTGTTTAGCGACCACGCGCGCGTCCGGTCTGTAGCGAGGGCTGGTTCCAGAATTTCTTCTACGGGTTCTGGGAGTTCGGCCACCTCATGTTCGTGGTCGATCGTTGGACCCGAGGAGGAGGAGGAATACCATGATCAGGAGGAGGGGGAAGAGGAACACGTGATGGAGCGTCAGGAGGGCATGGTGGAGGCGGCAGAGGATGGTCGACGGATCATGGTGAGGGGGCGCATGAGGAGGATCAGTAGGAGGAGCATGCGCAGGATAATGATGGTACTGAGGAGGCGGAGGGCGAAGAACAGGCGAAGGATGAGGAGGGACAAGAAGAGGAATACTTCGATGAACGGGAGAAGGGAGAGGGCTATGCGGAGGACGACCCAGGGTGTGGAGCTGCAGCAGGACGTGAGGCACGATGAGGGGCACGGGGAGGAGGAGCAGGAGAAGGAGAAGGAGGACGAGGAGGAGGAGCAGGAGAAGGAGGAGGAGGAGGAGGAGCAGGAGAAGGAGGAGGAGGAGGAGGAGGTGGACGAGGATGAGTGACGTGCGGACGGGAACGAGGAGGAGGACGAGGAGGCGAGGGGGTAGGAAGAGGAGGACCAGGAGTTGGACGGGATGGGCGACGAGGACGATTGAGAGATTGAGCGAGGGGGAGGGGGGATCGGATGATGAGGATGGCGATGGTGATGGTGATGATGATGATGATGACGATGATGATGCTTATGATGATGGTTGATGATGATGATGATGATGATGATGATGATTATTATGATGGTGATGATGGTGATGCCGATAGTGGCGATGGTGATGGCGATGATGGTGATGCTGATGATGATGGTGATGCTGAAGGCGATGATGCTGATGGTGATGATGATGGCGATGATGCTCATGATGATGAGGATGATGTTGATGAGGATGATCGCCATGATGGTGATTATTTCGATGACGCTGGTTACGATGTTGATGATGACTATGATGAGTCTGATGATTATGAGGTGTATGATGATTACGATGATCATGGTGATTATGATAATGGTGATTATGATGGTGTTGTCGATGATGCGGATGATGAAAGTGTTGATGATACTGATGCTGATGATGCTCGTGACTAGTGATGTTGGTGATGCTGCTGATGATGATGATGGTGGTGATGGTACTGATGGATGCTGAGGGTGGTGATGATGATGACGATGACGATGCTTGTGCTGATGTTGATGCGGATGATGATGATGATGATGATGATGATGATGATGATGATGATGATGATGATGATGATGATGATGATGATGATGATGATGACGATGATGATGATGATGATGATGCTGATCGTGCTGCTTAGGCTGAAGCTGACGGTGGTGGTGATGCTGCGGATGATGGTGGTGTTGATGATGGTGGTGATGGTGATGATCATGGTGGTGGTGATGATGGTGAAGATGATGGTGGTGATTGGTATGATACTGGTGGCGGTGATGATGGTGATGGTGGTCGTGGTGGTGATCGTGGTCAGGATGAGGTTCGATTCAGCTGTCCACGAATGAAGGGTCAAGCATTTTTCGCCAGGTGAGCGCCGAGCCCATGTGGGCCCGCCAGTAGAGAAACCGCCCATACAGCGGGTTCATCTTCACCTCACGCACACGACGCCGAGGGGAAGGACATAGAAGCAAGAAGTTGGGTTACGGAGGCCACACGACATCCGCGAGACATTCGCAAGCCACGCATGAGGCTCCGGAGGCCATCAGCAAAACAAGCGGCAGACGCTCGCAAGACACGTGAGGCCCCAGAGGCCATCCACAGAGCAAGCGGCAGACGTTCGCCCTCGGTGAAGACGCGGCGTTGGAGAAGCCACCGGCCTGCGACCCCCGCGGGGAGGTGAGCCACGGCGAGACTGGGGCCTCTCCCGGGGAGGCGAGCGGCCTGCGGCCGGACCGAGTCAGAAGAGTGCCCCAGTGCTCTTCGCGTTTGTCGGATGCTCTTGTGCATCCTGGGGAGGGTACTCCAGATTTCGTAATATAAAGGGAGGGGGGGTCTCATTTCGGGGGGGGGGGGCCTCTTCCAGGCTATCTTGGAGGGCCTGGGGGGTCTGGGGACGACGTTTTGGAGGGTTCTCCCACGGGGGGGGTCTGAAACGGCTTGTCTTGGAGGGTCCAGACCCCCTCCCGTTTATTACGAAATCTGGAGTAGCCTTGGATGTTTTGATTGTTCGGGCCGACGGAGGGTTTCATGTTCTCCAGAGGTGCTCTTGTGGCCCAGGGCAGCGCCCCGAGGGCAGCGCCCCCCAAACCCTGAGGAAGGAGCCCCGGCTCCGCCGGTCCCTGTGGCCCGTCGCCCGTGGATGCACGCCCGGCCCACCTGGCGGCACCGACCACCCCGTCGGCCTCCAGCCGACGGGGGGTGGCCCCGGTTATCTCTGAGTCCTGGACGAGGCCCTGCTATCCAGGCAAGGGGGGCGGGGGGAAAAGAGGAGGAGGAGGAGGAGGAGGAGGAGCAGGAGCAGGAGGAGGAGAAGAGGGGGACGAGAACAGAGGGGACGGGCAGGAGGAGGATGAGGAGGATAGGGAGGAGGAAGAGCAGGAGGAGACGGAGGAGGAGGAGGAGGAGCATACGTGGGGAAGGAGGACGGTGAGGAGGAGGAGGAGGAGGAGGAGGAGGAGGAGGAGGTGGAGGGAGGAGGAGGAGGAGGAAGAAGAAGAGGAGGAGGAGGAGGAGGAAGGAGAGGAGGAGGAGGAGGAGGAGAGACCAGAGTTAGCGCAGAATGCGTTAGCGGTGCTGCAACGTACCCGCCTGTCCCGCGCCCCCCCTCTCCACAAGTCCCTGGAGTTCTTCCCTCTCACTGCCTGGAGCGCCCCACTGCACTGACCCCGGCTTGGGCGCAGGATCCTGCGGGATCTTGCAGGATTCCGCAACGCCTGTCTGACCCGGGTCTGGACTGACCCGGGTCAGCAGATCCCCGAGCCGCCCCGGCCGGCTGAGGTTGGCGGAAGCCCGCGGCAGCATCAGATGTGCATCCCCAAGGGGTGGCACGAGCCTGTGTTTCAGGGCCCCCGGAGGCGGCCACGTGCTCCCTCCTTGGGCGCGAAGCGATGGAGGGGCGACAGAAAGGGAGGGGGCGGCGGGTGCCCTTGTCGGGCCGTGAAGGCCCCCCCTGGGGCCCTGGAGGGCCGCATCGGGGGCCCTGGAGGGCCCCTTTTCTGCAGCCCTGGCTGCCCACTGGTCGCCGGAGCTGGCCATGTGCTCCATCCGCGTCGCTGTTGAACTTGGGGTGTTCGAGGTCCTGGGGGCAGGGCGGCGCGAGGGTGTCTTTCTCTGGGGCGAGAGCCGCACGGCCCGCCCCTCCAGCACACCTCTGGTGGTGCGGCGAGGGGGGGGGGCCCGGAGAAGGACAAGGGATGTAGAGGAGAGGGAGGCGGCGGTGATCATCAGCCACGCGCAGAGAGGGGTGAAAGAAGGGGGGAGGGCTTCTCAGAAGCACCCCTGCTTCTTAGACGGCGCGGCCCTTATCTATAGATGTATGGCCGGCGCCTTCTAAGAAGCAGCCTCCTTCTAAGAAGCCCTCCCCCTCCCTCCACCCCCTTGTGCGCACCGCCAAGATTCGGAGAGTGGAAGTATAGGAGGAGAGAGAAGGAGCAGTGATCTCTCCATTCGTCCCTTCTTCCCCTCTGCCCATCTGTTCAGTTTTGCCACTTAACTCTTGCCAAGCGTGAGCACGTTTGCGGTGATCCAGGGGTCACCTGGCCCGGCCCTGGGGGGGGGAGGGCTGCGTCGGACCGACACTCCAGCCAACAGGCAACAGGCAACAGTAGGAGGAGGTGGACGAACCAACGATGTTGCCATAAACCCTCCCTCCAAGATGTTGTTCTCATAGGTCTCTACAGATTTGTCGTCCGTGTGGGAAATGTCCCGTTATCAGATAACCGTCTGAGAGTCCTCAGTCGCGCCCACACACGATTCTTGTGGCACCAACCATACGGATCCTTGAAACTGTCGCAAGCTGTTAAAAGGAATGTGCGCGGCGCAGCGCTGAGGCGAGAGCCGCATGTTGAAATGGAGCACCCCTCCATCCTTGAAGCTGCTGTAAACGTTCTAAAACGAGTGTGCGCGGCGCCAGTGCGAGAGGCACATTTCGAATGCCACATGTCTTCATGCTTGAAGCTGCTGCACACTTTGAAGGCGAATGCTCGCGGCGCTAAGGCGAGAGCTTCATTTTGAAAGCCACCCGCCCGCCATCCGTGAAACTTGTGCACACGTCAAGCTTCAGGATCACAAAAGGTGAGGAACACAAGCGCGAAACGCCTGGCACGCCCTACCGTAATGTATGGGGGTGCGACAGGGAGGAATTGTTTATGATGAAGAGGGATGGTGGAGGAGGAGGAGGAGGAGGCAGAGTCCTGTCGATGTGCCCTCCCCTCAAAGGATCGCAATTCGCCAGCTTCGCCACTTCCTCGGCATCATGATCTGTTTCGTGCCCTTCTGGATCCAGATGCAATGGAACGTGCAGATGTGGGAGGAACCGGCCTGGGAAGGGCAGTACAGTGATGATGGGGAGGGGCAAGAAGATCAAGAGCACCATGAGCACGATGATGATCAGAGGAAGAAGAGAAGGATGAAGAGGAGACGGAGGTGGAAGACGATATGGATTATGCGGAGAAGTTGGAGGAGTTCCAAGCAAAGGAGGAGGAGAAGGAGAAGGAGGAGGAAGAAGAGGAGGAGGAGGAGAAGAAGGAGAAGGAAGGGGAGATTTAAGAGGGGATTGATTGGCAGGATGGGAAGGAGGAGGCGTTAGAGGGGAAGATGGGGGAGGATCAGGTTTTTCATCAATTCGGGGAAAATCGCCAGCGGCCCTCATCCGTCCTGCTTCCTCACTGATCCCTCCCATCTCCTCCTCCGTCTTCCGTGCATTCCTCCTACACCCATCCTCCCTTCCTTGCTCTACACGTTCAGAATCTGATTGCTACTTTTCCCCTTTCCTCTCTCTCTCTCTCTATCTGAATGCTGTCTTTATTGCGCCCGCCGATCCCGCCAACCGTTTTTAGCACAAGACCGCCCCGAGCTGGCTTTCGCGATTGTCTTGCCAAGCGGGATCATTCTTGCCCTTGCCAAAGAGGTGCTCCAGTTGCAGCGCTTGCCACGTTGGAGGATCTCCATAGAGCCACCTTCTTACAAATGTCAGTCAACCTTACGCCCAAGGGAACGACACTCTTGTCGCAGCGCTGGTCTTACTAGTCCATCAGCAGACGTGGTGTTTCCGTTGTTGCGTGCGCCACGTGCTACGACCGCCACAGAGTTCCCGCCCAAGGGAGGGGCGCCCTCGCCGCAGCGATGGCCGTCTCCTTGCGTAAACCAAAGTGGTGTTTCCGTTGCAGCGTGTGCCACATTGGTTGCTTTAGAGCTCCCATCCATCCACCATGGGGACGGCGGGGTGGCTCTTGCGTGCCGTGCTTTGCTGTGTTCAGCGGGTCCGAGGGAGCGATCAGACGCCAGATCTGGCGCAAGCGCATCTAGCTTGCCTCCGTCCTCCCTCCTCCCTCCTCTTCCTTCCTTCTCCCTTCTCATTCCATCTCCCCCAGCACTCCTTCAGCACTCCTTCCTCTGTCGTCCTCCCGTCTCGTTTTCATCCGCCCCCTCCTCCCCCCTCCCCCCCTCCCTTCCTTATCCATCCCTCGTCCCATCCCTTGTCATCATCCTCTCTCCTCCTGCCCCCCCCTCCTCTCCACCCTGCCCCTTTTCCTGCCGCTGCTCCTGCTGCTGCATCTCCTCCCCCTCCTCATCCATTTCCTCCCCCCTCCCCTCACTCCACGAGGTATCGGGAGGGGGACGCGAAGGAAGAGGAGGGGGAGGAGGGGGAAGGACCAGGAGAAGGATGAGGAGGCGGAGGAGGAGGAGGAAGGTAGCGGAGGAGGAGGAGGAGGTGGAGGAGGAGGAGTAGGAGGAGGTGGAGGGGGTGGGGAGGGGCAGGAGGACAGGGAGGAGGAGGGGCAGAATCAGCCCAGCATGCGTAGACGATGCTGCAGTACTCCCTCCCGTCCCAGGCAGACCCCTCACACGTTCTTGCAGGCCGTCCCTTTTTTATTCTACGAGGCGCAGCCCCGAATGACCAGCCCCCGCCGGGCCTGCCATTGAGGCGAGGGGTCCGTTTTGACAAGGGGCTACCTTGCACCCTTCTAGCGAGCACCACTCCTCATCCTGCTCCTCCTCCTGCTCCTCCTCCTCCTCCTCCTCCGCCCTCCTCCTCCTCCTCCTCCGCCCTCCTCCTCCTCCTCCTCCCTCCTCCTCCTCCTCCTCCTCCTCCTCCTCCTCCTCCTCCTCCTCCTCCTCCTCATGCGGCAGGGTAAGGGTAGGATCACATCACTCCACAAGGCGTCCAGCGAGATCCCCGTGCTGACACATTACGCCGACGGTGGGACCCCACACGATAATACAGTTCGACTGCCCCTCGCTCGTTCCTCCTCGCCCCGGCCGTAGCCCACCGTCTCGCCCTCTGCTGCGCCTCCTCATCATCCTCCTTGTCTTCCTCGTCCTCCGTCTCCTCCTCCTGCTCGCCCTCCTTGTTCAATGTTTCTTTTTTTATTCGTCCTTCTCCTCCTCTTTCTCCTCCTCCTCCTCCTCCACCTCCTTCTCCCCCCCTCATCTCTATCCCGCCTGCTCTCCTCATGCACCTCTCCTTCCTCCTGGCAGGGGGGCGCATTGCGGTTTTCCTCGGCGCCCTCGCCGCCGCGCCTGGCTGGAGCTCGTTCTCCGATCGTAAAATCGCGAAGCCGTCGAGGCAACGGCCACTGGGACAACCCCGCGAGCCGCTGGGGCACGAGAGCAAGCCGTTGGGACAACCCCACAGGCACCGAGTCAGTCGCGGCCGCGCGCAGAGGCAGCACGAAGTTCAGTTCAGCCGCGAGCTGCCCCGCCTCAGCCTTGGAGCCTTGATTCGGTCCAGAGGAACCGAACACGTGACGACAGTTACAGGGTCCCGGTGGCCAGGTCGGATTATGAACGTGATGTGCGGAACCTATAGGGAAGGGGCTCCCGCCTGAGATTTCTTCGCAATTCACTCACAGACGAAGCTCCCGCCTGAGACTCCCTCCATACTCAGTCGACAGGGACCGAAAGAACAACGGCGGTTACAAGGTCACGATGGCCCGCTCGGATTGCCAGCATGAAGTGCGGACCCCATAGGGAGGGGGTTCCTTCCTGAGACTTCCTCGCAATTCGCTCACAAACACAACTGGCTGAGACTTCCCTCGAATTCAATCCAGAGGAACCGACAAGTGGCGAGAGTTAGAGGATCCCGGTGACCTGCTCGGGCTCCCGATATGAAGTGCGGGCCCCATATGGAAGGGGCTCCCGCCCGAGACATCCTCTCAATTCGCACACCGACGAAGCTCTCGCCTGATACTTCCTCAATGTTCGAACGAGAGTAGCAGAAACAGCGACGACACCTACAGGGTTTTGGTTGCCCTTCGGGTTCGGGAAGGGGCTCCCGCCCCAGACTCTTCACAAGTCATTCGCACATGAAGCTCCCGCTCGAGACCTTCTCTATATTCAGGCTCCCGCCCGAGATTTATTCGCAAGCCAGTCACAGACGAAACTCCCGCCTGAGACTCCCACCGTACGTATTCAGTCGAAAGGAGCCGAACACGCGACGGTGGTTACAGGGTCCCGATGGCCCGCTCGGATTGCCAACATGAAGTGCGGACACCGTACGGAGGGGGCTCCCGCCTGCGATATCTTTGCGATTCACTCACAGGCGAGGCCCTTCGTGGTCGACGATGATGATGGTGGGATGTTGATGTTAATGACGATGGTGGTGTGCGCGGGTGATGTTGGCGACGTTGGTGTTGACGATCGATGATCATGTTGGGGCCATGGCGTGATGGTGAATGAGTGATGTGGGGGCGTGGGTGAGTGAGACAGTGCGTGGCAGACGATGGTTTGGGGTGTAGCGGTGTGACGGATGGTGAATGTGATGGTTGTGGTGGTGACGATGATACTGTTGAGGATGATGATGATGGTGTGTGAGTGTGCGAGGAAGAGAGGGAAGATGAGGACGGGAAAAGACTGCGCGGGGTACCCCGAGAAAGCAAGAACCCCGGTTTGGATGTGGGGAAATACCGATCTCGAGATGTGGACATGCTGCACCATGTGCCATCTGGTCGCGGCCTTCGAAACGGCTTCAAACGAGAGCCCCCCTTCAAAACGCGGCCGACCTCCATCCTTGCATTTGGTACGCCTGCTAAAGTTTCGTGTTTCCCAACCATCCTGTGGTGTTGGGTCCTCGTTTTGAAGAGACGGTGGTCCGCGTCTCCTCCTCCTCCTCCTCTCCTCTCCTTTCCTCTCCTCCTCCTCTCCCTCCGCACACCCCTCACACGCTTCGTGGCCCCATAGGGAGCTCCACCGAAGGCCCCATGGCTGCCGTCCGCATGCGTCCCGCACACCCATTTCGGCACACCCCTCACACGTTTCGTGGCCCCATAGGGAGCTCCACCGAAGGCCCCAGTGGCTGCCGTCCGCATGCGTCCCGCACACCCATTTCGGCACACCCTCACACGTTTCGTGGCCCCATAGGGAGCTCCACCGAAGGCCCCATGGCTGCCGTCCGCATGCGTCCCGCACACCCATTTCGGCACACCCCTCACACTTTCGTGGCCCCACAGGGAGCTCCACCGAAGGCCCCATGGCTGCCGTCCGCATGCGTCCCGCACACCCATTTCGGCACACCCCTCACACGTTTCGTGGCCCCACAGGGAGCTCCACCGAAGGCCCCAGTGCTGCCGTCCGCATGCGTCCCGCACACCCATTTCGGCACACCCCTCACACGTTTCGTGGCCCCATAGGGAGCTCCACCGAAGGCCCCATGGCTGCCGTCCGCATGCGTCCCGCACACCCATTTCGGCACACCCCTCACACGTTTCGTGGCCCCACAGGGAGCTCCACCGAAGGCCCCAGTGCTGCCGTCCGCATGCGTCCCGCACACCCATTTCGGCACACCCCTCACACGTTTCGTGGCCCCACAGGGAGCTCCACCGAAGGCCCCAGGCTGCCGTCCGCATGCGTCCCGCACACCCATTTCGGCACACCCCTCACACGTTTCGTGGCCCCACAGGGAGCTCCACCGAAGGCCCCAGTGCTGCCGTCCGCATGCGTCCCGCACACCCATTTCGGCACACCCCTCACACGTTTCGTGGCCCCATAGGGAGCTCCACCGAAGGCCCCATGGCTGCCGTCCGCATGCGTCCCGCACACCCATTTCGGCACACCCCTCACATTTCGGCACAGGGCACACGTTTCGTGGCCCCACAGGGAGCTCCACCGAAGGCCCCAGTGCTGCCGTCCGCATGCGTCCCGCACACCCATTTCGGCACACCCCTCACACGTTTCGTGGCCCCATAGGGAGCTCCACCGAAGAAGATATTCACAATTGCGGTACTCTCAACTGCATATGGTTGGGTCCTTCGCCAGGCTAATTTTCCGAACCAGGAAGGTTCAAACGAGAGCCCCATAATGAACATCAGCCGCCCATATTTTTTGTAGTCGTTGCAGGCTTTGGGGTTAATGTGTGGGACGCTAAGGCGAGAGTCCACGCCCACCCCATTTATAGTTGCATCAAGGCGAATACGCGCGCCACGAAGGCAAGCTGTAACTTTACAACTTTTGGCATCTGCTTACACGTTCGGGTTTAAAGCGGATGTGCACGGTGCTAGGGCGAGGGACTTCGGAGGAACGGGCCCCATCCATTCTTGCAGGTGTCGCAATCGTTTTAAGACGAAGATGCTCGGCACATGTGCGATAGTCATGTTGTGCCCCGTGCATCAAAGCACTAGAAACAAGCAGCACCCCGAACTACCACACCGAACCAACAGTTTGAAACCAAATACAAAACTGCCACATACAAAAAACACTGCCTCTTTTTTCTTTGCAGGTGTTGTGAATCACATGATCCACGATCTCTGGTGGTGCGGGTGTCCGAGGCGGAACGCTCGGCCCGCCCTGCCGACATGTTGGGGTGTGACAGGGAGGAGCAATCCATAAGAAGCAGCGGAAGGGAGGATGAGGAGGAGGAAAAGGAGGAAGAGGAGGAAAAGGAGGAAGAACAGGAGGAGGAGGAGGCTGAAAAGGAGGAGGAGGCCGACGACGAAGAGGAGGAGGAGGAGGAGGAGGAGAAGAACCTGGTTCTGGCAGAACTTGGGCAAGGGGGCTCTGAAGTAGTTCCGGATAAGTCGAGACCCATCCAGTCAGACAAAGGAACGTGGGGGCCCCGTTCCCAGTCCATCAGTCGCAGAGGAAGGGGAGAGGAGCAAGAGTTGGGAGAGGAGGAGGAGAATACATATCATGTTCTGGCGCCAGAGGACATGGAGGAGGAGGAGGAGAAGGAGGAGGAGGAGGAGGAGGAGAGGAGATGGAGGAGGTGGACGGAGGAGGAGGAGGAGGAGGAGGAGGAGGAGGAGGAGAGGAGGAGGAGGAGAGGGGGGGGAGGAGGAGGAGGAGGACGACGAGAAGGAGGAGGAGGGAGGACGAGAAGGAGGAGGCGACCCCCCCCTCCACGAAGATGGGGCAGGTAGGGGGCGGGAACGGAGTGCAGAGAGGGAAGGGGGAGGCGGAGAGGAGAGGGAGGAGGGAAGGAGGGAGCAGGAAGAGGGGGGGGGGTAGGAGTAGCAACATCGAGGGGAAAGGAGGAGGAGGAGGACGAGGAGCACGAGGGGGAAGTAGAAGAAAGAGTACGAGGATGAGGATGATGGCCCCTTCTGAGCGCAGGACTTCAAGAAGACGCACGCGAACTGAGGCGAGCGACGCGCGCGGCAGGCCTCTGGCGCGGCCGCCGGCGCGCCACCGTGCCCTGCGGTCTGCTGCTGCTGCTGCAGCTTCCCCTGCTGGTCGTCCTGCAGTCTTCGAGAATTTCAGGACGGAGGGTGCAGTCCGGGCGCCGGAGGGAGGACCAGGGCGCGTCGGGCTCAGAGCGCTTCGGGCTCAGTCAGGGTGCAGTCGGGGCGCAGTCAGGGCGCTTCGGGCTCGGGAGGAGCCCTGGCTGTTGGGCCGTGCCGCAGCTCTGGGCCGGGGGACCTGTGCTCGTGGCCGAGGCCCTCCGTGGCCGGACCTGCCCGCTCGATTCTGGATTCGGCGCTCCTCCTCCCCCTCCTCCTCCTCCTCCTCTTCCTCCTTCTCCTCCTCCTCCTCCTCCTCCTCCTCCTCCTCCTCCTCCTCCTCCCCTCCTCCTCCGTGGAGGCACGGGCTGTCCGGATCGGTTCGTTCTCGGCTCCGTTTCCTGGCGCCTGGGCCGTCGGAGCTCGATCTCGAGCCAGCCAGGGTGGATATCCACGGAAGGGCCCAGGGACCAGTTTGGCAGACCTCGATCCGGAACAGCAAATGTGCTGAGAACATTGCCACTTTTTTGTCCTTGCAGTTTTTGGCTTCCTATAGGGGGCCCTCGTCGCCACGGCGGGAGTTGCCTCGGAGTCTCAGGCAGAGCGCGCTTGGGGAGAGGTCCGGGGAGCAGCGATGCTGGCATCTCCATTGCTGCTCTTCTTTTGATATGTCGACTTAAAGACAATGGTCGCAGCCGGTCGAAGCTCGGGCCGGACGAAAGGGGGGGATAGGGAAAGGGGGGTTGCGAAATCTGCTGCATGCAGCTGGTTTCGGCCCCGCCGAGGGGCCCATTCCTCGATACATGGCAGCCTCCCGGCGCCGGGAGGCGCCGGGAAATTCAGCCACGCGAGCTGATTCTCAAACCCCCTCTTTGCTATCCCCCCCTTCGCCCGGCCCGAGAAGCCTGGGGATCTGAAGAGCAGGAGGTCGGGGGGGTAAACCGAGCAGCAATGGCAGGTGGGCCAGGTTGCGGCGCAAGTGCTTCCCCGTCGGGGACCAGTCCCACATGGGGGCAAAGGAAGTCCTCCTCCTCCTCCTCCTCCTCCTCCTCCTCCTCCTCCCCTCCTCCTCCTCCTCCTCCTCCCCCTGCTCCTCCTCCCCCTCCTCCTCCCTTCCTCACTTCCTCCTTCTCCTCCTCCTCCTCCTCCTCCTCCGCCTCCTCCTCCTCCTCCTCCTCGAGGTCTGGCCCGGTGTTAACCAGCACGTCCCGAGTCAGGGCGCCAGAGACGGAGGCACAGCAAACGGGAGCACGGGGAACGCCGATGTCCACGTTTGGCTACGCCCCCGTTTGGGGGGCCCTGGGCGCCATCGACGGGGGCACAGTAAACGGGGGCAGATGAAAAAGCCTAAGCCCCCGTTTAGCAAAACCCCCGTTTAGGAAGCCTCGACGGAGGAGGGGCCCTCACGACCTGCAACACAGAACGTCCGCACAAGCAGCATCATCCATGGGCGCGGCACTCTGGCGTCTTGTCCTCCCCGCGCGACGTGTAGCGCAAGTCGCCGCGCTCCTTCGTCCTTTCTTTTCCAAGGCCGAGGGAAGACGCCTTCCACCTCTGCTGTTGCTGCTGCTGCTGGTCCTCCTCCTCCTTCCCTTACGTAGCCATTTTGGCCCAAAATGGCATGCCATCGCGAGCGCAGCGTGGATACTGCTAGTCCGCGGCCAGTCCCAACAATTTCGCAGCCACACCCAGGGACGAGCTGCCGTCCATTCCTGCTGATTTTTCTGGCTTTGCAGGCCGCCACTCGTATCGTTTTGAGCCTCGTGCCGAGCATCCTTATCGTCTCGTGCCCTGTGCCGAGCATCCATACCCCCGCATCGAGCTGTGTGCCGTGCGTCCATATCGCCCCGTCGCGTGCTGCTCCGAGCCAGTCAACAAGAGCCAGTCAAGTACGCAGTGGTTCCGTGGTGGACCTGGCCAGTGGCGAATCGCTGAACAGCACCCTGATACCTGTTGCCAGCACTTCAACATCATGTCCGCCGCATCCTCCGGCAGGGACGACCTCTCCAACGGTTCCACGTCCCGCAGCCGCCGAGAGGACCGTCACCAACGCCGCGAAGACCCTCGCCGTGACGACTGACGTCATGATGACCGCCAGCATCGACGGGAAAATCTCTGCGTGCGGCCACGCTCAAAACGCGCGGGTCGGCTTCCCCGCGCCCGCGTTGGGCGGAGAGCCAACCGGCGCCGCCAGGCAGGGCCCGACTGGACTTCTCCAATGGCCCCGCCTGGCAGGGACGCCGAACCCGCTCCAGCGCCAAGAAAAGCAACAGGGTGGCAGTGGGTGGGTTACAAAGCAGCCTGCGCTGCGTGGGAACGAGAACCCAGGAGCGGCAGTGGCCCCGAGAGGCGGTGGCGACGAGGAGGGCCCGTGGCGACGAGGGGCCGTTGCGGCGAGGAGCACCAGCAGCGCCCTGAGCGCCAGAACGCACGGACGGGAGCCAGGAAGGCGACGAGGAAGGGCAGTGGCGACGAGGAGCACGAGCCACAACCCGAGCGCCCCAGAGCACGGGCAGGCGCGCCAGCACCCGACGACCCGCACAGGGGCACCACTGCCACCGCCAGCAGAAGGCGCGGTTATCCTCGCGCACTCGCGCCTGGAGGAAGGAGAGGAGCAAGTGGCGTAGCATCCCCACGCCCAAATCCACCAGCCGCACGCGGCCACCGGCTGTAAGCACAGCGATCCGCCGCGCCACGGGGGCACTGCCAGGCAGTGAACCAGCGCGATTCCGCTGAGGCCACCGAGGCCAGGAAGCGAGGAGACCACTCGAGCCCTCCTGGAGATTTTCCTGCCCCCCAAACCGCTGCACGATTTAGGGGCGATGAAAATCTCTGCGTGCGGCCACGCTCAAAACGCGCGGGTCGGCGTCCCCGCGCCCGCGTTGGGCGGAGAGACAACCGGCGCCGCCAGGCAGGGCCCGACTGGACTTCTCCAATGGCCCACTGCATCCAGGAGAACACAGACTGGCGGCCAAGCCGACACGCGTTGTCCACAGGGCAGAGGCACGCCTCGGAACCGCTGTTTTACAGGCGCGCGCCCACTGCATGCGAGCGTGCCTAGTTGCCCTCGTCCCCGCTGGACTGAGACTGCTCCACCAGCCACTGTGCAGCGGCCATCTCTCCCCGCGACTGTGCCGTTGCATAGCCGAAGGCAGCGAGCCCCCTCCATCCACCAGACCAAAACAACGCGGATACACCGCCTGCTCGGAGAGCGTCATCAGCAAACCCACGGCGAAAAGCATGCGTACCCCAGTTCTCCGAGTCCGGGAATCCAAGCGCTAAGGCGCCAGCTTTGAGGTACGCCAGCGCTTCAGGATATGCCACGTGACCAAATGGCACAGACTCTGCAGCCGCAGCTTCCTTCAAGCCACCGAGGCGGCGTTGGGGGGGCGCGCTGGGCCTGTGCGCCAGGTCGTCTTCCACGCGTTGGAGGCGGGCTCTCGCTGGCTCTTCCTCCGCCCCCGCGGGGATCTCGGAGGTTGATCGACCTCCTGCCCTGACACGTCGATTAGCGAATTGGCCATTTTCGGTTTGCGAGAGGGCGTCGCGGCCGTCATCATTGCGGGTCCAGGTCCGTCGGTTTCGGTCCTAGGCCGTTTTCATGAAAGGGTGGTTTATTCAAAGGAAGGTTTGTCCACTGCCTGGAATCTCGCCCGACAGCACCCCGTCTTGTCTTGGAGGGCCGCCGCGAGCAGCTGCAGGGGATCCCCCCCGTGGGCTGCCGACGCTCGCATCCAGCGTGGAGTCGAGCATGTTTTTGGCCATTTTTGAACATGCATGTTTGTTGCTATTCTCGAGCGCGCTATTTTTTTTTGCCAGCCAAAAATGCTCAACAATCCGCCTGTAGGAGGACACGCCCGACCTAAATCCAGCGTTTGGTGGATGCCCAAGCGGCCTCCTCGCCCTGGTCTGCCCCCCCTGCGCGCGGCGACGGGCCCACCCCTGGCGCACGCTGCGATGCTGCGCGACGGCCTCGCCTCGGCTCGTCCAGGGCAGCGCCGCCAGGGACCACCACGGAGGCGGAAGGCGAAGAGGGAGCGAGAGGGAATGTCCCTCCATCGGTTCCCACCTCCTCTTCCTCCTCCTCCTCCTCCTTCTCCTCGTCCTCCTCCTGCTTTTCCTCCTCCTCCTCCTCCTCCTCCTCCTCCTCCTCCTTTCCTCGTCCCCCTCCTCCTCGTACTCCTCGTCCTCCTCCTCCTCCTCTCCTCCTCCTCCTCCTCCTCCTCCTCCTCGTCCTCCTCGTCCTCCTCCTCCTCCTCCCCTCCTCCTCCTCCTCCTCCTCCTCCTCCTCCTCCTCTCCTCCTCGTCCCCCTCCTCCTCGTCCTCCTCGTCCTCCTCGTCCTCCTCTTCCTCCTCCTCGTCCTCCTCCTCCTTCTCCTCCTTCTCCTCGTCCTCTGCTCCGCCCTCCCGTGCCACTTCC
>CAUYUJ010017622.1:166834-179334 GCA_963575745.1 Prorocentrum cordatum | reverse complement strand
GCCCTCTTGGCCGTCCTGGGCGCCTTTGGGGCCGTCTTGGGGCTCTCTTAAGGGCCTCTGGGGCCGTCTTCGGGCGATTCTTGGGGGTTCATGGGCCGTCTTGGAGCCACGGGAAGCCGAAAGGCGCGAACGCTGAAATCTTTCAAAAACCGAAGGGGGGATGAATGATTTTTGCCTCTGTTGGGCCGTCTTGGAGGTGTCTGGGGCCGTCTCGAGGCTATTGACAACGTATTGAAGTTATGTTTCGGCAAGTCCAGGGTTTCTTGGACCGTTGTGCGCGGGGACAGCGTCCAGAGGACTTGCAGGAAATACCCCAGAACGCACGAGAGGCAGCCCAGGAAACCCCAGTACGCTCCAGGACGGCCTTGGAAACGGTTGGTGTGGGCCCTGAACGATTTTTTCAGTTCTGGCTTTAAGTCGGGCGTGTCCTCTACAGTGGGAAGATTCCCATACATATATATATATATATATATATATATATATACACATGTAGACATATTACAACCAAAACAAACAAAAAAAACATAAACAACAAAACAGTCAGGGGACGATGCTTCCACTGTGTTTGACATGTTTGCGGTTTTTTTTTGATTTTTGAAAATACCTTTCGTCCAAAATCTGCCTGTCGGAGGACACGCTCGACCTAACCCCTGGCTGCTGCAGCAGCAGCACACGCTCTGTCTCCTAGTGCTGCACGAGCCCTGGGGCCCTCCGCTTACCGTGCCGGAGGCACGGCGCGGCGGATGTGTGGCTGTTCGCCGGGCGCCCGCAGCGGGAGCTCGCGTCAACGTAACCATGACCATGATCACAGGCGTCATCATCATCGGCATAGCTAGCACCATCATCAAGTCATAAACATCATAATCAACAACAACATCATCATCATCCCCAGAAGGTTCGGACTGGGTCTCGTCATCTTCTGGCGGCCCCGTCAACCAGACCCGAGACCCCTGATCCTCAGAGGAGGCCAAGGTTACGGGTACCAGCGTCTGGAGGGGGCGAGGATGTGGTGTGATGCGAGGGTGTGGAGGATGGGTTGGGTCCGAGACTTTTCGAGCTGCCTTGCAAGCCGCCTCTGCCGACCTCTGCGCCTCAGGGGTCGAGGAGGCACCGCACTTGCTGCCTGGGCCCGCTCGCGCCCAGGCAGCCTGACGCTTCGGGTCCTCGGGGCCCAATAGTTTGCCGAAGAAGAGGTGCCGATGCTGCTACCCTTCCCTCGTTCTCTTTGTTGGCTTCCTGGGTGGCCCTCGTCGCCACCGCTGGATTCGCCGCGAAATTCTGGGTCAGAACGCACTCCAGGAACGGCCGGGAGAGTAGCGGTATCTGTACCTTTTGTTTTCCCCCGATCCCTCCTCTTGCGTCTCCTCGAAGTTGTACTGAAACTTGCGCATGTGCTTCACGGCGACTCGAATCCGCACGCTGTTGGAGATCTCGGTCTCTTCGCGGCACCAGCCTCTCATCCTGGGCCGTCTCTCGATGGCCCTGGGATTGAGAGACGGGTTCTGGACGCGGAGAGTGATGAACAGCTGCTGGCGTGATTTCTCAACCCCGGGTCCTCTCGAGGGGTGCGCTCTAGCCAGAGTCTGGAGGCCGACACAGCCTGGCGGAACGAGACGCGTCCATACATGGCAAGGGAAACGATTCCACCGCTAGAATCTATTCATATCCGCCGCTTCGGGTCGGGCCCAGGGGCTTAGAGGACCTTTCCAAGAGCGGTGGATATGAATATCACCCTGCAGGGCTGGGAAGAATATCCACACCCACAGCTTCCTCCGGCTCCAGGCCAGGATTCCAGCAGCTGTGGGTGTGGATGGATCAGATGCTCTGCAACGATGTCGCGACGAGTCGCCAAGAGCTGCCATCTGAGCTCGGGCAGGGTGCTCGCTCAAGCAGCGGGCGGGTTTTAGGGGTCGTGCGCGGCTCAGGCTCGAGCTCTGTGGCGAGCAGGCTGAGCCCTCCAGTCCCACCAGAGCCCGCCAGTTGTGCAAGGCCCACGGAGCGGATGCTGACGATGATGGTGATGATAGTGTTGTGATGGCGATGATGGTGGTGATGATGATGATGATGCTGCTGGTCATGGTCGTGGTCATGGACATGGTAATGATGATGGTGATGATGACGGTAATGGTGGTGTTGCTGAAGGTGGTTGTGATGGTGGTGGTGTGGTTGTGATGGTGGTGGTGATGATGCTTATGATGGTGATGGTGGTGGGTATGATGATGGCGATGACGATGACAACAACGACGACGATGACGATGATGATGGCGATCATGTTGATGCTGATGCTGACGCTGCTGCTGATGGTGGTGGTGGTGTAGGTGGTGATGGTGGTGATGATGATGATGACGACGACGATGACGACGACGACGACGACCGCGGCGGCGGCGGCGACGACGACGGCGACGACGACGATGATGACGACGACGACAGCGACGACACATACATTGTCGTCGACGGCGACGGTGTTGATGAGGAGGAGGAGGCGGATATTAATGGTCAGGATAATGATGATGATGATGATGATGATGCTGAAGATGATTCAGACCATGAGGTGGTGGAGGACGACGATGATTATGATTATGATTTTTAGGATGGAGATTATGATGACGATGCTGATAATGATGATGAACATGATGATGGTAACGGTGATGGTGATGGTGATGGTGATGGAAATGGAGATAATGATGATGCTGATGATGATGATGCTGCTGAATGTGATCATGATGATGATGGTGACGACGACGATTACGTCGACGATAATTGTGATGGTGATGATGAGGATGATGGTGATGATGCTGATGATAATGCTGATGATGCTGACGATGATGATGGATGATGATGATGATGCTGATGATGATGATGATCATGATGATGAGGACGATGATGCTGGTGATGATGATGATGATGAGGAGGAGGAGGAGGAGGAGGATGGTGCTGATCATGATGAGGACGATGATGGTGATGATGGTGGTGGTGATGATGATGGTGGTGGTGTCGAGGAGGATGAGGAGGAGGAGGAGGAGGAGGAGTAGAAGGAGGACGAACGCCGGGAGCCCTGTGCTTGAAGTCCACTCTGCGTCAAGACGGTGGAGGAGGTGGAGGAGGAGGTGGAGGAGGAGGAGCAGCAGCAGGGAGGATGAGGAGCTTGCCCCGTGCCCAGGCCGTGCGCAGGCACCACTTCAAGCTCGACTTCGAGCCCGCAGAGCTGCTGGAGGAGCCGCGAGCAAAAGGGGGGGGCGCGGAGGGGAGCGGCAGGGTCCCAGCGTCTGCTGATCACGCGATCGGCGACTACGGATCGCAGTGATCGGGAGCTCACGTGCTCGCCGATCGCATTATCGGTTCGGCTTGATCACTCGATCGTGCGAGCTTGAATGCGTGCTCGATCCGTGATCGGTGCGGTGGCCATCGTGATCAGGGTTGCGATCGGATCACGTGATCGGGTGGCGTGATTGGCCGATTGAACAGGCAGGCACTAATGGCAGGGTTCGGGGCCACAAGCGACCAGCACATCCACATCCGTGCCTTGTCTCTTCCACCCCCCTCACCTCGTACTCCCTCCTCCCTCCCCTCCTCCCTCCTTGGAGCCGGCTCTGGGTTTGCGGTTGGCCCAGCACTGGTCCCGGCGAGCAGGAAGAGGGAAGCCAGATGCGAGGTTCTGGGTTTGTATGTTACCTTTTCCTGCTTCTGGGGGGCGTTTCTTCGGGCCCTGGGACAGCCCAAATCGGATCGTGGATAAACAACTAGCCAAGATGAACCGTGGGAGGTGTCCAGGGGCAGATGTTGAACAGATTTGCCCTAACAGTCGGACCAAGGTATAGGATCGAGGTCAATTCTGGGAGGGTGCCGTAATGTCTTTCGTGCTTGTTGGACGTTCTTGTGCATCTTGGGAAGGGTACCCTCGACTGTTCCGTTTGTTTTGGCCGACGGGAGGTTTCTTTTTCTTAGGGATGTGCTTCTGGCCTAGGTCCCACCGTTTCCCCTCCCTCTTGACCGATCTTCTCGGGGCCCGGCCACCTGGGCGCCTCCAACGCCCCTCCTTTCCTTCCCCTCCTGTTCCTCCTCCCGCGACGTTGCCATGCACAGCTGCAAGTCTCGCAGGCGTCAGCAGAGCCCCCAGGATCGCTTCACGGAGGTGTTGTGTCGTCTCTCCGGCTCCACCTCGAAAAACAGTCCACATCCGTGCCTTCGCGAGCTGGACTCCGAGACGCGGCTCCATTACAGAGACCTCCTCCTGCGTACTGCGCACACACAGATGGTTGTTCTACTTAACGGCCCCGGGGGGCCCTCGGTGAGCCCTGGGACCGTCTAAAAGATGCTCGGGGCCGAGGGAAAGGGTCGGGACCTCTGAGGACCCCGCGCAAAAAAGAAACACGACATCGGGCTTCGGGGAGGGACACGCGGTCCTGGGGAAGGCGCTCTGCGCGGGACGTCAGCGCAGAGCGCTGCCCGTGTCCACGGGGTCGCGGCCGAGACGGCCAGGCCGCGAGGCGTCGGAGGTGCGGCTGCTTCTCGTGTCGTAACCTCCCTGTGGGGCTGCTGCTTCCGAGCCAGGGTGAAGCGCCCCGGACCTCCTGCAAGACTCTGGGGTTTGAGACGGCGCTCCCGTGAGCGCCAAATGGGCTACGGATCACGAGGCAAGGACTGCGAGCCGCAGCCCCTGACCCAGGCCGGAGGGAAACAAGCCTCTGATCTCGGGGGTGGACAGACCTCCTACCCTGACACGTCGATTAGTGAATTGTCCGTTTTCGGTTCTCGAGAGAGCGCCGCGGCCGTTATTTTCCAGGCTTGCGCCCGCCAGGTTTGGGCCCGAGGTCGTTTTCACTAAACCACGTTTTGCTAAAGGGAGGTCTGTCCATCCCCGACCAGGCCGGAGGAAAACGAGCCTCTGATCTAGGCTCCTGGAAGACTCCTGGAGCGACCCTTCTCTCCGCCGGGCTGCTGTGCGCTCCGTCCAAAAAAAAGTCGGCTGGAAGCGTAAGCTCACGCATCGGGCGCCGACCTAAATATACCGCGCGACGTTCCTCCTGTGGGGGATGCTGCAGTGGACGCGTGGGGCCACGTGCCGAGTGCGGCCAGACCTGCGGCCCCGAACAAAAACCCAAACGATCTCGTGCTCCCCGCTATCCTCTAGGCCTCCCGGATGGAGTCCGAGCAGGTGGGGTCCGAGGGTCGCGCCGCATCGCCGAAGCATCGCCGATGCGGCTCGCTGTGGAGCTCGTGTTTCTCCACGCCGACGTCGCCGATGCATCGCCGACGTCCCCGATGCATCGCCGATACATCGGCGATGCACTGGCGATGCGGCGCGATCCTTCGATCTCATCTACTCGGGCCACATCCAGGAGGCCTCTATATCGCCGCTGCGAACAGCGCTGACGTCGAAAGTTCACGCCCGTGCGCACGTGCTTCTTGCCCGCGAGGGGTGCGGGGTGCAGCTGGCTTCACCCCGTGGCGCCCACACCAGTGCAAGGGCGAATTTGTGGGCAGCGTCTCCCCAGAGGCTCCGGTGGGTGCTTCCGCCAGGGGTGGTGGGTATGATGGTGATGCTGATGATGATGCTGATGATGATGATGATGATGATGATGATGATGCTGATGCTGATGCTGATGCTGATGCTGATGATGATGATGATGATGGCGGTGATGATCATGATGATGATGGTGCTGATGCTGATGCTGATGCTGATGCTGATGCTGATGCTGATGCTGATTCTGATGATGATGATGATGATGACGATGATGATGATGATGATGATGATGATGGTGATGATGATGCTGATGACGATGATGATGATGATGATGATGATGATGATGATGATGATGATGATGATGATGATGGTGGTGGTGATAATGATGATGGTGGTGGTGATGATGATGATCGTCATGGTGTGGTGTTGAGGAGGAGGCGAAGAGGGATCTGATCTTGGCCGACGTCCCCGCGGGTGCAGACAAGACCGCCGCAGGCTGGCCTGCTGCGCACCACGCTCAGCCACCGTTACTTCCCTTCCCCCTCCTGGAAGGATCCCCCCATCCTTCCAGCCGTGTTGCCGTTCCCTCTCTTCATAGCTTTAGCCCGAGAGTTACTTGTTCGCTTCGCTCATTCCGCTGGCCCGTGTTGTGCCATCGCTGGCGTTTGCCAGCGCGTTCGTGGCCCATGCAGCGCTGCCTGGCTTTTTTTTTTGTTCCGGAAGAGTGGCGACAGCAGGCATGGAGATGAAGCAGTTCGGTGTGGCGTCCGTTCGAGTTTCCCGTCTGGTCCCCTCGCACCCCCTTTTGGGGCCGTCCTGGAACCATCGTGGGCCGTCTTGCAGGCCTCTGGGGCCGTCTTGGAGCTCACCTGGGCCGTCTTGGGGCCCTCTTGGAGGTCGGGAAGCCCTCTTGGGGCCGTCTGGGGCCATCTTGGGCCGTCTTGGAAACCTCTTGGGCCCTCTTGGGCTGTTCTGGGGCCCTCTTGGAGGCCTCTTGGGCCATCTTGGGGCGATCTTGGGGGCGTCTTGGGCCGTTTTAGAGCGTCGGGAAGCCGAAAAGGTAAGACCGGCAGAATCGTTGAAACACCGAAGGGAAGTCAATATTTGTTGCTCCGTGACGCCTCTTGGAGGCTGCCTTGGGCGTCTTGGAAGCGTCTGCGGCCGTCTGGAAGCCATCTTGGGAGTCGTGGACTGATATGTCGGCAACTCGAAGCCCGGTTGGACCATCTGGGGGGCCTCTTCAGGCCCTCTTGGAGCGCCCCCAGACGCTGAAAGGCCGCACACAGGGGGATAACCATCTCAGACCCGAGTGTCCCAGGAGTCGCTCGGGGCACTTTTCGTTCAGGGACTCCAGGGGCCGCCCTGTGCGCGCGAACTAGAAATATACTGTTCACCAGTAGCTGGAGATCTTGCCACGCCTCTGGCCCATTGGGCTAGTGAAGTTGCGGGACACCGAGAGTCACAGGCGCTTATCAGCCCGACCCGCAGCATCGAGAATCGAGCATCGGTGTTCATGATGATGACGACGATGACGATGACGATGACGATGACGATGACGATGACGATGACGATGACGATGATGATGATGATGATGATGATGATGATGATGATGATGATGATGGAGCTGATGATGATGATGGTGATGATGATGATGATGGTGCTGATGATGATGATGATGATGATGCTGAAGAGGATGATGATGATGCTGATGATGATGCTGCTGATGGTGATGACGATGAGTATGATGATGATGAAGAATATGGTGCTTATGATGGTGATGATAATGATGCCGATGATGGTGATGATGAGAATGCTGATGCTGATGCTGGTGTTGAGTCCGATTATGATGCTGATGATGTTGCTGATGATGCTGGTGATGTTGATGATGATGCTGATGATGGTGGCGGTCATGACGATGGTGGTGATGTTGATGATGACCATGATGATGCTGCTGACGATGATGATGATGATGATGCTGCTGACGATGATGATGATGATGATGATGATGATGATGATGATGATGATGATGATGATGATGATGATGATGGTGGTGGTGGTGGTGATGATGATGATGATGATGATGATGATGATGATGGTGGTGGTGGTGGTGGTGGTGGTGGTGGTGATGATGATGATGATGACGACTACGAAGATGCAGAAAACAAGAAGGAGGAGGAGGAGCAAAAGCAAGAGCCGGACCTGCAGCACCGCACAGGAGCCCTCGGGAGGACCGCCCCCGAGAGAGCTCCGCCATCGCCTCCTCAGTCATCTGGCGATGAGATTTCTTAGTCCGCGGCCCCAGAGGTCTTGAGTGCTTCCCTGGGGCGAGTTCTGCTCCTCCTCCTCCTCCTCCTCCTCCTCCTCCTTCTCTTTCTCTCTTTCTGACGGCTCCGGCGCCCGAGAAACGGACTCCCCCGACCGCGCGCCGAAACGAAGGAAGATCGCCCAGGGGGAGGAAGAAAAGGGAGGGCGAGGGGAGGAGGGGGAGGAAGAGGGGGAGGAAGAAAGGGAGGAGGAGGGGGGAGAGGAGGGGAGAAGGGGGGCGGGGGAGAAGGAGAGGGAGCTGGAGGGGGAGGGGAGGGGAGGGGGAGGGGAGGAGGAGGAGGAGGAGGGTTGCATTGCTCGAGGGCTGCATTGCCAAATCCGGCCCTCAGGCCGCAGTCGCCGCCGCCGCCGCCTGCATGTTCCCGCGCGTACTGCGCCCACGCCCTCGCGGCCAGGCCCACAAACTTGCACTTCCCCACCAATTCTTGCAGGTCCAATGTGCCCGCCAGTGCCCCGCGGCAACCGGCTGGCCCCCAGGCACCACTGCACGCGTCGCGCAGCCCACACAGCTCCACGAGCCTGTCCTTTTTTTAAAAAGACTCTGGCAAGTTTACTTGCATGGACGGGGGGGGGGGCTGAGCCTGAAGCAAGCCGCAAACGACTTGCACGTTCGGGGGGGGGGCCTCCGCGCCACGCAAGTGCGAGGGCGTTTTCTCGGGAATGGAAGATGCCTAAAGTCTTTGCCATGGACGTGCCATAAGCATATATAGAGGAACCAAGTCCAGGCCGCGGGGCCTAGATGGCGATCCACTCTGCTGCTTGGAATGAAACCCTATTTCATTTGGCAGAACACCCAAGTAGAACCAAATCGTTGCCCCAATGGCACCTTGCACTTGCACCCCGGGGGGGGGGTGCGCGGAAATCACGCAAGTCGAAAGGCACTTGCACGCTAGTATTCGCTTGAAGAGGGGCGAGGGGAGGGGTGGGGGGGGGGAGGGGGCCAACGCCATGCAAGTAAATTTGCTAGAATAAAAAAACAGGCTCCATGCACTCGTCAGACCCGCTCCAGACACCGCGGGCGCCCCAAGCATCGTGCCGCACAGCGGGCACTCTCGGCTGTCGTAACGCCCGTGCTCTGGGCACCACACCTCAGCAGGCACGCGCGCCGTCACCTGGGCCACTCACCCAGCCCGAAGTCACATCCACATACTTGCCCCCCACGGCGCCCAGCAGAGCCACGGTGCCAGCGGCGGCCGTAGCGGCAGCAACTCGTGACACGGGATCAGGCCCTCGTCATCACGTGCAGCCAGCTAGGGCAAAAGCCATGCTTGCTCCTGCGCGCGCACAGCTGGAATCAGGAGCTGGTGCTTCCACTGCGACATTGCCCGCGTCCGCGCCTGTGGGAAGGCACGCTGAGCCTCGCTAAGCCGATCGGCAGGAAGATCGGAACGCACCTGCAACTGCTCTGTCACCTCCGCCGCGTGGTCGAGCCAAGTCGCGCCCCTAACCAGCCAGGAACCAGCCACCGCAGGTGCGACCAGATTGGCGGCAAGCAGCACCAGCAGACGCGCGCGAGCCAGGGCAAAACCTCTAAAACAGCTTGGCACCCCAGCGCGTTAGCATCCTCGTCTCGGCCAGCGCCCGCGCGTGCCCCCCCGTCCCCCAAGGATACCTGTCCCCCCCAAGCCCAGCAGCCGCTTGGCCGCCTCATACTGCACGGGATTCAAGCGAGCCGTCGCTGCCTGCCAGCCTGGCCCAGACGAAGCCAGAGGCTCCGCACCGTAGAATGCCTTTCGACCCGAGACGGCAACTGCGCGGATTGGCATGGCATCCCAAGCCCGCTCTGCTCCAACGCCGCCACCAGCTTCTGCGCTCCTTCCAGCAGCCGCGCGCACACCCGCCCGATGGCCCGATGAGGGCGTGGAACGGGAGGTCGCCGTCCGCCGGCACCCCCAGAATGTCCAAGCAGTCAGCGGAGGACGGAGCCTCGCCCGATACGGTCCCGAAAGCGACGCCCGCCTGCAGCTGAGTCGCCGTGCCCACCGCCATTGCCGTCGGCCGCTATTTGCCTCCCTGGGACCGGTGCCGCCACTGCTGGCAAAACCACGTGAGGCCCCCGTTTGCCGCGGCCATGCCAGCCTGAGAGGCTTGGAAACCAAAGGAATCGTCAACGGACTGCACGGTGAGCAGCGCGTGCCGCGCAAGTGCATCGAGGAACGCGTCGCGGTCGGAGGAGGAGGGGGGGAGGAGGGGGGGAGGAGGGGAGGGGAGAGGAAGGGAGGAGGGGGGAGAGGAAGGAGGAGGGGTGAGGAGGGGGCGAGGAAGAGGACGAGGGGCGGAAAGTCCATCGGAGGCCTGGGTCCGCGGCATAACCCCTCCGAGCTCCCCTCCTCCACCTCCTCCTCCTTCTCCTCTTCCCCCTCCGCCCCCTCCGCCCCCTCCGCCCCCTCCGCCCCCTCCGCCCCTCCCCCCCTCCCCTCCCCCTCCTCCTCCTCCTGCATCTCCTCCTCCTCCTCCTCCTCCTCCTCCTCCTCCTCCTCCTCCTCCTCCTCCTCCTCCTCCTCCTCCTCCCTCTGCTCCTGCTGAGCCGCCGCCGCGGGCACGCGCGCCGCCCCACGCCGCCCTCGGCCAGTGCGGCTGCCCGCCCGGGTGGGCACCGTCATCGTCGCCGCCACCGCCGCGGCCGTCGACGTCGCGGTCGTCGTCGTCGCCGACGTCGTCGCCGTCGTCGGCGTCGTCGTCGCCGTCGCCGCCGCCGCCGTCGTCGTCGTCGTCGTCGTCGTCGCTTCCCCCAGCGCCGGGAGGACCCTTCGGCACCGCCCGCACCCGCCGCGGGCGGCAGCGCCGCCCGCGCCTCGCGCGCCATGCGCGAGCTGCGGGCGGCGCTGCCGTCCCTGCGGCAGGCCGCGGCGCGGCACTGCGAGCTGCCGGGTGCGAGGCCGCAGCGGGTGGGCCAGTCAACGCCGCCGGCGCCAGGGAAGGGAGCAGGTGGGGTGGGAGGAGGGGAGAGCAGGAGAAGGAGGAGCAGGATGGATGGATGGATGGATGGATGGATGGATGGATGGATGGATGGATGGATGGATGGATGCATGCATGCATGGATGGATGGATGGATGGATGGATGGATGGATGGATGGATGGATGGATGGATGGATGGATGATGCTGATGATGATGATGATGATGATGATGATGATGATGATGATGATGATGATGATAAGGAGGAGGAGGAGGAGGAGGAGGAGGAGGAGGACCTGTGTAAACCCAAGAGTCACCGACGATGTTGTAATAAGCCCTCCCCCAAGCTCCCTCTGCATAGGCCCCTACCCTACAATGGTTCTTTTCCACAGAGGGGCCTGCCTCGTTGGAAGACAACCGATTGAAGGCCCTGAGACATGCCAAAGCATTGCACTCGGTATTCGGACACCACGGATAAACTTGACTGTTGCGGCTTGACGATCCTGAATCGTGCCAGAAAGCCATTCCTGTAACCCAAACACAGAGAATCAGCGTGCAATTGCGAACCATCGTAACTGTTGCGCCCTCATATTCGTGAACCCTTCCAAAACACAATTTCTGGTACGCCGATCATGGGAACCCGTGAAGCTCTTATAATTTCTAACAAGAATGCGCGCGGCGCGAAGACGATAATCACATGTTGAAAAGGAACCGCCCTCAATCCGTGAAGTTCTTGCACATTTTGACAAGTAATGCGCGCAGCGCTAAGGCGAGAGCCACATTGTGAAAACCACCCGCCCTGGCCCCGTGAAGCTCTTGCAAAGTTTGACAACGAATGTGCGCAGCGCTAAGGCGAGAGCCACATTTTGAAAACCACCCGCCATCAACCCGTGAAGTTCTTGCAAGTTTTGACAACGAATGTGTGCGGCGCTAAGGCGAGAACCACATTTTGAAAACCACCCGCCCTCAATCCGTGAAGCTCTGGCACATGTATATGACAAACGTGCGCGGCGCCAAGGCGAGAGCCACATTTTGAAAACGACCCGCCCTCAACCCGTGAACCCCTTACAAGTTGTTAAAATGATTTTGCGCGGCGCCAAGGCGAGAGGCACATGTTGAAAACCACCCGCCATCCATATGTGAAACTGTTGCCAATGTTTAAGCGTCAAGGTCATAGAAGGCGAGAAATTCTCAGGCGAAACGCCCGGCCCGCCCTAAACACGTGTCTTGGGGTGCGACACGGAGAAGTTATTTCCAAGGAGAAGGGGTGGAGGAGGAGGAGGAGGAGGAGGAGGTAAGAAGGGATGCACGAGGAGGAGGAGGAGGAGGAACCCGCGTAAACCCAAGATACACCCTTCTCACTACAGGACCCCCCCTTGAAAGACAGGTTCCTTGTGGTCCTATCATGCAGGAGAGGGCCCCGCTTTGAAAAGAAACTTCTTTGCACCCGTCTAGCGAACAGTACGGAATGCGAACAGGTGTGATCATACAGCGCAACGAGATGTCAAGCAAGATCCCCATCTTGAAAAGGACCGTCCCTACCTATGTGATTGCTGCACAAGGTTACGCGTCTGGGAACTTCGAGAAAGTCTCAAGCAGCAGCCCCCACTTTGAACAGGAGCCGCCCTCCATGTGGGCAGCTGTGACATACGTTTAATTTCCGGGTCGTCGGACGGATGGAGAGAAGTCGCAAGCCATGGGCCATAGTCCCATGGTGAAACAAACCGAGCTTCGCACCCCCGTAATGTTTGAAAGTTCTGAATATGGGAGAGAAGGAGATGGAGGAGGAGGAGGGGGAGGAGGAGGAGGAGAAGG
>CAUYUJ010017622.1:127500-166734 GCA_963575745.1 Prorocentrum cordatum | reverse complement strand
CCCAGCAGCCTCGAAGTCGCCCGTGTTGAGCCGGACCTTCCCGCCACCCCCGGGAGGAGGAGGAGGATGAGGAGGAGGAGGAGGAGGAGGAGGAGGAGGAGGAGGAGAGGAGCAATGGCTGCGTCGACGGATGGTTCTGAAGCCACCAGCGACAGCGGCACGAGGAGGAGAAGGAGGAGGGACGAGGGAGGAGGGGTAGGATGCGGAGGATCCCGTCACGGCCGTCTTGGGCGATGCCCCATCCAGACCGCCCCGTGCCGTGCTGGATTCTCTGGGCGCGCGTGTCGGCAGAGTTCCAACGACTTTGCCGCGGTGTTGCGCAAGCAGCTGTCGAGCAAAACGTGGAGGGTGACGATGATGATGATGATGATGATGATGTTGTTAAGGAGGAGGAGAAGAAACAAAAGTAGGAAAGGAATATGATAAGCAGGTTTGATGTTCTGGCTTTTTTTTTTTTTTTTTTTTTCTAATTTGATGTGATTCATTCGGTTGTTCTGAATATTAGAGAGGTTCTTGATTTTATTGGGGGCACGATCCTTTCATTTCTAGTTCTTCTATCCTGGGCCTCTTCCTGGCCACCAGGGGGCCAGGAAAAAATAGAAACGAGCACAATTAGAAATGAGCACGATGAGAAATGAACGTCGTGTAGTTGTGGCGTCACACCTACTCTGCGTACTTTGATTCGGCTCTTGTGTGTCATGGGTCAGATCCGAATCCACATAGTTGTCATGTTTCCCTCCGCTTCTTGCATGCTTTTTGTCCCCAGCAGCCCTTCGTTGTTGGGTTCTCGCATTGAACAATTTACTGTGGGCGCGTCTCTCTTCCCGCGTTCCTCCTGCCTCCATGTTTTTCCTCTCCTCGATTTGTTTGTTTGCTCTGTCTCTCTCTCTCTCTCTCTCTCCCTCCCTCCCTCCCTCCCTCTCTCTCTCTCTCTTTCTCTCTCTCTCTCTCTCTCTTTTTCTCTCTCTCTCTCTCTCTCTCTCTCTCTCCTGTCATTCTTTCTCCACCCTCCGTTGTTGGGTTCTCGTTTTGAACAGAGCACGGTGGTCGCGTCCCGGGGGCTGCGATCTGCGAAACTTTCGCTACTTTCGTTCGTGGGCTGCTGGGGGGGGGGGCAGCACAGTGACGCCATACGCGGATTCACAGTTAGATCTCGCCACCCCGTGGGGGGGCTGCGAACTGCGAAACTGTCGCCACTTCCGAGGGCTGCTGGGGAGTGGGGGGGGACAGAACACAGACGCCACACGCGGACCCAGATGAGACATCGCCATCCCTGGGGGGGCTGCGATCTGCGTCATTACCGCCATTTTCGAGGGCTGCCTGGGGGGTCAGCACAGTGACACCACACGCGGACTGAAATTGACCCTCGCCATCCCGGGGTGGCTGCGATCTGCGAAGCTGTCGCTTCGAGGGCTGTTTGGGAGCGGGGGGGCAGCACAGTGTCGCGATACGCGGACTCAGACTAGACCTCGCCATCCCTGGGGGGCTGCGATCTGCGAAGCTGTCGCTACTTGCGAGGGCTGCTGGGGGGGGGGGGCAGCACAGTGACGCCATACGCGAATTCATATTAGACCTGGCCGTCCCTGGGGGGCTGCGATCTGCGAAGCTGTCGCCACTTGCGAGGGCTGCTGGGGGGGGGCCAGCACAGTGACGCCATTCGCGAATTCAGATTAGAACTGGCCGTCCCTGGGTGGCTGCGATCTGAGAAGCTGTCGCCACTTGCGAGGGCTGCTGGGTGGGGGGGGTGGCAGCACAGTGACGCCATACGCGAATTCATATTTGACCTGGCCGTCCCTGGGGAGCTGCGATCTGCGAAGCTGTCGCCATTTTCGGGGGCTGCTGTCGGGGGCAGCACAGAGACGCCACATGTGGACGCAGATTAGACCTCGCCATCCCTATGCGATCTGCAAAGCTGTCGCCACTTTCGAGGCCTGCTGGGGGGGGGGGGGCAGCACAGTGGCGCCATATGCGGATTCCCAGCAGACCTCACCACCCTTGGGGGGTGGGGGGCTGCGAACAGCGAAACAGTCGCACGTTCGAAGGCTGCTGGAGGGGCCACCGCAGTGACGTCTCACGCGGATTCACACTAGATTTCTCCAGTCTGGGGTGGCAGCGATCGACGAGCCTGTCGCCCGTTTCTAGGGCTGCTGGGGGTGGTCGCCACCTGCGAGGGCCGCTAGGGGTTGAAGCATCGCCAGCCTCGCGCGCTTCTTGCTGATGGGTGGTGTGCCTCGAAACGTGATCTCTCTCCTTCCTATGCGTTTCTCTCGTCGCCACGCCCTTCCTTCCTGTTGCCATATCCTCTTGCTGCTGTCCCGCCGATTGTTCAAGGTCATCGGCCGCCTTTTCCTCTAAGTCGTCACACTTCCTTCCTTTCGGGCCCAGGGGGATACCGATTCATTTCCATCGAGCCTTTGTCCATCGATCGGTGTCCTGCGGCTCGCGCAGCTCGCGAGCCTCAATAAACGCTCGCAGAAAATGTGCTCGCTGTCACGGCCTCACCCCCTGTAAGTCTACCCAGCGATGCTTCCCACGAATTGCGTAAGGGCTGGGTACACATTGTTCATTTCCAATGCTTCGAAAGTTCCTTGATTATTTGGGGGGCAAGATCCTTTCGTTTCTAATTGTTCTATCCTGGGCCTCTTCCTGACCACTAGGGGGCCAGGAACACTTAGAAACGAGCACGATTAGAAGTGAACGACGTGTACATCGCCATGGTAATATCCCAACCCTCCTGCGTTGGGTTCTCATTTTGTATACAGCACTGCGGCCTCCACGTGCCTTCCCGCCTCCCCCCTTCTGTCACCCCCCTCCTGCCTGCCTGCCACTCTGCTTCCTGTCTGCCTCGTGCCCTGCCTCCTACTTGCATGATGCCCTGCCTCATCGCCATCCCAAGTGAGTACGAACTGCGAAGCTGTCGCCGCCACTCTGGAGGGCTATTGGGGGTCCAGCGGAGTGACGTCATAGGCAGACTCAGGCTAGGCCTCGCGTGCGATCTGCGAAGCGGGTCCCACTTTCGAGGGTTGCGGGGGGGGGGGGCAGCGGGCTGACTTCAAACGAAGACCCAGATTCGACCTCGCCACTCCTGAGTGGGCTGCGATCTGCGAAGCGGTCGCCACTTTCGAGGGTTGCTCGGGGGGCCCAGCGGAGTGACTTAATACGCAGATTCAGACTAGACCTCGCCATCCCAGGAGGGGGGGGTCGAATTGCGAAACGGTTTCCATTTTTGCAGGGTTGCTGGGGGTCCAGCGGAGTGGTGTCTAACGCAAACCCAAATTTGACTTCGCCGTCCCTGGGTTACTGCGATCGGCGAACATGTCGCCACTTTCGGGGGTTGCTGGGGGGGCCAGCGGAATGACGTCATACGCAGATTCAGACTGGACCTCGCCATCCCTGGGGGGCTGTGATTTGCGAAGCCGTCGACATGTTCGAGAACTGCTTGGGGGCCAGCGGAGTGACTTCATACGCAGACTCAGATAGACCTCGCCGTCACGGGGGAGCTGCGATCTGCGAAGCTGTCGCCACTTTCCCGATTTGCTGGGTGGGCCCAGCTGAGCGACTTCTTACACAGACTCAGACTAGACCTCGCCGTTCTGGGGGGGGGTCGAACAGCGAGACTGTCGCCACTTTCGAGGGCGTCTCGGGGGGCCAGCGGAACGACGTAATACGCAGACTGAAATTCGACCTCGCCGTCCCTGGGGGGCTGCGACCTGCAAGAATGTCTACAGTCCTGCAGGGTTGCTGGGGGGGCCCAGCGGGGCGACGTCGTACGCGGATTTATTCCGGACCTCGCTATCCCTGAAGGGGGGCAGCGAACCGCGAAACCGTTGCCATTTTCGAGGGCTGCTGCGGTGTCCAGCTCAGCGACGCCCTACGCCCTACGCAGTTTCAGACTTGACCTCCCCATCCCTGGGGGGGGCTTCGAACTGCGAAACCGTCGCCACTTTCGAGGTTTGCTGACTGACGTCCCACACAGACTACTGACGTCCCACACAGGCTCGCTTTGATTTCCGGGTCCACAGACTACTGACGTCCCACACGGACTACTGAAGTCCCACACAGACCACTGACGTCCCACACAGACTACTGACGTCCCACGCTGACGTCGCCACCGGGCCCAGCCCACCGACGTCCCGCACAGACTCGCCTCAATTTCCTTCCCCGCGGGTCGCCCGGAGACACAGCGGCGCGCTTGCGGGCGCGTGGCTCCCGCAGTGCAGGGTGCCGGGAGGAGGCGGGGAACCTGGCGGGCGAGCTCGGCTTCGCTCGTTTCCTGCACTAGCTTTATGATGTGCCAACCTACTTTTAGCCTTGATCACGAGAAAGAATTCCGAGCACCCGAAAAATCCCGAAATTCTATGGTTTTCACGTGTCGGGCCCTGGGAGACACTCGTCCGACACTGTTTCGACACTATTTCGATACTCTTTCGACACTTTTCCGGGTGCTCGAAATTATTTCTTGGATGTGGTCCTTAAGTACGATGGGAGCAACATAACACTAGCTATGAACAGTTGATGATTGAGAACGCAACAACGGCACGGCGCGGGCCTCGCTGCTTGTCCAGCGCGTCATTGGGAAATGATAGCCGCCTCCTTTTCCATCATCATGCCATTTTCGTGGTGGTCCCCTTCCTCATTCCGCCGTCTCCCTGATGCTGTCGCGTTCACTGTTCGGCCCCCCTTCCGTCGTTTCCCCCCCCGTCGTTCCCAATCCCCACTTCTTCGAGCCTGATGCTTCAGTCCTCGTCATGCTGTTGGTACCCTACAAGGCGCGCAACGCGCGCGCTTCCCATATAGCTCGCACAACCCATGACACACCCAGTGTTGGCATCAGCCGTAACATTCTGGAACTCCTCCTCTTCTCATTTGCTGCAGATGGGTTGGGTGCGTCACAGTGGAATGTTAAATCATACGCCCATCGCGGCTGCGGGGCTGGAGGGTATTCTTCAGGAGCCAATCCACTTCGGCACCCCGCCGCGATTCTGTAACGGATCTCCGTGTCATCCCAGGCGGTGGCAGATCGGATTGCCGCACATGAAGGCAAGCCGCGTACCAGGTTCATTCGTTCGAGCTGCGGCTGTCCGCCGGTGTCCCCCAGGATGGAATCGAGGAGGAGACAGGAGGAGGGGGAGGAGGAGGAGGAGGAGGAGGAGGAGGAGGAGGAGGAGGAGGAGGAGGAGGAGGAGGAGGAGCACGATAATGACTACGTGACAATGTTAGAGGAGAGGAGGACGGTAGGAGGAGCAGGAGGAGGAGGAGGAAGAGGAGGAGGACGAGGAGGAGGAGGATGATAATGGCGAGGAGGGGGAGGATCAGAGTGGGGGCCTTCCTCCCCGCTGGGATGCTCTCCTGCTCCTCTGCCCTCCCCGCTTGCTGCCCGCCTCGCGACCGCCAGCTTTCCCCACAGGGCTCTGGGCCTGCGCATCGTCTACGCCACCATGGCGTACGGGGCCAGCTTCAGCCCGTACGTCGGCAGATTCGTGTCCAGGGCGCGCGCGTTGGCGCGCGGGGGGGGATGATGGACAGGTGGATAAAGGGGAGGCAGAGGAGGAGGAGGAGGAGGAGGAGGAGGAGGAGGAGGAGGCGGAGGAGAGCAGGAGGAGGAGGAGGAGGAGAGGAGGAGAAGGAGGAGGGGGGGAGGAGGAGGTAGGAGAGGAGGAGGAGGAGGAGGATGGACGATAAGGCTACGGACATGTCAGGGAGGAGGAGGAGGAGGAGGAGGAGGAGGAGGAGGAGGAGGAGGAGGAGGAGGAGGAGGAGGAGGAGGAGGAGGGGGGACGAAGGCCAGGAGGAGGGCGCGGAGGCGGAGTAGGAAGGCTGGAAGGAGGCGAGGGAGGCGATGGAAGGGGCAGGCAGTTGGAGGAAGAAGAGGAAGTGGAGGAGTCGGCAGCCGTTTTAGCGCAAAACTTTAGGACCAAAGGATTGGGACTTGTCCACACTTGCCAGGCTACATCGAGCGCATTCTGCGCTACTCACAAGTCGAACTGCGATGGGACGGCCAGTGGATCTCCAATGGAGGAGAGAGCTGGCCAACGCAATCGACCTACGCGACGCCACCATCGACTAAAAGGTTTCTGACCGACTGCCGAAGATCATTGTCGCGCGCCACGCGGATGGGAATATCGCACAAGGGACGAAGGACCGATCCGTACAGAACGCTCACCGTGCAGCACAAGTCGACAAGCATGACAGAGAGGACGCTGCGCCCCAGTACAGCATTCAAGTTCCAGCAGCAGGATCAACCACGGGTTCTGCACTGCCAGTGACTTAGAGAAGGGATGGAACTCTTCAATTGCAAGCCACCGGGGTGCAGCGATCTCGACTCATTCTTCGCAGCACCAGCTGCACGAGCACCCGACAAGACGCCTTCGACATCGATCTAGCAGTCGTCACCCAGGAATCTGTTTACGCAGCGCTGGAGTTGGGACCCGTATTCGTGCAAGTCATCACGCGTACGGCCACCGCTACACGCTGGGATAGATGTGTGTCGACCAGCGCCTCCGATGTGTTCTGGAGCTTTTTCACCAGGAACCGCACGACGCCCAACACGGACGACCCTGTTGGCCACTGGTCAGCGAGGCCCACTCACGTGCCGTAGTACCGCACAGCAATGTGGCGCAAGGTCAACCGCGACGGCGCCGACAGGGACATGACAGACAAGAGGGCCCCCGTCGCAGCGGTACCATGGGAGAGAGCCAAGGAGATGGCCGAAAACGACTTGATCTACCGCAGACAGGACCACGACGGGCAGGATCTGGCCAATTTCCAGCAGATCCACAAGGTAATGTCTGTGCAGGTCTACAGGAATACGGATTCGAAAACGCCGGGAGGAACGCAAACCGTTCCAAGACTCACATGAGGAACGTGTGCGACGCCGCGGGCTCGAGAACGGCAGCGTCATGAAGACCCGCGAGGCACCTCACTGCTGTCCTGCGCCCACAACAACGACAGCCTGATCTTCGGCACGGGCAACCTGCACACGACAGCACAGACGCGTGCAGGGCTGCATGCGCACAAGGGCGACCCCAACGGAAACTTCGCACCGATGGAGGACGACGACGACGACGACGACGACCTGGAGCACTTCAGAAACCACAGAGCGTGCGCGGGCGAAGCAGCCGCGGCGGCTGGCGATCGAGCGGGCGGGCGGGTATCGTCCTGCGGGGCGGGGCGCGGGCGGTTGGGGGGGCGCCGCGCCCCGTTTGATTAGGGCAATGCCTTGAGCCATGATGGCTATGGGCCCTCCTCTTCCTCCGCCTCCTCCTCCGCCTCCGCCTCCGCCTCCTCCTCGTCCTTCGCGTCCTCCTCCATGCCTTCACCTTGGAAATGACTTCCCCCTGTCGCACCCCAAGGCCAGTTTTTATGCCGGGCCGAGCGTTTCGCCTGAGACTTGCCACTTACCACTCTGAAGCTTAGAAATTGGCAACAGCTTCACAGATGGAGGGCGGGTGGTTTTCAAAATGTGGCTCTCGCCTTATCGCCGCGCACAAATGTTTTTTGGTGAAAAGATTTCAGGAGTTTCACGACTTGAGGGCGACCCTTTTTCTAAATGTGGCTATCGCCTTGGCGCCGCGCACATATGTTTATACAATTTGCAAGAACTGCACGGATCGAGGGCGACCCGTTTTCAAAGTGTGGCTCCCGCCGTAGCGCCACGCACATTTGTTTACAACATTGCACGAGTTTTTGCGGATTGAGGGCGGCCCGTTGTCTAAATATGGATCTCGCCATAGCGCCGCGCACATTCGTGCTTACAATTTGCAAGAGTTTCATGGATTGACGGCGTTTCCTTTTCAAAGTGTGGCTCCCGCCGTAGCGCCGCGCACATTCGTTTATATATATTTTGCAAAGAGTTTCAAGGTTTGTGAAAACGCAACAGTCAGGGTGATCCGTGGCTTTAGGATCCCGAGAACACTGTTTTGGCATGCTTCAGGGTCTTTAAATGGTTCTCTTCCAGCGAGGCAGTTCCCCCAATGGACATGAACCGATGTAGGGGCCTATGAAAAGGGAGCTTGGAGGGAGGGTCTATTCCAACATCGTCGTTGACTCTTGGGTTTGCACTGGTCCTCCTCTTCCTCCCCCCCCTCCTCCTCCTCCTCCTCCTCCTCCTCCTCCTCCTCTTCCTCCTCCTCCTCCTCCTCCTCCTCCTCCTCCTCCTCCTCCTCCTCCTCCTCCTCCTCCTCCTCCCCCTCCTCCTCCTCCGCCTCTCACCTCCTGGTCCAGAGCACACTCCACGCGCCAGCCCTCCGCGCACCCGGGAAGGCGCGGCGGAGAGGCCCGAGCCTGGAGTGCGCCACGGCGGCCCCGTGCGCGCGCAGACGCGCGAGCCCATGGGGAGCGTGGAGAGCACGCAGAGGAGGCGGTGCGAGTCCGGAGCTCGCGTGGGTGCAGACCAGGGTGGAGGCTCCGCCAGCGGCAGCAGGGAGGACTGGGGACTCTAAAACGAGGCTAGGATCGGGATAAATCGCTCCAGAGCGTTCCGGAGCGCTCTCAGAGCGTTCCAGAACGCTCTGGAGCGGCCGCGGCGCCCAATACATCCTCCCAGCCCGCCGATTCTCAGAGATTTCGAGTTATCCCGATCCGATTTTGTCCCGATCTTCGCGTCGTTTTAGACTCGGAGGAGGAAAAGGTACCGATGCCGCTTCGGTTCCCCCTCTTTTGTGCCTCCTGGGAGGCCCTTGTCGCCACCGCTGGATCCGCCTCGAAATCCTCGTCAGAACGCAGCCTGGCAGGGGTCCGTGGAGTAGCGGTTTCGTTGCCTTCTGCTTTCCCCAGGGACGACGGTGATAATGCGGCTAGTGAGGGCAGGGTATCGATGGCAACCTCGTCATCTTCTGCCTGGACGAGGAGGCCTACGGGCAGTGCGTGGAGGCTGCCGCCCACTGCATCCACGGGGAGCCCTCCATCCTCAACAAGTTCACGCTGCCATTGGTTGCCGCACTTTTGTTCAGCTTCGCTCGTCTGTTGGTCCAGTCGTGTGCCTGTCTGTGTCTGTCTGTCTCTCTCTCTCTCTCTGTCTCTCGCTCTCTCTGCGTGTGCCTGGTCAGGGGCACGTGTGTGCACCCATCTACATGTACAGATGTGCCACATGTGTCTGTCTGCACGACGACGACGGCGACGACAACGTCGGCGGCGACGACGGCGACGGCGACGGCGACGGCGACGATGACGACGACGACGACGACGACGACGACGACGACGACGACGACGACGACGACGACGACGCCGACGCCGACGCCGACGCCGACGCCGATGCCGACGCCGACGCCGACGCCGGCGCCGACGCCGCCGTGGGCGCCGACGCCGCCGTGGGCGCCGCGGCTGGCGGCCACCTCGGCGGCCTGGGCGCGCGCTGTGGCCGCCGCCGCGGGCCCGGCACACGCACGCACGAGATCGAAGAGCGGAGCGCACGCACGACGACGGCGACGACGACGACGACGACGACGACGTCCGAGCGATGACGGCGACTGACGACAACGACGACGACGACGACGACGACGACGACGACGGCGACGGCGACGGCGACGGCGACGGCGACGGCGACGGCGACGGCGACGGCGACGGCGACGGCGACGTCCGAGCGGTGCCAGAGTGCACGCACGACGACGGCGACGACGACGACGACGACGACGTCCGAGCGATGACGGCGACTGACGACGACGACGACGACGACGACGACGACGACGACGACGACGACGACGACGACGGCGGCGGCGACGGCGACGGCGACGGCGACGGCGACGGCGACGACGACGACGACGACGTCCGAGCGATGGCGAGTGTAGCCGCGCACGTGCCGCCGTCCATGATCTGCGCCCCCTCCCTCTTGGACGCCCCCCCTCCGGGTGAAATTTGAAATTCCGTTTCGACAGGGGGTGAAGGGGGCAGGGGGGGAATTCCATGATTTGCGCCCCCTCCCTCCTTGGACGCCCCCCCTCCTTGGCCGCCCCCGACGCCGTCGGCCGTGCCCGTGCCGCGATGCGCGCGGGCCCGCTCCGCCCCGCAAAGCGGCGCCGAGGCGGCAGGCCCCGGCCGCTCTCTGCCTGCCGCGCGTCGAGGCGCAGGCCCTGCCACGGGCGAACGCTCCCGGAGGTCCGCGCGGAGCTGTTGGATCGGCGATGGGGTGAGGCGGCGTGGCCGCTCGCGAGGCCTGGCTGCGCGAGGAGAAGGCTTGCGGCGGCCCGCGCGTGGAGCAGTCGGCGGTCGCTGTCGTTCGCAGGGCGCGCGTGCCCGTGCCCCGGCCCACGTGCAGGGCCCCCCCGTGGGAGGAGCGCCAAACTGTGTGAGCGCGGGGGCTCCCAAACGGGGTGGTGACCACACCGTGTGGTGAGTCGGCGGGGATTCGGGGTCGCCGCACGGTTTGTGGGGCTCGGGTCGTTCTTCGAGGATGTCTCGGGCGACTGGGGCCTCCAGGGTCCCAAAACCGTGTGGTGCCGGACCGTGCGGTGAGGTCTTTGCGGATTTCGAGGTCACCGCCGGGTCTGTCACCACACGCTTTTGGGACACCCAAACCTCCCTCTCGGGGTTGGACAGACCTCCTACCCTGACGCGTCGATTAAGGAATTGGCCGTTTGCAGTTCGCGAGGGGGCGTCGCGGCCGTCATTTTCGCGGGTTCCAGGTCCGTCGGTTTCGGTCTCAAGCGCTTGTCACTAAGGGGAGGTTTACTAAAGGGAGGTTTGTCGACCGCCGACCCTCCCTGGCGCGCGGAGCGCGCCGGGGCCCCCGCCTGGGGGCGCTGACAGGGGGGCTCCAGCGCCGATGCGCGGATTTCTTATGTTCCTGACACCTGCTGCTCCTCGATGACAGCTGGCCCTGGATCAAGAACGGCCCTGGCTTGGGATGGGGCACCCTCTGCTATTCGTGCCGGTGCTCTCCGCCTCGGAGCGCTCTTCGTTTTAAATCCATGGGCCCTGTGGCGTTCGGCGAAGGGGCTCGCGTTCTCGAGTCGCAGTCTTGTGGCCATGGTACGAGTTTGTCCACGCTCTCGTGGCAGGCGTCTGCCCCTCGCTGCTTCCGTGGTGGACTCATCGCCCACCCCTCCGTGGGATCGTTTCCTCGTCCACCCCTCTGCTGCTGCTCTCCGGCTGCTGTTCTGTCTCCTGCGTCCCCCTGCTTCTCATCCTCGCCGCCCTCCGGATGCGGTGTGGCTCTTGTCCACGTCGGGGATCCCCCAGGGTAGCGGCGTGTCGGTGAATCAGTCGACCAGTCCCCACCCTTGTCCTCGTCGTCCTCGCCGTCCTCCTCGTCCTCGTCCTCGTTATGGTCGTCCTCGGCGGCATCGCCGTCGTCGTTGTCGCCGTCGCCGTCGTCGTCGTCGTCGTCGTCGCCGACGCCGTCGTCGTCGTCGTCGTCGTCGTCATCGCCGTCGTCGTCGTCGTTGCCGCCGGCGCGCGTCGTCGTCGTCGTCGTCGTCGTCGTCGTCGTCGTCGTCGTTGTCGTCGTCGTCGCCTCCGCGGTTCTGCTCGCCGATGGCCTCGACGTGATGTGGCTGGACCTCGACGTGTTCCTCTTCAAGTCCCCGACGCCCTACGTCCTCCGAGACCTCGAGCTTGCCGAGGTGCGCTCGAGGGGAGAGGGGAGGACAGGGGATGGAGATGGAGGAGGGGGAGCAGGAGGAGGAGCAGGAGGAGGCGGAGACAGGAGGAGGGAGGAGGAGGAGGAGGAGGAGGAGGAGACAGGAGGAGGAGCAGGAGGAGGGGGAGACGGAGGAGGAGGAGGAGGAGGAGAGGAGGAGGAGGAGGAGGAGGAGAAGTTGGAGGAGCAGGAGGAGGCGGAGACAGGAGGAGGAGCAGGAGGAGGGGGAGACAGGAGGAGGAGGAGGAGGAGGAGGAGGAGGAGGAGGAGGAGGTGGAGATGGGAAGGGGAGCAACACATGGAAGGAGTCGCGTTGGGCTCATGGCCACGTCTAGCGGCAGAAGAATAGCAGGGCCAAAGGGCTCCGCTTTGGGTCTGACTCGGACCTGGACTGAGCAGCTGCGAGAGAGAGGGTCCAATGAGTAGCAGGACGAGGGGGCATAGGTTGGGTCGCCTGGCTGGGTTCCCTGGGGATGCAGCACAAACCACCGTTGCGCCTCTCACTACCCCTCCCTCCTCCCAGGGCGTGAATCGTTGGCCCTCGCAGGTGAGGGCCCTCCCAAGCGGGGCTTCGCGTAAGCACGAGGTCGGTGTGGGATTTGCTTCGTAGGCGCTGGCCTAGCACTGATTATCCGTAAGGGCCTCGCCCCCTGCCGCCGGCCCCCTCTCTCGGAGAATAGGCCATGGAAGATCTAAATCATGACGTCTGGGCGCCGGCGTGAAGCAGTGTCGGGACCTGTTTGTTGTTCGACCCTGACCCTACGGATCTGCGTCACGGGTGCCACCGGATTTCAGAAATGTGTTCACATCCCTTATGTTTTTCGACCCTGACCCTACGGATCTGCGTGAGGGGTGCCGCCCAATTTCAGACATGTGGCAAATCCCTTGTGTTTTTGGACCCTGACCCTTTGGATCTGCGTGAGGGGTGCCGCCGAATTTCAGAAATGTGGCACATCCCTTATGTTTTTCGACCCTGACCCTACGGATCTGCGTGAGGGGTGCCACCGAGTATCAGAAATGTGGCCTTGTGTTTTTGGACCCTGACCCCGCCGATCTGCGTGAGGAGTGCCACCGAATATCAGAAATGTGGCAACTCCCTTTGTTTTTGCACCTGACCCCGCCGATCTGCGTGAGGGGTGCCGCCGAATTTCTGAAATGTGGTAAATCCCATATGTTTTTGGACCCTGACCCCGCCGATCTGCGTGAGGAGTGCCTCCGAATGGCAGAAATGTGGCAACAAATCCTTTTTGTTTTTGGACCCTGACCCCGCCGATCTGCGTGAGGGGTGCCGCCGAATTTCAGAAATGTGGCAAATTCCTTGTGTTTTTGGACCCTGACCCCGCCGATCTGTTTGAGGGGTGCCACCGAATGTCAGAAATGTGGCAAATCCCATGTGTTTTTGGACCCTGACCCCGCCGATCTGCGTGAGGGGTGCCACCAGATTTCAGAAGCGTGGCAAATCCCCTGTGCGTTTGGACCCTGACTTCGCCGATCTGCGTGAGGGGTGCCACCGAATGTTAGGAATGTGGCAACAAATCTTTTTTGTTTTTGGACCCTGACCCCGCCGATCTGCGTGAGGGGTGTCAACTTTTACCCACCCCAGCAATTCAGACAATACGATTTGGGCGTGGTAGAAGTGCCCGTTTTGGGCCTCCTCCCCTCGCGCGGTCCATCAACAAGGAACAGTAAGCAGCAAGACGTCAACAAGGAACAGTAAGCAGCAAGAAGCAGAACTGTAACAGTGGAAACTGGAAGCTGCAACTGGTACAGGAAACTGCGAACATTTGCCCTACAGCCTGGTGGCCCCACAAGGGGGCTGGCGGATTTTTGTTACGTGTTGTCTGAATATCCGTACGAATGGCATCGTCATCATCGGAGGGGAGGGAGGAGGAGGAAGAGGAGGAGGAGCATGATAATGAGGAAGAGGAGGATGAGAGGGAGGCGGAGGAGAGTAGAAGAACGAGAGAGAGAGAGAGGACGAGGTAGGTGGAGGATGATCAGGCGAGAGGAAGTGGCCTGTGGACCCAGACGTCCGAAACTTGGTGTGTTCCAGCCCTCCTGGACTTGATTCCTGTTTTTCCCTACCTAGGCTCTGCCTAGAAGGGTTCTTATTGTATAAGCTTAAAGGGCCAGGCAGTGTTCCACGCCCCAGGCGGTTCCCCTGGCATCCGCTCCGCGGTTCCCCCAGTTTAGCTTGGCACATCTTAGCTTAGCTTATCTCATCTTAGCTTAGCTTATCCATTTTAGCTCAGCTTAGCTTCGATTAGCGTTGCTTATCTCATCTTAGCTTAGCTTATATTAGCATAGCTTAGCGTTGCGTATATCATCTTACCTCATCTTAAAATAGCTTATCACATCGTAGCTTGCTTATTTCATCTTAGCTTATCTAATGATTCGCTCATCTTAGCTTAGCTTAGCGTTGCTTAGATCTTCTTAGCTTAGCTTATTTCATTTTAGCTTAGTTTAGCTTCATCTTAGCTCAGGTTTATCTTAGATTAGCTTACCTTCATTCTCTACCTAGGCTCTGCCTAGAAGGGTTCTTCCTAGGCTCTGCCTAGAAGGGTTCTTACCGTGTTGGCTCAAAGGGCCGGGCAGTGTTCCACGCCCCGCGCGGTTCCCCCAGGATCCGCCCCGCGGTTCCCCCAGTGACGTTCCCTTAGCTTAGCGTTGCTTATCTCATCATAGCTTAGCTTATTTAATTTTAGCCCAGCTTAGCTTCATCTCAGCTCAGGTTTATTCCCTACCTAGGCTCCGCCTAGAAGGGTTCTTATTGTGTATGCTTAAAAGGGGCGGGCAGTGTTGCCCGCGCCGGGCGGTTCCCCCAGGATCCGCCCCGCGGTTCCCCCAGTGACGTTCCCTTAGCTTAGCGTTGCTTATCTCATCTTAGCTTATCTTAGCTTAGCTTAGCTCAGCTTACCTTCATATTAGCTTCGCTTAGCTGTAGCTCAGCTTATCGTAGCTTAGTTTAGCTTAGCTTTAGCTTAGCTTTTGCTTAGGTGTAGCTTAGCTTTAGCTTAGCGTTAGCTTAGCTTTAGCTTATGTGTAGCTTAGCTTTAGCTTTGCTGTAGCTTAGCGTTAGCTTAGCTTTAGCTTAGCTTTAGCTTAGCTTTAGCTTAGCTTTAGCTTAGCTTCAGCTAAACTTTAGTGTAGTGTTAGCTTAGCTGTAGCTCAGCGTCAGCTTAGCTATAGCTTAGCTTTAGCTTAGCTTCAGCTTAGCTTCAGCTTAGTTTCAGCTTAGCGTCTACTTAGCTTTAGCTTAGTTTTAGCTTAGCTTTAGTTTAGCTCTAGCTTAGCTCTAGATTAGCTTTAGTTCCCTACCTAGGCTCTGCCTAGAAGGGTTCTTACTCTCTTCGCTTAAAGGGGTCGGGCAGTGGAAAGCGCCCCGGGTGGTTCCCCCAGTCCCCGCCCCGCGGTTCCCACAGTTACGTCCCCTTAGCGTTGCCTATCTCATCTTAGCTTAGCTTAACTTAGCTTAGCTCAGGCTAGCTTCATCTTAGCTTCGCTCAGCTGTAGCTTAGCTTAGCTTAGCTTAGTTTAGCTTAGCTCAGTTTTAGCTTAGCTTTAGTTTAGCGTTAGCTTAGCGTCAGCTTAGCTTTAGCTTAGCTTCATCTTAGCTTTAGCTTAGCGTTAGCTTTGCTTCAGCTAAGCTTTAGCTTAACCTTATATTAGCTTTAACTTAGCTCTGACTTAGCTTCATCTTAGCTTTAGCTTAGCTTCAGCTTAGCTTCAGCTTAGCTTTCGCTTAGCTTTAGCTTAGCGTTAGCGTAGCTTTCGCTTAGCTTTCGCTTAGCTTTCGCTTAGCTATAGCTTAGCGTTAGCTTAGCTGTAGCTTAGTGTTAGCTTAGCTTTAGCTTATAGTTAGCTTAGATATGCCGTTACTACTAATGCTGCTTTCCTAAAGGCTCCAACTCCTAGGTAGGGTCGCACTGTAATAATTTAGCTTTATATTAGCTTTAGCTTAGCTTTAGCTTAGCTTTATATTAGAGTTAGCTTAGCGTCAGTTTAGCTTTATCTTAGCTGCAGCTTAGCTGCAGCTTAGCGTTAGCTTAGCTCTAGTTTAGTTTTAGCTTAGCTTTTCCGTTACTACTAATGCTGCTTTCCTAGGGGCTCCAATTCCTAGGTAGGGTCGCATTGGGATGATGAATAAAGTCCTGCGGTCTTCTCTCCTTCCTTCCTACCTCCCTTCTCTGTTCCCTGGCTGGGGGCTTTGGGGGGCTGCGATCTGCGAAGCTGGCACCACTTTTGAGGGCTGCCAGGGGGTCCAGCGAAGTGACGTGCTGCGCAGATTCAGAGTAGACCTCGCCATCGTCGGGGGGTCTGCGAACTGCAGAGCTGTCGCCACGTTCAAGGGCTACTGGATGGTCCAGCGGAGTGACGTTCGACGCAGATTCAGAGTAGACGTCGCCATCCGTGGTGGGGGGGGGGTGGCTGAGAACTGTTGCGGGGGGCCCAGGCGAGTGACGTGCTACGCGGATTCAGATTCGACCTCGCCATCCCAAGGGAGTTGCGATTTGAGGAAGCTGTCGCCACGTTCGAAGGCTGCTGGGGGGGGGGGTCCAGCGGCGCAGATTCAGGTTAGACCTCGCCATCCATGGGCGGGAGGTGGCTGCGAACTGCGAGACCGTCGCCACTCTCGAGGGCTGCTGGCGGGTCCAGCGGAGCCACGTCTGCGTACATTATGATTCGGCCTCGCCGTTCGTGGGAGGGGGGGTTGCTGCGAACTGCGAAACTGTCGCCACGTTCGAGGGCTGCTGGGCGGTCCAGCCGAGTGACGCGCTACGCGGATTCAGATAAGACATCGCCATCCGTGGGGGGGGTGCGAACTGCAAAATTGTCCCCACGTTCGAGTAACGCGCTGCGCGGGTTCAGATCAGGAGTCCAGCGGAGTGACGCGTTACACAGATTCAGATTCGACCTCGCCATTCGTGGAGGGGCTGCGAACTGCGAAACTGCAGCCACTTTCTAGGGCTGCTGGGGGGTCCAGCAGATCAGATTGGACCTCGCCATCCCTGGGGGGTGAGCTGCGAACTGCAGAGACGTCGCCAATGTCGATGGCTGCTGGGGGTTCCAGCCCAGTGACGTGCTGCGCAGATTCAGGTTAGACCTCGCCATCGTTGGGGGGGGCCGCGAACTGTGAAACTGTCGTCACTTTCGAGGGCTGCTGGGCGGTCCAGCTGAGTGACGCGCTACGCGGATTCAGATAAGACATCGCCATCCGTGGGGGAGGCTGCGAACTGCAGAATTGTCCCCACGTTCGAGGGCTGCGAGTCATCCGTGGGGGTGGCTGCGAACTGCGAAACTGTCGTCACTTTCGATGGTTGCTGGGAGGCCCAGCTGAGTAACGCCCTACGCAGATTCAGATTAGAGCTTCAGCGGAGTGGACGCAGATTCAGAGTAGACCTCGCCATCCGTTGGGCAGCTGCGAACTGCGAAATTGTCGCCACACTCGAGGGCTGCTGGGGGGTTCAGCTGAGTGACGCGCTACGAAGATTCAGACTAGACCTCGCCATCCCTGGGAGGTTGCGAACTGCAAAACCGTCGCCACTTTCGAGGGCTGCTGGGGCAGCATAGCGACGTCATACGCGGACTCAGATTAGCCTTTATATCCTTTCCCGCTGGCTGCCCGAAGACCTGGCGGCGCGCCTGCGGGCGTTTAGGAAAGCGCGCCAGTGGATGACCGTGAATACACAAAAGGGGCGGGTGCTCGCAGAACACCCCCGCCCCTCCCCCCCGTCAAAGGGGGGGTGAGATTTTCGACCCCCCCCCCTCCCTCCCGGGGGTCCCTGAAGGGGGGGGGGGGGTCCGAACCTTCCCCTCCCCCCCCCCTTAAAGGGGGAGAGGGGGATCCGGCGCTGGAGGGGGGGGGGCGCGTTCGACCCCCCACCCCCCTCTCCCCCCCTTTGCGCCGAACACGGGGCCGCGGAAGGGGCCTCTCCCGCAAGGGGGGGTCAGGCCTCGGGATTGTGAGTAGTGGGTAGTGAGTAGAGACGAGTGAGTAGTGAGTAGTGAATAGTGAGTAGTGAGTAGATCGTAGCGAGTAGTGAGTAGTGGGTACTGAGTAGGGAGTAGTACTGCGCAGTGAGTAGTGAGTTGTGAGTAGTGGGTAGTGGGGAGTGGGTAGTGAGTAGTGAGTAGAGAGTAGGGAGTAGCGAGTAATGAATAGTGAGTAGCGAGTAGGGCACTGTGAGTAGTGAGTACTGAGGAGGGAGTAGTCAGTAGTGAATAGTGAGCATGGAGTAGTGAGTAGCGGGTAGGGTGTTGCGAGTAGTGAGTAATTGGGTAGTGATTAGTGAGTAGCGAGTAGGGAGTAGCGAATAGTGAATAGTGAGTAGCGACTAGGGCATTGTGAGTAGTGAGTAGTGAGTAGGGAGCAGTCAGTAGTGAGTAGTGAGTAGCGAATAGGGAGTAGCGAGTAGTGGGTAGTGATTAGTGAGTAGAGACAACGGCGTAGTGAGTAGGGAGTAGTGATTAGTGAGTAGTGAGAAGCGAGAAGTGGTTAATGAGTAGTGGGTAGTGCGTAGGGAGTAGCGAGTAGAGAGTAGTGAGTACTGAGTAGTGAACCGTGAGTAGTGAGTAGTGGGTACTGAGTAGTGAGTTGTTTGTAGTGACGTGTGAGTAGTGGGTAGGGAGTAGGAAGTAGTGAGTACCGAGTAATGAGTAGTGCGTAGTGGGTAGTGAATATTGCGTATCGGGTAGCGAGTAGCGAGTAGGGAGTAGCGAGTAGTGAGTAGTGGGTAGTGAAAAGTGAGTACTGTGTAAGGAGTAGGGAATGCCGAGTAGCGTGCAGCGGATAGTGACTAGTGAGCGGTGGGCAGTGGTAAGTGAGTTGTGAGTACTCGGTCGTGAGTAGTGGGAGTAGTGGATAGTGGCTAGTGGGTAGTACTCTGTGATTAATGAGTAGTGAGTAATGGGTAGCGAGTCGTGTTTAGTGAGTACTGAGTATTGCGTAGTGGGTTGTGAATAGTGAGTATTGAGTAGTGAGTTGGCAGTAGTGGCTAGTGAGACAGTCAGTAATGAGTACGGGTAGTGAGTAGTCAGTCGTGAGTAGTGAGCAGTGAGTAGCGAGAAGGGAGTAGTGAGTAGCGAGTAGTGAGTAGTGGGTAGTGGGTAGTGAGTAATGAGTACTGAGTACTGTTTGGGGCTACGGTTAGGGTTTGGGGTTAAGGTTACGGGTGGTCGGGGTGGTAGTGTTAGGGGTGGTAGAGGTCTGGTTCCGGAGCCAGGGGGGGCGCCGTGCCGAAAGGGGGGAGGGGAGGGTTTTCGAACTTGGCGGCCAAAGGGGGGGAGGGGAAGGGGGGGGGGTCAGACCCCCTCCCCCCTTTAAAAGGGGGGGGGGCTTCCTCGACAACGGACCGGGAAGGGGGGTGGAGGGAGGGGGGGGGTCCCCGACGACGGACCGGGAAAGGGGGGGAGGGGGTCCCGACGACGCCCCCCGCCCCTTGGGGTTATCCAGCGGCGCGCCTTCGGCGTTCAGCTCCCGCACTGCGAAGTGCAGGAAGGAAGCGAAGAAGGCGGCGGGCGAGCTCGGCCTCGCTCGCTCCTTGCACTAGCTATGCGCAGCCTTTGGAGCGCCAAAACAAATGTGGCGCGGGCCGCGCTGCTTGGCCAGCGTGCCGCTGGAAAATCATCATCCTGGCTCGTCTGGTGTCGCCCCCTTCCTCCTCCCACCGTTTTTTTCCGCTGCTGTCGCGTTAGTTTACTGGCCCGTCGTCCGTCCTTCCTTCTCGCCCCCCTCGGTCCTTCCCCCGTTTCCCTCTTCGCGCCTGGGGCCTAGGTCCTCGTCTTTCCGCTGCAGCCCTGTGCGTCGTGCAGCGCGCATGGAGACAATGTAGCTTGCACTGCACCGCCACTGACATACCATGTGCCAGGGCTGGACCTATGTGGTGTTTTGGCCATCTCGTGGGCCGTGTCGTTGTTCGTTGCGTGTTGCATTGCAGGCGAAGCGACGGCAAAACGAGGAAGAACGAACTTACAGCGAAAACGCAACACACCGTGTAGGTTCAGCCCTGCCATGTGTTGCCATCGTGCGAAAGCTGCATCCGGCAGGTGATGATTCCCTCCTCGTTTGCCGGGCTCGAAAAGTCCGAATTCTCTTCTATGTCTTTGTCATGGCGCACGAGGTGCGCGTGGGTGCCATGTCGGCCTCCCCCCCCTCCTTGCCTCCCCATCCCGCACGATTCTGGACCAACTCCTCTTGCCACTTAGTGCAGCTGGGCTGGTACGTCGCAGGGTAGTGTGTCACTGCGGGGGCCCCAGAGATCTCGACCCTCTCCCCGGGACCGGCTTCCCATCCTGAGCCGACCTTTGGCGGCCCTGGTGCCCGGCAACGACCCTCAGAGGTGGAAAAGCAACGAGCGTTATGATGTTCCAACCTATTTTAGCCTTGACCACCAGAAAGAAGTTCGAGAACCAGAAATAAGGACCGAAACTCGAGGGTTTTCACGCATCGGGCCCTGGGAGACACTCGTCCGACACGGTTTCGACACTCTTTCGACACTTTTCCGGGTGCTCGAAATCATGCTTGGGATGTGGTCCTCAAGTACGATGGGAGCAACATCCGGAGAGCGCCTGCTTTGTTCGATACAGCCGGGCCGAGGTATAAGGCCGTGGTCGACTCGGGGAGGGTGCCCTGGTGTTCTCCGTGGCTGTAGTAATGTTTTTTTTTGTGCGCCCTGGGGAGGGTGCCCTCGGATGTTTTTTGTTTGTGTTGGCCGATAGAGGGTCTCATGTTTCTGAAGGGTGCTCTTCTCGCCGAGGTCCGACTGTACGTTGGAGGTCTGGTCCAAGTTCCCCGGCGCCGGCGGGCGGGCAGGGCTCCTGGAGCTGTCCCCGTCGCCGCGGGCGGGGGAACACCTGGGGACTCCTCCTCCGATCACCTGCTCGGCACCTGGCACATGGCATCCTCCTCCTTGCCTCCTCCCTCCCTCCCAGCCTCCTCCGTCCTCCTCTTGGTCGTCCCTCTTGGTCGTCCCTCCTCGTCGTCCCTCCTCACCCCTTCTCCACCTCCGTGCCCCCCTGCTCGTCAGCCCCATCGTCCCCGTACTTATCCTTCTTCTTCTTCGCATATTCCTCCTCCTTGCCATTCGCACCACCATCATCATCAACACCATACTCATCAGCACCTTCATCATCATCATCAGGGTCGTCATAGCCATCATCCTCATCACCACTCCTCTTCATCATTCTCTCTTCGAGGTGCACCGGGAATACCTATACGACCACCCTGCGGGTGATAAGGAGGTTGTGGGGGGGGCGGGAGGGGGGTGGCTCATGACGACAACTGTGGTGAATGTGGTGCTGATGGCCGATGATGGTGTGGATGACGTGACGGAATTTGTTTTGTTCTTTCGCTTGGGCGTTGTGTGTCATTCACACAAGCAGGGGAACTGGAAGGACGGCATGGCCAATCAATGACGGCATTTATTTGTCCTCTGACGACTAAGTGGCCCAAGAACGGCATCCCCCGGCCCATGATATCAAATGAAAGTGGCCGCCATCCTCAGAGGAGGGAGGAGAGGAGGAGGGAGGCGATGAATGGCAATCGAGCCTCCGTCCTAGCAAAAAGGCGACGAGCTGACCGACTTGCGTCGCATGGCCTGAGCCCTTGAGCCGAACTAAATATCTAAAGAATTAGGTTAGAGTTAAAAATTAAGGGTACGAGGAGGAGGAGCAAGAGAAGGTGTCCCATGATGAGCACCCATGATGGTGTCCCATGATGAGCAGCCATGATGAGCAACCATGATGAGCAACCTGCGGGACAATGATGAGCAACCGTGATGAACAACCATGATGGGCAACCATCATGGGCAACCAGCGGGACAATGATGATTCCACGATCGATCTCACCATCGATTTCACTATCGATCTCACTATCGATCCAACATTCGGTCTCACATTCGGTCTCACAATCGATGCCACTATCGATCTCACCATCGATATCACTATTGATCCCACTATCAGACGATGGATCTCACAATATATCTCACCATCGATCTCACTATCTATCTCACATCCGGTCTCACTACCGATCTCAATCGATATCACAATCGATGTCACAATCGATCTCACATTCGGTCTCACTATCGATCTCACTATCGATGTCACTATCGATCTCATTATCGATCTCACTATCGATCTCACGACAGGACACCGACGGGCCACCGACGGGACAATGCGGGCTCGATCTTTCAATCGATCTCATAATCGGTCTCACTATCGTTCTCACAATCGATCTAACTATCGATTTCACAATCGATCTCACAACCGATCTCACTATCGATCTCACTTCCGGTGCCACGATCGATCTCACTATCGATTTCACTATCGATCCAACATTCGGTCTCACATCCGGTCTCACTATCGATCTCACTTTCGGTGTCACTATCAATTTCACGATCGATCGCACTATCGATCTCACTATCGATCTCATGACAAGACAACGGCGGGCGACCGACGGGACAATGCGGGCTACCGCTTGACACGCGCTGGCGGGGGAAACATTTATTGGCGAACCACTGGCGACAGACAGGGCAACGGCGGGCGACCGACGGGACAATGCGGGATACCACTTGACACGCGCCGGCGGGTGAAACATCTATGTTGGCGAACCACTAGCGACAGACAGGACAACGGCGGGAAACCGACGGGACAATGCGGGCCACCGCTTGACACGCGCCGGCGGGGGAAACATTTATGTCGGCGAACCAGTAGCGACAGCAGAATGAAGTCCTCCCGCCCGCGCACGCAGTTTCGCCTCGCCCGCACGCGCGACACGAACACGAAACCGAAACCGGTTTCCCGGTGGGGGGCTCTCCGTTCCACTTCGATCTCACCCCCCAACCTCCGACTAAGAACAACAGGGGGAGAAGGAGGGAAGAGGGAGTTAAGCAACATGGCGTGCATATAATGAGGGCGAGAAGGTTGCGCGGGGTGAGAAGGATGATGACGAAGCGGATGGGGAGGAAGGAGAGGTGATGATGATGTTGATGATGCTGGAAAGATGATGATGGTGATGATGATGATGATGTTGAGTTTTATCGTGATGGTTGTGATGAAGATGACGATGATGGTGATGGTAATGGTAATGGTGATGGTGATCATGATGATGATGATGATGATGATGATGATGATGATGATGATGATGATGATAATGATGGTGATGGTGATGATGATGATGATGATGATGATGATGATGATGATGATGATGATGATGACGATGGTCTGCTGCTGCCGACGATGGTTATTATTATGGTGGTGGTGGTGCCGATGGTGGTGATGATGGTGGTGATGATGATGACGATGACGATGGCGAGGGAGGTGGTGATGATGGTGACTTTATGACGATGCTGGTGTTCATGATGGCAGTCATAGTCATGATGATGATGATGATGAGGGGGAGGAGGCGAAGGTTGCTGTTGATGATGATGATGAGGACGAGGAGGAGGAGGAGGAGGAGGAGGAGGAGGAGGAGGAGCAGAGGGGCTGATGCGAGGCCCACAGATGCCTCTGAAGGCTCCTGGAGGCCCAGGAAGAACGTCTAGAACATGTATCCACCTCCTCCCCCTCCTGGCTCCCGCCTCCCCATCCTCCCACCACCCCGTCCTCCTCTGAGGAGGAGGCAGGGGAACAGGAAGAGGGAAAGGGAGAAGGAGAGGGACAAATAGGAGGAAGAGGGAAGAGGGGGAGGATGAGGAGAAGGGGGAGGATAATTGATTGATAACTTCGCCACGCGGGAGGATGGGACTGGCGGGGGGGTGAAAAACAATATGCGAGCCAGTTCGGATGTAGATGGCCAAGCACCCCCAGCGGAGTGAACGACCACCCGCCCCGTCAAGCACGAATGCCGCCAACCCCTGCCAAACGGTTTGAATCCGCCACTCCTCACATGGACTGCGACTGTGGCAGCAGCTCGCTCCAGCCGTGCCAGCCCCGCGGCCCCGCCAAATGAGGCGGGGGTGGAGACAGTGCAAGGGGCGCACGACTTCAGACTGGGCTTGTGGATGGGTCACACATACCGCGGGGAGGGCACCTGGCAGGGCCGCCTCGAGCTCCTGGTCTCGGGGTCCTTCGCGGTGGACTGCGTGTGCAGCGGGACCGGCGCGCGCCTCCCCCGCCCACCCCTCAGGAGGAGGAGGAGAGGGAGGGAGGAGGAGGAGAGGGAGGAGGAGGAGGAGGAGGAGGAGGAGGAGGAGGAGGAGGAGGAGGAGGAGGAGGAGGAGGAGGAGGAGGAGGAGGAGGAGGAGGAGGAGAGGGAGGAGGAGGAGGAGGACGGGGAGGAGGAGGAGGAGAACTAACGCTGCAATCCACGCCGATTGAAGTCCGATCAGCGTCAAACGATGCTGCAACACACCCTGCCGTCCCTAGAAGCTTTTCTTCTCACTGACTTCTCACGGCTTTTCTTCGCATGTTTCTTCTCCCTGGAAGCGCTATCTCCCCAGAGGTCCCCAGCAGCGTTGCTTCACACTGCCAGGGTCGACTCCCCGGGGAGACGAGCGCCCCCCCCTCCCGGGCCCTTGCCCTGCAGGCGGGAGCCCCGTTTTGAAGCGCAGCTGCCCCTCATCCTTACCCATCGGTCGTTGAAAGTAGGTATTTCTGGAGTCCCAGATTCCAATCTGCTTTAAGAATCTCCCTACTCCAATGATCGAGTGGCTTCACCTTTTCCGTCCTCTTTAGGGGAGAGGGCGGGGGGACATCCGATCTGTTTTCCACGCCGTCCTACTTCATGTTTCTACCTGCTTCTTCCGACCGAGGGGCACAGCAAGCCACAAGGATCAGCGAGGCGTCCAGCGAGGCCCGTGGTCCGAAGGCGTACCGCCCCCATCCGTACAAGCGTGGCGCGAGCTCGCTCCTCTCGCCAGCTGAGTGCAGATTCAGTGTCGCTTAACCGACCCCCATCCCCAGCCCCATCCCCCTCGAGACCCCCACCAAACTACCGCCCCAGTTGGGGATACGCCCCTCGAGGCCCGAATGGAACGGCCTACATCCCCATCCAGGGGGGTACATCTCGCAGGCCTAGAGATTGACACCAACACCAATTTCGGCGGTGTGCCTCCACCGAGGGAAGAAGATCCCGATCTCGGTGATGGTGGTAATACTCTGGCTTCCAAGGTGGCCGAACTATTACCACCGACACCGAAAATCTAGGATCACCTTCCCCCTTGTGGAGGCAACCCCCTGTCTTGGTGCTGGTGCCAATTTCCAGGCCTCCGAAAATCGGCCAGTGGGGCCCAGGCCACGCCGCTGGGGATGGGGACCGGTGAAGCGGTGCTCCTCGATGCCGCTGCGGCCGAGAGCGCCCTCTTGCAAAAGGAGCGGCCCTCGAAACCCGGCGGGAACGGCCTACATCCCCCTCCAGGGGGGTGAATCGGCCAGTGGGGCCCCGGCCACGCCGCTGGGGAGGGGGACCGGTGAAACGGTGCTCCTCGATGCCGCTGCGACCGAGAGCGCCATCTTGCAGAAGGCGCGGAGCGGCCCTCCGTCCGCGCCGCGGTTTCGGTGGCCTCCTCGTCCTCCTCCTCCTCCTCCTCCTCCTCCTCCTCCTCCTCCTCCGCCTCCTCCTACTCCTCCTGCTGAACCACCGAGTCGCTCCTGCGCGTGCCCAGCCTTTTTTTGCCCCCCCACCCCCCCCCCGGAGGGGCCGCGAAGCCTCCGGTCGCAGACCGGAGGCTTCGCGGGGGTCTCTCTCGTCGGGGGCGGCAGAGAGGGGGGTGATGACTAGGGGGGGGGATATCATGGCGCGGGCCATGATATTTCCGCAGATTTCATGGCGCCTCTTCTCATTTCATTACGTCCCTGGCCCCCCCGCTGGGCCGCGCACATGCCGCCGGTCATGATTTGCACCCCCCCCGTCTTGGGCACCCCCGTCTTGGCCGCTCCCGATCTCGGGAAGCCCTCTCGCGGGCCTGAGTCTAAGTCGCTCGCGAATGCTCCAGGGCGCTGTCAGTGTCTCCGAAAGACTCACTCCCACGCACTCCGAGGACCACCTGGGATTGGTTTTAGAAATCGCGTTCTCGGGAACCGTCCGATAGCTTTGAGAAGGGTCGTGGCATGTAGAAAGATACTCCTGAGGTTTTTTGGTCCAAGGATCGCAGCCTCGGGAACTTGGATCACGAGGAATCGCGGCCTCAGGAGCATCCTGCACGTCTGTCACCAGGGATCGCTGTCCGGGAAAGCAAATCGTCCATTGTTGCACGTGGAGTCACATTTTTTGGCCAGGCGCCTGGAACATATGATCTGACGTGTGTGAAATTCTCGAGCGGCGCCACGGCACCCTCGCCAAGCCCAAAATCTCCAGCGAGGGAGCCGTTATGCTTGTGCTACGCACAAGGGGAGGACGGCCTACAGTGGAGACCCGTGCCAAGAAACACCCTGCTTGCCTCCAGGGTGCCCTGGGTTTCTTGGGTTTCGATGGCTCTGCGATGGAGAGCGCGACGTCGCCACCCTGCCACACTACAAATCCGTGAACGCCCTGAGGGTCTCAGGGCCGGGCTCCTCGTAGGGTCTCAGGGCCGGGTTCCTTGTGGGGTCTCGGGGCCGGGCTCCTTGTGGGGAGGTTTCTCTAAAACAGGGCTAGAATCGGGATAACTCGCTCCGTAGCGTTCCGGAGCGCTCTCAGAGCGTTCCGGAACGCTCTCGAGCGGCCGCGGCGCCCAATACATCCTCCAAACCCGCCGATTCTCAGAGATTTCGAGTTATCCATGGACGTCCGGGGGTCTCAGTGTGGAGGAGGAGGAGGAGGAGGAGGAGGAGGAGGAGGAGGAGGAGGAGGAGGAGGAGGAGGAGGGGAGAGGAGGAGGAGGAAGAGGAGGAGGAGGAGGAGGGGAGGAGGAGGAGGAGGAGGAGGAGGAGGAGGAGAAGGAGAAGGAGAAACCCCGAGACGTTGCGGGAGGTCTCGTGCGGACTGGCCTCCGCGGCAGCCCGCCCTCCGCACCGCTCGGGGGCGGGCGAGGCCGCTCTCGCCCGCCGGCGTGGTGCAGCCGGCGCTCCGCCGCGCACTCCCTGCCGGGCAGCCCCTCGCGCTGCCTGGCGGCAGCCAGACGCGGCGCTCGCTCCAGGAGGAGGAGGAGGAGGAGGAGGAGGAGGCGGAGGGAGGCGGAGGAGGGGGAGGAGGGGGAGGAGGGGGAGGAGGGGGAGGAGGAGGAGGAGGAGGAGGAGGAGGAGGAGGAGGAGGAGGAGGAGGAGGAGGAGGAGCAGAGAGGGCGAGAGAGAGAGAGAGAGCCACAGACAGAGAGGGAGGGAGAGAGAGAGGGATGGCGACGAGGGGTGTTGTTCCCCAAGCAGTGTTTGCACTCGGGGGTCCTTGCAGCTGCCATACGGAACTGGACCGCGTCTGTCTGGCGGTTCCGTGCCGGCCTCGCCACCTCTTCCCCGCCTCATCGCCGCCCGTCGTTTGGGCCGGTCTGGAGGTCCGTGTTGGCCGTCGCCGCATCGTCGCCGCCTCTTCGCCACCCGTCGCCGCCTCTGGATTCTCTTTTCTAAAAGGAGAATAGACTCTACCCCCCCCGGACTTATCGGTTCCCGTTTCGGGTATGTAAATCATTTATGATTCACTCGTCCATCCTAAATATGACATCATACCATCCCGGCCAGGCCGGGTTCCCCCCCCCTTAGGTTCCGTTGTAAAAAACACAATGCGGTGACATTTTTTGGTCTAACATAGCATTTTTTCACGAATCCCTTGCAACAAATGGGACGAAGTGCGCACGCGCGCGTCGTCGCGCGCGCATGCCGAAATCCTTCAAAAACTTTCGGTGCGGGAAGGATTTCGCCATCGAGTTTCCAAAAAACATACAAAAACACAAGGTTTCGCAACACTGATGTGCTAAAACAGCTTCCGCGCGAGCTCCTGCGAAATCTTAAGAAATCCACAGGTTTGTCAAGATTTTCACAACATGCTACCAAATGGGTTTCGCGCGCGCGCATGTCGAAATCTGTCGAACGCCCTTGCACGTGTGCCGTCGCGAGAATCCTCGGCAAAAAATGGGACGAAGTGCAGACGCGCGCGTCGTCGCGGGCGTATGCCGAAAACCTTCAAAACCCATAGGTTTCGGAAGGAATTCAAAATCGTGCGTCCAAAAAAACTACAAAAACCTAAGGTTTCGCAAAACGGATTTTCAACAAAAGCGTGCGCGCGCGCTCTTGCGTCGTCGTCGTCGTCGTCGTCGTCGTCGTCGTCGCCGTCCTCCCTCCTCCCGCGTCGTCGTCGTCGTCGTCGCCTACGTCGTCCTCTGTCTTTTCTCGTGTTCGTCGTCGTCGTCCTCTTTGGCGTCGTGGTCGTTTCCGTCGTCGTTGTCGCTGTGGTCGTCCGTTCTCCTCCTCCCACGTCGTCGTCCGTCGTCGGCGTCTCGTCGTCGGTCCCTCCTATTTCGTCACCGTCGTCGTCGTCGTCGTTGTCGTCGTCGTCGTCGTCGTCTTCCCTCCTCCCAGGTCGTTGCCGTCGTCGGCGTCGCCGTCCTTCCTCCTTCTTCGTCGTTCGCGTCGTCGCCGTCCTCCCTCCTCCCTCGTCGTTGTCGTCGTTGTCGCCGTCGTCGTCCTCCCTCCTTCCTCGTTGTCTTCGTTGGCGACGTCGTCGTCGTTTTCGTCGTCGGCGTCGGCGTCGTTGTCGTCTTCGTCGTCGTCGACAACGGCGTCGTCGTCGTCGCCGCCGTCGTCGTCGTCGTCGTCGTCGTCGTCGCCGTCGTTGACGTCGTCGTCGTCGTCGGTGTCGTCGTTGTCGTCGTCGTCGGCGTCGTCATCGTCGTCGTCGTTGTCATCGTCGTCGTCGTCGGCGTCGGAGTCGTCGTCGTCGTCGTCGTCGGTGTCGTCGTCGTCGTCGTCGTCGTTGTCGGCGTCGTCGAAGTCGTTGGAGACGTCGTCGGTGTCGTCGTAGTCGTTGTCGGCGGCGTCGTCATGGTCGTTGTCGCTGTCGTCGTCGGCGTCGCTGTTGTTGCCAAGTGCCATGTGGTACCCACCGTCACGGTCTCAAGAGATTTTGCAAACCAAGTTGCGGGTGGGTGGGTGGGATGTTTGCGCGAGCAGTGGAGTGGACAACTCATTGCGAACAGAAATTAATTGCACCACATAGACTGTACCACATTGTTGTGAGCGATCAAATTGCGCGGTTTTGATCGCCCCCCCCAGGCTTCATCGGTACACCTTTTTGTGATGCATTTTTCATGCGATTCTGCCCCATCGTCGTTCGTCTGCCAGCCCAGCTGGGTTCGACCTCCCCCCGCCATCCTCTGCAACAAAAACTATGCGTGCACACTCCGTCATCAAAAATCGGCAGTTTTCAGAAATCCCGTGCAACAAAAAGAAACGAAGTGCACACGCGCACGTCGTCGCGCGCGCATGCCGGAATTCTTCACAACCTCCGGTTTCGGAGAGATTTCAAAATCGAGTGTCAAAAAAAAACATATAAGAACACATGCTTTCGCAACTCGGATTTCCGAAAAAACGTGCGCGCGCTCTTGCGAATTCTTCAAACATTCACAAGTGTTTTAACATGTTCTTCAAATGCTACCAAACGGGTTTCGCGCGCAAATGTCGAAATCGTTCGGACGCCCTTGCGCGCGTGCCGTCGAGGAATCCTTTTGCAAAAATTGGGGCGAAGTGCGCACGCGCGCGTCGTCGCGCGCGCATGCCGAAATCCTTCGATCAAAACCGAATGCCGAAACAAAACATTCAAACATTTGTTTTCGCAACATCAGCTACCAACCAAAAAGGTGCGCGCGCGCTCTTGCGAATCTTCAGGGTAACTATGGATTCTGGCAAGCGGGCCTTTGGCGCCGCATGCCGACATCATTCGCACGCCCTTTGCGCGCGTGCTGGGGGGCACGATCCGTGTCAAATAACTCCATGCGGGCCACTCTCGCGTGTCGGCCGCGCGCGCATGTCGAATTCTTCCCAAGACCTTCATCACCGACGCGAGGACGCCGTCATCGTCGTCGGCGTGATCAGCATCGGCGCCCACACTGGCCGCGCCTTCGTCGGTGCGAGCATCGTCACCAGCATCGCAGTGACGTGCCCGCTGGGATGCGCCCTGCGATCAGCGCCACCGCAGCCGCGTCGGTGGCGCCAAACTAGCTGGCCGCTGCGCGCGCGTGCTAGGGTTGGCGCGGCCGCAAAAATGCACCAACCAACGCCAAGCATGCATCGCAATCGCCACCGCATGGGTTTTGCAAGCCAAATTGCGGGTGGGCGGGTGGGATGTTTGCAAGAGCATGGGGGTGTGTCACCTCGTTTGTTCAAATCAATGTCACCACGTAGATGGCAGAACCTGTATCGCACAGCCACATATATTGCACCATACAGGTCACAGAACATATATTCCACCACACTAGTTGTATACTATGTATATGTATTGCACAACCATATGGGTTGCACAAGATTTGCGATACAACATGTATTGCACCACGTAGGCTGCATTGTATACCTGCGCCACGTACATTGCACCATCATAGGTTGCTCCGCGTAGATTGCAGCACATATGTTGTACGGGTTGGTAGCGCACTGTAGACTGCACCACGTGTTTGTTGCACAGCATACATTGCACAGCGTTGGTTGTAGGTGGTAACACCTAGATTATACATGTGTATTCGTATTTACATATGGTTCCGCATAGCACCAGGTAGGTTGCAACATAAACGTATGTAACAAAACATCGATTGCTAGAAATACATTGTCTGGAGGCCGTGCTAGCTGACATATGGTTTGTTTCGTATTTTGTCCGGATGTTGTGGGTTACTCTTTTGGTGCCCAGAGGGTGTCACAGAAACATTGGGGAGAGAGTCGAGAAGTCGAGAGGTGTGGATGGAGGGAGGAGTTCGACGATGATGATGAAAATGGTGCGGATGACGAATATGACGACGAGGGCGATACTTGTGAGGATGGCGACGGCGATGATGACAATGGTGTTCACGATGACAATTGATTTGATGGTGGTTCCTCTCACCATGATGGTGATGGCGGTGAGGATGCTGATTGTGTTTGCGATGGAAATTGTGGTGGTGATGGTGATGGTGACGATGGTGCCGGTGATGACGATCATGGTCATGGTGATCACTATAATGATGAACATGTTTTCAATGATGCCAGCGATGATGATGGTGATGATGTTGGTGATGGCGATGGTGTTGACGATGATGATGGTCGTAGTGGTTGTGGTGTTGGTTGGGGTGGTGGTGATGTGGTGATGATGATGATGATGATGGTGGTGGTGGTGGTGATGATGATGATGATGATGATGATGATGATGATGATGATGACGGTGTCGACGACGACGTTAGCGACGATGGTGACCATGATGATGATGCCGACGAGACGGAGTGGGATGATGATGACAAATCTGCGGGTGCCAGAACAGGACCGACGGGGTGATGAGAAAAAGGGAGGGGTCCGTCCTCTGTTTTATATCCCCCCTGCCCCCTTCCATCTACCCCTACCCCTCGCCTCCTTCCCCCCCTCCGCCTCATCTGAGTCTCCCGCGGACAGCAAATTCTCCTGACTCGGTTGCATGCTCCATCGCCAAAGCAACTCCGTAGGCCATGCGCCTCCCGTCAAGAAGTTTGGCTCAGCGTGTATGTACAGAGTGGTAGAAGTAGAGAGGATCCGTTCGTCGGCGGCGCTCTGCCTCTGCCTTGTCATAGTAATGTCACTGGTGCGGCAGCGCATGTCGGATGCTGCGCGGGACCAGAAAGAACATTGCCGCACCATGGAAACTTAGAGCTGCTCCGACCAATCAGACTCCTCACCGCTGGTCGTTTCGCATAGCGTTGCGATGCGAGGCCTCCCTCCCGCTCCCTCTCCCCCTCCTCTTTTACTCCCCCGCGCCCTCCTTGGTCTTCCCTCCGCGGCAGGCCCCCGTGTGGGACGCCCCGTCGCCTCCTGCCCCCCCCCTCTCCGCCCCTGCAGCTCCGTGGCCCCGAGCGCCGCGGAGTGCAAGACCCTTCGGGGCATCCTGCAGCGGTGGCCGAGCGCCTGCGCCTCCCTGTCACTGACAGCTGACTCAGTCCGGGCCGTTCCTGAGCTCCAGGTGTAGGGGCCCACATGCGAACCCCACCCCTACCCTCCACGATTTCTGAGGGGGAGGGTGGGGTTCACTTCGTTCGGGAGCTCCCGAATGAAATGAGCCCCACCCTCCCACTCAGAGAAATCGCGGGGGGTAGGGGTAGGGTTCGCATGTGGCCCCCTACGGTGTCTGGTGTCCGGGCCGTTCCTTAGCTCCAGGTCGGGGAGCCTGTTCGCAGCCAAGTTCTCGCCGTGGCCAGGCAAGCCCGATACGTTCCTTGCAGCCGGACCGAGGTATAGGATCCAGGTCGGTTCGGGGAGGGTGCCCGAATGCTCTTCGCGAAGATGCTCCTCTGTCTGTCCTAGGTCCAGTTGCATTCGTCGTCGTCGCTCCTCCTGGTCGCACGCTGGCAGTACCCACGAGGTGCCCTCTGCTCCCTTCTCTCAGGAGGTAAAACAACACACAGACACAATTGATCGTCGACTCCTCAGGAAAATATGGGAAAATATGGGAAGTGGGGGGGGGGCAGACGAAAACCCGGAAAATGTTGGAACATGTAGGGGATCGTGTCCTTTGTGTCTATTTGTTTGTGTGCCCCTGGGCCCCTCCCTCCTCGCCCTCCCAGAGTTCGCCGCCGCCCGAGGATCGTCTTCTTCCGCGCGGCCTCCCGCACGCGCAGGCGGCCCCCCCCCTCGGCGGAGAGGGGAGAACAGCGAGGGCTGCGGAGTTGCGGTGGGGCTCCCGCCGCGCTGCCACGGCGCGGCGACCTTGGCGCTGGCGCTCGAGGCATCTTCCTCTTCTCCTCCTCCTCCTCTTCTTCTCCTCCTCCTGCTCCTCCTCCTCCTCTTCTTCTCCTCCTCCTCCTCCTCCTCCTCCTCCTTCCCCCTCTCCTCCTCCTCCTCCTCCTCCTCCTCCTCCTCCTCCTCCTCCTCCTCCTGCTCCTCCTGCTCCTCCTCCGCAGCTGCCCAGAGGTACGACGCATTTAGGAAAAGTCAAGGCCGAGGTCGAAAAACGACACGGGATGAAAAACCGGTCCCGGGGAGTGGGTCGAGATTCCTGGGGATCGGGGGCGGAAAAGAGGGGGGTGATGACTAGGGGGGGGTGGATTTCATGGCGCGGGCCATGATATTTCCCCAGATTTCATGGCGCCTCTTCTTGTTTCATTACGTCCCAGGCCCCCCCGCTGGGCCGCGCACGTGCCGCCGGTCATGATTTGCACCCCCCCCTCTTGGACACCCCCCTCTTGGCCGCTCCCGAGGGGATCCCGTAGCTTCCCAGAGGTACGACGCATTGAAGAAATCGAGACCGAGGTCGAAGAACGACACGGGATGAAAGACCGGTCCTGGGGAGTGGGTCGAGACTCCTGGGGATCCCGTATTCACAAAAGTCACGACATCGGATCTCTAGGTTCGGGCGCCTGGAGACCACCCTTCGGGCCCCGGGACCGCCGGGCACCGATCCTGGACGAGGAACCCGGCCCGGGTGGACCCCGTGGGAGGGGCCTGGGGGCCGATTCTGAGCACATCCTCGGCTGCGGCGGGTTCGCGCCGCGCGGACGCGGCGGCGACACCATCGCGGGCGGCCATGGTTGAACAGAGCCGGTGGGCTGGAGCCTGCCGATGTTGAACGATCGGAGCAGCCGGAAAGCCGCGATACTTCGAGGTTGAATCTTACGCTTGGTGTCAGAGTCGAGCGCCCGAGTCGTTGCGACAGAAGCCTGCAGTTGGGTAGGTTGGGAGAGGCAAGTCCTCGTCGCTGACAGCGGTGTGGCGTTCTGTGCGCATGCACCGAACGTGGTAGCACCAATCACAAACATGGCAACGCATGCCACTCCGATGAGCGTTTCTTGTCGAGCCGCCAACTGCGTTGATCGGTGTGTCTTCTATCAGAGATTTGCCAGCTGAGCAGCGACGTTTTGGCATCGTCGAGCGTGCGCTGCAGTGCGCTTGCAGATCCTGGCCACGTTTGCACTGTGCTGCAAAGCGCAGCGCGGCGTAGCATGGATATTTGCAGTCCTGTATTCAATTGCAAGGCGATGTTTCAGCGCTCGGCCCTTCCACCACATTGCGATTTTAGTTGTTAGGTTTAAACCGCTTCGCGTGACAACAGTGGCTGTGGGCAACTATTCGACCAGTGTTTGAGAAGTGCCATGTCAGTCGAGTCGGAGGTAATCGCGTCAGAGCGGGACCACCACGTTGTTTCGATTGTAATCATTCGGTTGAGCAGCAGTGCTCACAAAATGATGCAGGCAACCGCAGTTAGGTGCGATCAGCGAAGAGCGCTTGGCAGCGACAAATGCATGGACAAGTGGGAGAGAGATCCCCGAACGCTCCGGACATATAAACGTGGTTTGTAATCTGTTCTCACAAGTATAGCGACAGATGTTAGGATAGGTGTGTGTGTGTGACACGAAGAGGAGGGGAGGACGAGGCGGATGCGGGAGGAGTCGAGCCAGGAGAGCGCTCTGGAGTTGCAGGCAGGACGTTAGTCAGCGATGGGGACGTCGTGGGCGGACAGAGGCGGGTCGATGAGAGAGAGCACGAGGTGTCTAGCCGCCCCGTTGCCGCAGCAGCTCGAGCGCCCCGTGCCGCACAGCAATGTCTGCGGCTCTCGCCCCTCGCACACGCCCCCCGCACCCTCCCCCAGAGAGCCCTACTGCATCAACTCATGCATTCCTTCCTTCCTCCTAAGACCCTCACAGCTCCTCCTCCTCCTCCTCCTGCTCCTCCTCCTCCTCCTCCTTATCCTCCTGCTCCTCCTCCTCCACCTCCTCCTCCTCCTGCTCTTCCTCCTCCTCCTCCTCCTCCTCCTCCTCCTCCTCCTCCTGCTCCTCCAACTCCGCCTCCTCCTCCTCCTCACTTATCTACCAAGCTGCGTGTCTTTACGCTCGCCGCGCCCAGCGCCATGCTTCGTTTCACTGCAGGCGCAGAGTGCCTAGCCACTGCGCTGCACGCGATGCGGCCATCGACGCCTCGTGGTCTCCAGGAAGGTACTGTCGCACTCCTCCTCCTCCTCCTCCTCCTCCTCCTCTCCTCCTCTCCACCCATCCTGCTCCCTCTTCCTCCTCTCCTCTCTCCTCCCTTCCTATTCCTCCTCCCCATCCTGCTCCCCCCTCCTCCTCCTCCTCCTCCTCCTCCTCCTCCTCCACCCATCCTGCTTCTATCTTCCTCCTCCTCTTCCTCTTCCTCCTCCACCCACAGGGTCAGCCCAGGTCAGCCCCAATGTGAACCCCAAGGCCTTGGTTGATGACTCCACTCTGCAATGGACGGGGCCTAAACATGATCATGCCAGGAAACTGTTCAGTGGTCTCCAGAGTTTTGTGAAGGACACGGCTAGGTTAGGACTGCTTCTCCAGGTCAAGACGTCTGGATGGGTTGCCACGGCTGCTTCAGCTAGACATGGATTCGGGAGGCTCGCTCAGAACATCCGCTTGAAGGCCAAGCCTTGGGCTAGAAATATTGGGCATGAGCTCAGTGGGCCCACCCCTGTCAAACAGCAGGCCAAGGCCAGGCTGAAGCAGCTAGCCGAGCGAGTGCCCAGACTCAAACTGCTTCGACGTGGAGCTAGCAAGCGTGTTTCAGATCTTTGGGGGACAGGTCTTATGTGTGCTGCAGCTCATGGAGCTACTGTCTCGGGCGTCAACGACAGCGAGCTGGCACAGCTCAGGCAGACTGCTGCGATGCTTGCTGGAAGATCCAGCAAATCTTCTTCCCTCACGCTTATCCTTTCCACTCAGGTTGACGCCAAGTGCGACCCGATCTATGATGCTACACTTGAACCGCTTCGAGCGTACGCGTCGTTCATTTGGGACCAGCGGATAATTCTTGGGAGGCTCCAGGGGGCTTGGCAGAGGACTCGAGGGATATTCCTGGACAGGCCACCCTGGACATCAGCAAGAGGCCTAATAGCAGTATTGATGTTATCGCTGGCGAGGATAGGCTGGGACATGTACTCTAGCACGGTCCTGGTCAGCGACCTGGGCCACCATTTCGACCTCCTTCGTCTTCCTCCGCGTTCGATCGTGGAGCTTGTGCGCCAGGGCATTGAACGTTGGCAAGCCGTCCAGATTTTACCGTACCACAAGGATGTACGTGTGGGAGGGGGGATCATTTGGACGAGGATGCTGAGGAAATGCACAGGAGGAGGGAAGGCGGTCATCAATAATGAAAGATTCGCTGGTGCACTTCGAGCTTTGTGGTCAGGGGCACTTTGGTCACGAGGCCGTCTGGCACGAGCTGGCTACAGAATTTCGCCCGCTTGCTGCTGGCGATCTGCTGCTAAGGCCGCGATTGGGCATGAGTTCTACGAGTGCCCCGACTTTTATCATGATGTATATGACGATCCCACTTTGAATTGGGACCCGGATCTTGATTATGTTCGCTCTTACCTCCAGGCTAAAGGGCAGCTTGGGGGTGGACAACAAGACTATGACTACTACGAGACCTCGGTTGGGATGCCCCTGAGCCCACTAGTGCTTCCTTATGTGGAAGACAAGCGACCAGTTGAGTTTTGGGGGGATTGGAGTTCTGGTCGGAGTTCCTGGAGTAGTGTGTGTTATACCGGTGGTTCTGGGATGGCCGGGAGCTTGCCAGAGCTACGCAGGTGTGGGTGGTCAGCGGTGCAGTTGGGTGATAACGGTATGCCAGTACGTGCTGTGCGTGGGCCCCTGTGGGGGCCGATCCAAACCGCTGGCCGTGCTGAACGATTTGCTGTGTTACAAGCCCTCCTCGCATCTCCCGCAGATCACCTTGGTCGTCTCAGACCTGCTTGGTTTAATTGATGAAGCTAGCAGTTGGTCATATGAACTGGCTGATGCGCAGGCACCCTATGCAGATATCTGGCGCTCCATCCTGCCAGCGTGCCCTGGTGGAGAAGGGGTGCCTGTCTTTTCGTTGTGCCCTGCGCACCACACAGCTGAGAGCTTCTTGGAGTATGGGTTGGGATGTTGGCTGGGAGGCTGTGATGGGGAATCGATGGGCTGTTTACTTCGCAAAAACAGGGGTTCTCGTCCACGCTCAGCCTGACACCATTGTCAAGTATTACGAGGCACGTCGTCAGGACTGTGCTATGCAGGCGAAGTTCTTCGCTTGGGCAGCAGCCAAAATGGCTGCACGTGACCTGCTGAGCGATCGACCTGAACATCTCCTGATGCTCTCCACCCGTAAGGTGCCCGATGTAGTTCTCACTAAGCATGGTGTTGTGATTCGGGGCCCCCACGTCTTCCAGTGTAAAGAGTGCCTCGCGGTTGCCCGCGCGCTGGCCAGTCTTGGGAAGTTGATGGGGACCCCCTGCTTGCCGACGGCCCAAGAGAGGCTGAAGGCGCGTACGGATCAGGAGCTCCAGCGAGCTCCGCCGTTGATGTCTCCCGCAGTGAATGTACTCTAGATTTCGTAATAAAGGGAGGGGGGTCTCATTTCGGGGGGGGTCTCTTCCAGGCTATCTTGGAGGGCCTGGGGGGGTCTGGGGACGATGTTTTGGAGGGTTCTCCCACGGGGGAGGTCTGAAATGGCTTGTCTTGGAGGGTCCAGACCCCCTCCCTTTTATCACGAAATCTGGAGTAGCCCTACAAGGGGCGGCGGAGTTTGAAGGCGAATTGTTGCCACAGGACGGGCAGCCTCCGGAGGCTCCTGGGGCCCCCGCGCCTGCCGCGGAAGAGCTCGTTGTGTGTTCGGGGTCACCGTGTTTTGGTGCTGCCGTGGGCCATGGTGTGTACTCCAGACTTCGTAATGAAAAGGGAGGGGGTCTGGACCCTCCAAGACAAGCCATTTCAGACCCCCCCCCGTGGGAGAACCCTCCAAAACATCGTCCCCAGACCCCCCCAGGCCCTCCAAGATAGCCTGGAAGAGACCCCCCCCGAAATGAGACCCCCCTCCCTTTTATTACGAAATCTGGAGTACCCAGTGCGGCTCCTATCATGTGCCCAGTGGCAAAGTTGCGAACTGCAAGCTGCAGGATAATTGTCTGGGGGCGTCGGAGCACGGGCAGGCCAGATATAAGCAGAACTATGCAATCTCTGCTACAAAGGGCTGGCCGCCATCCAAAGACGGGCATATCCTTAACCCCCTTGTAGCTTTAGCGTGTAAAGGCCCGTGCTCTCGTCCCTGGGTTGCACGACCAGGCCTGGCGCTGGTCCTCCTCCTCCACCCATCCTGCTCCCTCCCTGTTTTCCTCTCTCGCTCTCGCTTTCCTTTTCTCTCCCCCCTTGTGCGCACGAGTTACGACAGTGGGGGCCCTGGCTCATTATGCGAACGAGTTATGACAGTGGGGGCGACGAAGATCACGACGACGACGACGACTACGATGATGATGATGATGATGATGATGATGATGATGATGATGATGATGATGATGATGATGATGATGATGGCGATGGCGATGGCGGTGACGAGATTGTTGAAGATGATGATGATGATGATGATGATGATGATGATGATGATGATGATGATGATGATGTTGATGAAGATGATGATGTTGATGAAGATGATGATGCTGATGATGATGCTGCTGATTGTGATGATGATGAGGAAGGGGAGGAGGACTATGAGCAGTATGATGATGCTGATGCGGATGCTGATGCCGATCATGATGATGTTGATGAGGCTGATGATGATGGTGGTGATGATGATGGGGATGCGGAGTATGAAGGGGCTTGGGGGCACTGTCTTTCCAGGTGGCTGGCGCACCTGCTGTCGTGGATGTACAGGCTGCCGCGCTCTTCGCTCGCCATGGTCGCTCCCTCCCTTTGCTCTCCCCGATGGGGGAGGGGAGCTCAGGCAGGTAACAACGATGCGAACACTGATGACGAGGATAATGATGATACGGCAGCCGACCATAATTCTGATGGGAATGGCGGTGACGGCGACGATCAGGAATCAAAGTACGTTTGTGATAAGACAGGCGATGACGATGATGTTGTTGATGATCCGGATATGATAGTGACTGTGGTGGTGGTGATGGGGATGGGGATGCCTGTGATTATGACATGATGGTGGCGCATTTGTGCGATGATTGCGCGATGGTACGGATGATGACGATGGCGTTGACGATGATCATGATGACGAGGGTGAATATGCGAATGCGGATGGCTGTGCTGTTGCGAATATCGGTAATGCAGGGGGTGCTTGTGACATGTTGAAGAACGAAAGGGAGGATTGTGGAGGATGCATGGATCGCTGATGATGATGATGATGATGAGGAGGAGGAGGAGGAGGAGGATGATGATGATGATAATGATGATGATGATGATGATGATGATGATGATGAGGAGGAGGAGGAGGAGGAGGAGGAGGATGAGGAGAAGGAAGATGACGACGACGATGACGATAATGATTATCGAATGGCCTTCGGCCTATCCCGCCACCGTGCCTGGGTTTCTGGTCAGAGTCCTCAGGGATGCGTCCTGGGGTCGCTTGGGAGCGCTCTCAGGGGCCCATCAGGGACAATTTTAGGGCCTCTTGGGGATAGTTTGGGAGCCCCTTGGGAGCCTCTTAAGGCTTCCTGGGGACCTCTTGGTGGCCTCTTGGAGGCTCTTGGCGGCCTCTCTCGAGGGACACCCTTGGGGACTCCTGGGGGCCTCCAGTGGCCGAGAGCTCGAAATGTCCATTCGAGTCCCCCGTCGGTGCCCCCTCTTGGAGCCGTCTTAGGGGCCTCTGGAGCCGTCTGGGGCGCCCCT
>CAUYUJ010017622.1:45000-122500 GCA_963575745.1 Prorocentrum cordatum | reverse complement strand
GACGATGGCTCTGCGGAGAACCCAGAAGGGTGGGGAGAAGTCGCCTACCCTCACCCGCACCCACGGAAGGTGATCCTCGGCCTCCGTGGCGAGCCGCTGCAAGGCCGCCTGCCAGCCAGAGACCGTCGTCGTTGCCGCGCGCCACCGGATGGCCAGCGCATAAGGCTGAAGCGCCACCGGCGCAGGCGCAAGACTTTGTGGAGCAGCAGATGCTCGCGCCGGCAGGCCGCAGGGAGCAAGGGGAGGAACTGGGCCACGTACGACAAGCAGCTGACGCTGGCTGTCTTGTAGGCCCACACCGCGAAGCTCACCGGCGAGCCCGAGGCGGCAATGACATGGCTCCGACGCCACCACTTCAGGCAGGGCAGCTCCCAGACCAAGTCGAGGTCCACCGCAGGCCCGATGAAGACCCCGAGGAACTTGGCCTTGCCGTCGATCCGGAAATACGCCCAACCGCACTGCATCTCGGCCAGCTTCGAGTGCAGCGCCTGCGCCAGGGCCGCGTCGCGGGTCGCGCCTGCGCCAGGGCCGCCAGGCCATGGTGATCACGCTGCGCAAGCGGCTCCGCGCCTGGGGCCTCGGCGTGCCGATCGCCCTGGAAGCTCGCTGGGCTGCGCTGCGCGGGCTGCTGGTGCAGGTGCAGCCTTCGTGGCAGTGGGCGGCCCTCAAGACATTGGGGAGGGGGTGGACGACGGCTTGCCGCATGCACATCATGCAGCCGCGACCCTGCTCGTTCGGCTGCGAGCGCGAGGCGGACGACATCCGGCACGATCTCTCGTGCCGGCGGCTCTGGCACTGGGTCGCTCTGCCGCGCTCTTTCCTGCCGGGCCCTCTCGGCCGCCTTGGGCTTGGCAGTGCGGCCGAGCACGCTGGCGAGTGGTCCCGCGGGGCGGCTCTTCGCGGGATCGTGCTCGCGTTCCACATTTACCGCCTCCACAGGGAGTTCTTTGACAAGCACGGCCGCGTCGTCCCCTACGAGGCGGCCTCGGGAATCCGGCTCGCAGCCGTACGTCCGCCTTCGCGACGGCCGAGTGCCCACTGCTGCGCAGGCCGCGCCGGCAGCTCCCGGCGCGAGCCGCCCGTCACACCCGCCTGGTGGCGGCGGCCCTCCGTCGGCCCGCGACGCCCGCCCGGACGGCCTGGCAGCCCACCCAGTGGCGGCCCACTCGGCGTCCGCGCCTGGCCGAGCACGCGCTGCTGAGCAGGCCGCGCCGGCAGCTCCCGGCGCGAGCCGCCCGTCACACCCGGCGGCCTCCTCGTCGTCCGCGCCCTCGTCTATTTCGTCTCTGGCGGCCGTGAGCGGCCTGCCTGCGGCGCGCCCCGCCTCGCCCGCCGCATAGGCCGGACACGCGCCTCCCTCGGCTGCGTGCACTCCTCCTCCTCCTCCTCCTCCTCCTCCTCCTCCTCCTCCTCCTCCTCCTCCTCCTCCCCCTCCTCCTCCTCCTCCTGCTCCTCCTCCTCCTCCTCCTCCTCCTCCTCCTCCTCCTCCTCTTTCTCTACCTTCTCCTCGTCCCTCCCCTCCTCCTCGTCTACCTTCTCGCCTGCTCGTCCTCTATCTCTCCTCCTCTCCTCCCCTCCTCCTCCTCTCTCCTCCTCCTCCTCCTCCTCCTCCTCCTCCTCCTCCTCCTCATCATCCTCCTCATCCTCCTCCTTTCGCCTCCTCCTTCTTCATCTATATCTCCTCTACCTTCTCCTCCTCCTCTATCCTTTTCCTCGTCTACCTTCTCTACCTCCTCGCCGCCTATCTGATCCTCCGCCTCCTCCTCCTCCTGATAATTAAGGTGGTGTCATAGGTGAACAGAAAACCACAGCCTCGTATCGCAGAATGGGGCTCTATGTTCGGCAGCATGCGAATGAACCATGCTAATGATCTGCAGATTTGTGCTGATGATGCTCGTCTCAGTTATGCAGCTTGCCCATGGGCACGCCGCTTTGTGGATGTCATGTCTTCCCTGGCCGAGCTAGGGGATGACGAGTATAGCATTGTCCAGAGATTCGACGGACAGCCTCCTCGCCTTTTTGTTATGAGCTGATCCACTGATTTACACAGTTTGATCTGAAAGCAATATCAAAGCCTCGTTCTTATCGGTATTTGGTCCGCTCCCAACGTAGTCCCCTCCCGCACATGAATCCGAAGAGGTCCCAGAAGTTCCAGAGCAGCAAGGTGATGTTCTGGGGCCTGCCCCTGGATCCAATGGAGATTTCCAACCTAAACGCCAAGTACTAGCCAATTGCCATAACCATCCCGAACTGAAAGCGATCCTCGGGACAGCGGTGCAGTGGTTCTTGGATCTCGTAATCCGGCGTACAAAGCATGCGGCGAGCACGACGATGAGGACCACCCTCCGCACTCCGACCCCGCAGACTTCAGAGCGTCCGCCATGTGAGGCTCGGGTTGTTGATCATCCCCTGCTGCGCACAGCCTCTGCGTGCAAGACTCATATCCATATCCAGTGCCTCTTGGACTTTTTGGAAGCGGCGCCACACGGCCGAGGCGCACTGGATATGGATCAAAATCGAGCCTCGAGGGGGCAAACTTATCCATATCCAGTGCGCCTCGGGTTTCTTGGGAAGGGAGCCCGAAACTCCAGACTGCAGTGGATATGGACAGAAGTATTGCCCGCAGCCTCTGCGCACACGCCCGGAGGGCGACCGCGACCGTGGCGGCGGCTCCGCCGCCGTGGTCCCCTGGCAGCCGAGCGTCGAGCTCCCCCCCGGAGGCAGCGGGGCAGGCCTCGCGGGGAGGCCCGGGCTCGAGGAGCGCGGCCTCGGCCGGGCACGCCGGGGGGAGGCCCCAAAGGGCAGGGGAGGGCGGCACCGTGGCCGCGCTCCGCGCTGTGCTGGGCGCGCCCTCGCCCACCAGGGGGCCTCGCAGAGCTGCTGGGCCTGACCTGCACCCGATAACCCGGTGCCAGCAGCCGCGCCACGCATCGAGCTCAAGCAGCAGGCTGGACACGACTACGCGGCCGGCCGCGGAGAGCAGGGCAAGGCTCAAGACAACGGGCCACCGTGGCCCCACATGTGCATGGCGCTCATCCAGCACTTCCTGGACACGAGGCAGGCCCATGATTGCGCGGCGGCTTACCCGATCCTCCAGCACTATTGGACCCAGACGCTTCACATCCTGGCGGATCATGTACGACACTGTCGCATCAGAGCGTGTTTGTTCGACAAGAAGCGCGCACAACGACGGCGAACCCTTTCAGACTACAGTACATGAGGAGCCCCTACATCCAGAGCCAGATAGTGATAAGAGACGGCACTCCAGCCATGGCGGTTTACGCGGCGATGAAGGCAATGGGAAGTACCAAGGGAGGCAAGATCAAGGCTGGAACAGTTCCCACTGGAGCGTCTGAGAGGGATGCAGGGAAGTTACTCCAGAAGATCGGCATGGCCCCAGAGACCATCCACCAGCATCTTCAGGATTGAGTACTTCGTCGTCGGCGACTGGTGGTTGGAGATGTTAAACAGTGGTATGAGGCAGCCCGCCCGTCTTAAGATGGTTCAGAATCCGGTCAGGTGCCCCAAAGTGGCCACACTGGGCACCTCCAGTTGGCTCGCCTCCAAGAGCTCCCATCAGGCCCCATCCTGAAGTACAAGCTGGAACGGTCACGGTTGTGTGTGTGTTCTGTGTGTTGTGTGTAGTACGTGTATGTCGGTGTGTATGTGCGTGCGTGCGTGCGCGCGTGCGTGCGTGCGTGCGTGCGTGTGTGTGTGGTGTGTGTGTGTGTGCGTGTGAGTGTAAGTGTGAGTGTGTGTGGCGAGTGTGAGTGTGAGTGTGAGTGAGAGTGTGATGAGTGTGAGTGCGAGTGCGAGTGCGAGTGTGTGAGTGTGTGTGTGTGTGTGTTTGTGTGTGTGTTTGTGTGTGTGTGTTTGTGTGTGTGTGTGTGTGTTTGTGTGTGTGTGTGCGTGTGTGTGTGTGTGTGTGTGCGTGCGTTTGTGTGCGTGTGTGTGTGTGTGTGTGTGTGTGTGTGTGTGTGTGTGCGCGTGAGCGTGTGAATGTGTGTGTGTGTGTGTGTGCGAGGTGTGCTGTTTGGTGTACTGTGTCTTCTCGTCCGGCGTTCCCCTCGCTCTCTTGTCGCGTCGCTCCTGGGCCGTGGCGTAGGGTTATATTGGGGGAGACTTCCGGGCCATCCTTTCGCGTGCCTGCAGCTGAGAGGATAGCGCCCTTCCTGGCCGCCTTGAGCTCACATTTCTGAAGGTCTGGCTCAGGGCCAGAGGACTTACGTCGACGTGGCTGCGGTTGATAGCCCTGCGGCTATTCGAAGATCCTTTAATGCTTTCATTGCTGAAGTAGCCAAGGGCTACCCTGTATAATCCCCAGCTCAGGATCGTGATTGTCCCGTTCCGTTCCTCCTCCTCCTCCTCCTTCTCCTCCTGTTCTTTCTCCTCCTTCACCCCTGGGTGTTAGGGGGGGGGGATCGAGGTTTGCAGGAAGGTGGTCCGAAGGGGCCCGAAAGGTGGTCGCAAGCGGGTCCGAAGGGGTCCTGGGGCCTAAGGGGGTCTTGAGGCGCCCAAGAGGGACACTCTGAGGCCCCGAAGGTGCACGACAGTGCGCGCGCGCTTCGTCGCCCCCCATTCAGTGCCCCTCCATTTGCGGCCGGACTGAGGCATACGATCGAGGTCGGCTCGGGGAGGGTACCTTGGTGTTCTTCGTGTGTGCTTCATGGTCTTGTGCGTCCCGGGGAGGGTACTCTTGAATGTTCAGTGTGTTTCGGCCGGCGGAGGCTCTAATGTTCTCGAGGGATGCTTCTCTGGCCCAGGTCCGACTTAGCAGCGCCCGACAGAGGGAGGAAGACCAGGTGTCCAGACCTCCGAATGGTGCCCTAGACGCTTCGCGTAACCCCACCAACCCATGCAGAAACCATGCCCGAAGGAGTTGCCATGGGCAGAAATGTGGAGGAGCATGTAGTGGAGTAAAGGTTTGGGACATCTGTTATACATCAAGAGGGGGAGGATGAAGGATGGAGGAGGAGGATCTGGAGGAGGAGGAGGAGAAGGAGGAGGAGCAAGAGGAAGAGGAGGGGGAGGGGGAGGGGAGGACGGAGGAGGGAGGAGGAGGAATAGGCGGATGAGGAAGAGGAGGGGGAGCAGGGCGAGCAGGAAGGCCAGAGGCCTTTGGCATACCTCTTGGAGTCTCTTCGTAGATACCTTGAGAGCTTCTTGGGGTCCTCTGTGGGCGTCTTAGGGGCCTCGTGGCGGTCCCCGCGGGCCTCTGGGAGGGTCTCGGGTGCCTCGGGTGGGCCTCTTGAGGGGCCCCGTCGGGTCTCTTGGGAGTCTCGCGGGGCCCACATGTGGACCTCTTGGTAGCTCCTGGGCGCCACTTGGAGGACTCATGGGAGCCTTGGGCGGCCTCTTGGGACCATCCTGGACGACATCGGTCAAAGAGGTGGGGGGTCCTCAATTCGCCCCCCCCCCCCCCCTCAGGAGCCCCAAACATCGCATCGTGGGGTCCTCGTGGCAAACTCTTGGAGCGCCTTGGGCAGCCCACTTGTGTGGTTAAGTGCTACCTCTGTCGTTTTGGGAAAATAGTTGTTGTTATATATATATATATATATATATGGCCTCCCTTGGTGACCCCCCCTAGCGGTGACCTCCTTGGCATTGCATGGTGTCTGTCCGCCATCCGCGGATCCATCCTGCACAACACGTTGGAGACAAGGCGGGTGGCTTAACAGACGGTTTCTTCTTCTTTCTTCTTCTTCTTCGAACACTGTCGACGCAATCAAGCGGAGCAGTCTGAGAATGATCAGGTAGTTACCTTCCTCTGTGGCAAACTGGTGTGTTTACTCGTGCTTTCAGCGCACGCGTGTCCAAAAGAAGCTGCCATAGGGGGGGGGGCCTCGGCGAACAATCAGGTCTATTGCTTTTGGGTATCAGCACGCGCATATTCTCCAACACCTCTACCCACTGGAGCGAGGAGGAGGAGGCGGAGGCGGAGGAGGAGGAGGAGGCGGAGGAGGAGGAGGGGGAGGAGGAAGGAGAGGAGGAGGAGGAGGAGGAGGAGGAGGAGAGGAGAGAGGAGGAGGAGGAAGGAGGACGACGAGGAGGAGGAGGAGGAGGAGGAGGAGGAGGAGGAGGAGGAAGAGGGGGAGGAGGAGCGGTGTCAGGCAGCCTCGCCCCTCTGGAGCCTGAAAGGGCCTCTTGGGGGTTTTCTTGGGGCGCTCTTGGGGCGCTCTTGGGGGTAGTTTTGGGCCTCGCCGCCGCCCCTCGTGGGGCTCGCTTGGGCGATGCCCCTGGGCACCTGGAGGTCTCGCTTGGGGGCCCTAGGACGCGGCATTGCGAGAAGGCACACGCCCCCGAGTTCCCGTTGGTTTGGGGTGGGGGTGGACCTCTCGGGGCGCGTCGTTCGGAGGCACCGTGGTTACTTGGAGCCGTATCGGGGCGGTCTTGCGGCCTCCGTCGTCTTGAAAGACATCGAGACAGTTTGAGCCGCCATCTTGGCGGCCGTCTCGAGCTGCCTGGAGCCATCTTCGAGCCATCTTGGGGCCTGCCAGCGATACCCCCCGAGTTGTCAACACCCGCCAAGCACCTCAGCGACTTCAATGATTCAGGGTTTGAGCGGAGGAGGAGGAGGAGGAGGAGGAGGAGGAGGAGGAGGAGGAGGAAGAGGAGGGGGAGGAGGAGGAGGAGGGAGGAGGGAATCAGGAGGATGTAGGAGGAGTAGGAGTAGAGAGTAGGAGTAGTAGGAGGAGGAGGAGGAGGAGGAGGAGGAGGAGGAGGAGGAACACCTGTCAAGCACCTCAGTGACTTCACGGATTCAGGGTTTGAGCGGAGTGGGCGGCGGCGATCAGCGCCGCCCTTCTCGAGCTCAGCACGTTGCCGCTCGGGGCCCTCTCGGGGCGCTCTCTTGGGCCCATCTTGGGCTCCTCGTAAGGCTCTTTGATGGGCCGGTTGTCCACCACCACCACCACCACCACCACCACCATAGGTTGGAGGGGGGAAGGAGGAGGAAGAGGAGGAGGAGGAGGAGGAGGAGGAGGAGGACGAGGAGCAGGAAGAGGGGGACGGAGAGGAGGAGGAGGAAAAGGAGGAGGAGGAGGAGGACCCCCTCCCCCTCCAACTTATGGTGGTGGTGGTGGTGGTGTCGGAAAACAGGCCCATCACTCTTGAGCCATCCTGGAGCCTTCTGCAAGGCTCGGGGGCCCAGTGGAAATGGCAAGGCACGCGTGCACAACTCCTTTGGACTCCAGAGGTTTGGCCTCTTGCGGGCATCCTTGCGAGGCTCCGAGGTCGTTCAGAGTCTTTTGGGGGCCTCTTGGACGTAGATTGGAGGCATATTGGGCAATGCTGAGCTGCCTTGTGCCATCGTGCAGGTCATCTTGGACTTTCCTCGTCCCTCTTGGAGCCACTTTGGGCCATCTTGGACGCCTTGGCCGCTCGGGCCCCTCGCCCGTCCAGGCCGGGGGGATGAGGTAGGGGGAGGGGTCGAGATACCTCCTGCTCACAAGGTGTAAGTCGTCGCGCTCACTCCCACCCGCCCCCCTGACGCACAAACAGCCCCCGAGCATCCATGTTGAAAACCAATGCCGAATGGTCGCGGGCCCCCAGCGCTTGCTCCAGATTTGGAAGCAATGTGCACTTCCTTTTGTAAGTTGGCAGGGATGGTCGGCCTGCGCGCAGCAAGCAACATGAGGGCCCCACCGCCGTCTCTGTCACAAAACCAATGCAGCCAATGCAGCGTGGGTTCTGGGTTCGCCCACTGGTAGGTTGGGGAGGGAGTGTATCCTAATAGTAGTAAGGAGCAGTGATCAACCCATCCCCGAAGGGGGTAGAGGGGGGTTGGAAGAGGAAGCGTGCTAGACCATCTCCGCCCAGAGTGCTGGTGGGATTATTCCTATTAGGCTGGGTTCTCGGAACACCACGTGGAGGACACTTCGAGCCAGGAGATGTGGATTTGTGACACTCAGTCAGTGGTGGCACTGATTGCATCCTGTTTCACTCGGCGGTGGACAAACCTCCCTTTAGTAAACCTCCCTTTAGTGAAACGGCCTGGGACCGAAACCGACGGACCTGGACCCGCAAAAATGACAGCCGCGACGCCCTCTCGCGAACCGAAAACGGCCAATTCGCTAATCGACGTGTAAGGGTAGGAGGTCTGTCCACCCCCGATTCACTCTGATGGCAGGCCGGGCTTGCACTGCGGGCGTCGGCTGGTACAGCCAGTGTCTTCGGTGCGCAGCTGGCGCGGCTGCTATTGCTCCGTGCTTGGGGGCTGGGGAGTGAACATGTGATGCTCGAAGCCCACCCAGAGGAAGAAGGATGAGGACGAGGCAGGAGGAGGGTGTGAAGGAGGGAGGGCGGGAGGGAGGAGAAGGAGGATGATGAGGAGGAGGAGGAGGAGGATCAGGAGGAGAAGAAGGAGGACGAGGAGGACGAGGAGGAGTTCTGTCCGGTCTGCCGCACCCTCCTCCCCCTCGCCCTCCTCGTCTCCGCCGCCGCCGCTCTTCGCCCTCGCCCAGCTCCTCCCCCGAAGCCGTCAGCCCTCATGGCCCTCCCCGCTGCTCCCGCGCCACCCGCTCGGGCGCTGCGAGAGGCGTCCCCGGCAGAGGGTGCCCATCGGACGGGGCCAGGACGAGGGCTCCTCCTCCTCCTCCTCCTCCTCCTCCTCCTCCTCCTCCATTCCTCCTCCTCCATCCTCCTCCTCCTCCTCCTCCTCCTCCTCCTCCTCCTCCTTCCTCCTCCTCCTCCTCCTCCTCCTCCTCCTCCTCCTCCTCCTCCTCCTCCTCCTCCTCCCTTCCTGTTATTCATAAATAAGTTCACCCTGTCGCACCCGTAGGCCGGTTTTTAGGGCGGGCCGGGCGTTTCGCCTGAGATTTCCGCACCACTTGCGATCCTGAAGCTGAAAAGTGACAACCGTCTCACAGATGGAAGGCGGGTGGTTTTCAACATGTGGCTTTCGGCGCACACTCTTTCATTAAAAGTTGCATGAGCTTCACGGATTGAGGGCGGGTGGTTTTCAACATGTGGTTCTCGCCTTAGCTCCGCGCGCATGAGTTGTAACATGTTGCAAGATCGTCACGGATTGAGGGCGGTTCCTTTTCAACCTGTTGTTTTCTCCTTAGCGCCGCGCACATTCGTTTTACACACTTGCAAGAGCTTTGCATATTGAGGGCGGGTGGTTTTCAGAATGTGACGCTCGCCTTCGCGCCGCGCACATTCGTTTAAACATGTTGGAAGAGCTTCACGGATTGAGGGCGTTCCTTTTCAAAATGTGGCTCTCGCCTTCGCGCCGCGCACATTATGTTTCAAAGTTTGCCAGGGTTTCACGGATTCCCATCATCATCGTACCAGACATGGTGTTTTGGAAGGATTGAGGATCACCTGGGCGAAAAAGTTACGTTGATTCGCGGTGCTGCAGTCCCCCATAATGGCGTTCTGGCACGATTCCAGATCGTCAAGACGCAGCAGTCAGGTTGATCCGTGGCGTAGAAATCCCGAGAACAGTGTCTTGGCATGTTTCGAGGTCTTCAAGCGGCTGTCTTCTAACGAGGCAGTTCCCTCAATGGAAGTGAACGATTGTAGGGGCCTCTGAAGAGGGAGCTTGGACGGAGGGTTCGTTCCAACATCGTTGATGACTCTTGAGTTTACACTGGTCCTCCTCCTCTTCCTCCTCCTCTTCCTCCTCCTCCTCCTCCCCCTCTTCCTCCTCCTCCTCCTCCTGCTGCTCCTCCAACTCTTGTTGGCAGCGTCGCTCAATGCAGCTCGCGCCATGCTCTTCCGCTAGTCCACCGCCCGTCGGGAGTCTCGCGCCCTCTGCTCCTCCTCCTTCTCCTCCTCTTCCTCCTCCTCCTCGTCCTCGTCCTCCTACTCCTCCTCCTCCTCCTCCTCCTCGTCCTACTCCTCCTCCTCCCTCCTCCTCCTCCTCCTCCTCCTTCCTCCTCCTCCTCCTCCTCCTCCTCCTCCTCCCCCGCCCCTCCTCCGCCTCCTCGTTTTCCTCGTCCTCCTCCTCCTCTTCCTCCTCCTCCTCGTCCTCCTCCTCCTCTTCCTCGTCCTCCTCCTCCTCCTCCTCCTCCTCCTTGCCACGATCCATGCAGATGTATACTTGGCGCCCTCCTGCGATTCTCGGACGGGGCTGTACAGGAAAAGGATAAGTCTGTCCCAGAGCGTTCAGGAACGCTCCTCAGAGCGTTCCGGAGCGTTCCGAAGCGCCATGGTGCGGGCTCGCTAGCTGGCTTGAACCAAACCGACATGAGCCGAGCTGGCACTAGGAGGAGGAGGAGGAGGAGGAGGAGGAGGAGGAGGAGTAGGAGGAGGAGGAGGAGGAGGAGGAGGAGGAGGAGGAGGGAGGAGGATTGAGGAGGATTGAGGAGGAGGAGGAGGAGGAGGAGGAGGAGGAGGAGGTTGAGGGAGGAGGAGGAGGAGGAGGAGAGGAGGAGGAGGAGGAGGAGGAGGAAGAGGAGGAGCAAGAGGAGGAGCCCTCGTCTTAGCCTCCTGGAACGCTCTGACAAGGCCGCGACGCGCCCGAGACATCCTCCAGAGCCGCCATGTATTGCCCAGAGACTCCCGACGTGTTCCCACCCGAATGTTTATCCTCGTCCTGGCTTCGTCTTGGCCCAGGGGATTTCTTCCAAGGAGTCCCCCGCGGCTTCCGGAGCACCCCGCACGAGGCCAGAGAGGGCCCTGGGCCTCCTGGGCTCCCAGAGTGGTGGGAGGAGCCGGGGACGCCAGGGGCCAGGACCACCTCTGGCAGCACTCGCTCCCCAGACCTCCGAGGCTCCAACGTTTTCGAGGCGAGGACCCCCCGACGCCTGCACCACTCCCCCCGGATGCGGCTCCTGGGAGGTCAAGTTTTGATTCCGCCCCGACCCGAAATCCAGCTTCGTCCGGCCTGTCCGTGCGTATTTCCGGCTTATAATCCCGCTGGCTCCAGCTCAACCCCGCTTAGTCCGAGGCCTAGTCTGGCGTAACAGCCCCGCAATGAGGCTCAATCCTCCTTAGCCCTTCCGACGAAGACCTCCCAGTAGTTGCCTCCTAAATTTCCCCAGGGCCGGTGTTTCGTCCTGAGTCGTCTTTCTGACGGCCCGGGGGCCCGGCGATGGCCAACAACAACAACAACAACAGCAGCAGCAGCAGCAGCAACAACAACAACAACAACAACAACAACAACACCAACAACAACAACAACAGCAGCAGCAGCAGCAGCAACAACAACACCACCACCAACAACAACAACAGCAACAACAACAACAGCAGCAGCAACAACAACAACAAAAGCGGCCGCTCCAAACTGTGCGGTGACCACATCGTGTGGTGAGTCGGTGGGGATTCGGGGTCACCGCACGGTTTTGGGACGCGAGTCCCTCCCCCAGGATGTCTCGGGCTGCAGGGGCCTCCAGGGTCCCCATACCGTGCGGTGACGGACCGTGCGGGGAGGCCTCTGGGGGTTTCCGAGGCCACCGCACGGTCTGTCACCACACGATCCGGGGATCCCCACATGTTCGGAGCCTCGGACCTCTGGGTTCGGGAGAAGAGAACTATGCACATGCACCGATCCTGGCAAGGCCCATCCTTGACCCAGGATCGGTGCATATGCCTTCCTGGCCAAGGTAGGAGGGCGTATGCACCGATCCTGGGCTCAGGATGGGCCTGGCCAGAATCGGTGTATGTGCATAGTTTTTTTTCCTCTATGGGTCCGTATGGTGCCCGTGCTCTTCGCGTTGCCCATGGGCGCGCCCGCGCTGGGAACCCGCTGACCGCTGCCGAGGGTGACCCGGCGGCGGCGGCGCGGCCGCGGGTGAGATGCTGTCGTGGCGGCACGCCAGGGGCAGCCGGAGCCCCACGGAGAGCATCGAGCTCCCCGCACCAGCGGCGCAGGTCGGCGGCGAAGTCCGGACCCCATCCTCGCCGAGCAGTGGCTCACTCCTCCTCCTCCTCCTCCTCCTCCTCCTCCTCCCTCCTCCTCCTCCTCCTCCTCCTCATCCTCCTCCTTCCCTCACCTCCTCCTCCTCCTCCTCCTCCTCCTCCCCTTTCTCCTCCTCCTCCTCCTCCTCGGGGCGGCAGGGGTATGGTTCGTCATTCGTCGAGCACGCGGCGAATTCCAAGCCCCGCCCCGGCCTCCCAGCGACTCCGGAGAATCGATGGTCTGTGGGGGTAGGGTTCGGATGTCGTCACCCAGCAGGTGGAAGAGCGAAGGTCGGCGGCACGCAAGAGCGACTCTGGGGCAAAGTCCGTCGGGCATCGACAAGACGCTTGGAGCCGTCTGGGGGTCTGAGGTGGCCCAGCACTGGTTCTGGCAGCAGGAGGGAGAAGGCGAGGTTCGAGGTTCTAGGTTCGAGAAGGTGTTTTACAGTTTTCGGCCTCTGGGGGCCGTTCTTAAAAGCCCTGGGAATGTCAAAAATGGATCCAGCGTGAAAAACCACACCAGATGGACCCAGGAGAGGTCTGGGATCTGGGGACCGATTTTGAATAGATTTGGCCAACTCCCCCCTCCTGACTGATTCTCTGGGGTCCCAACCAGTTTAGACCCCCCTGCCGCCTCCAACAAAACGCCCCCCGAGACAAATCGTCTATGGAAATCTGCACCGGTTCACTCGACATTGGCAGTCGAGTGTTCTGGCGCAGTCCCCAGTCGGCTTTGCCAATCGACATGCGCTTCGCCGGATAGTTATTGTTGGTGGGCGTCGGTTAGCTGCCCAGCTGGGGTGCAATCGGAGAGCGGCGCCGTGAGCACGTGGAGTGCCCATGGCAGCGTTCACGAAAGGGCGTTTTGCTGAAGGGGAATCTCGGTGCGCTTTCGAATTCGGGGGGCAGGCTCCTGAAGTGTGTCGGCAGGTTTTTCCAGATTGCATTTAACTGGGAGCCAGAGAACCGCGTCCGGCGGCGTGGGGGGCAGTGCAAACGCTGGCTGGAATGCACCGTCGAGTACCAGAACTGAGGGCGCTGAGGCGCCACCGCGCCACCCGTCTCGGGACGGCCTCCGGGCCGATGGAGCGCGTCGTTCGTTCGTTCGTTCCAGGTTTCGGCAGGTTTTTCCTCCTCCTCCTCTTCCTCCTGAGGTGGTCTCCATCAGCTGCGCCTCGTCGAGAGCCTTCAAGGGGTGCCCGCACCGTAGCGGGCGGCCGCCGGAGGCCCGAGGCATGGCTCGGAAGACAGGGAGCGGGAGGGCGGAGTGCCCGCACGGCCCTCGTGGGCTGCTGTGGCGCGCTCCGCGCTCCGGGCGCACGCGAGACGCTGCTCAGAGCGAGAAACGCAGAAACGCGGGGCGATGCATCGACCCTGGATCGCCCATTGATCGCCGATGGCGGCCCGGTAGCCCAACCCGCCCAGGAGCCTGTGGGTTCGCAATCGGGGGCCTACCGCCGATCTGCACGCGATGTGTCGCCGATGCCAGGTCGATGTTCCCCCCCCCCCCGCCCCCAGCGGGTCCCCCGCCCCCTACCGTTCCTCCTCAACGTAAGAGTGGCCATTCGCCCGAGTGGCCTTCGGCGCGCGGCATTCGGGAAAGGCTGGCAGGAGGAGGAGAAGGAGGAAGAGGAGGAGGAGGAGGAGGAGGACGAGGAGGAGGAGGAGGAGGAGGAGCAGGAGGAGGAGCAGGAGGAGCAGGAGGAGCAGGAGGACGAGGACGAGGACGAGGACGAGGACGAGGACGAGGACAGGGACAGGGAAGATGAGGAGGACGAGGAGGAGGAGGAGGAGGAGGTGGATGAGGAGGAGGCGGAGGAGGAGGAGTGGGCGGCGGGTCCAACCGAGCACACGCACGCGGGCCGCCGCCGTCGCGTCGCAGGCAGGCGATCGGCTAGCCGCGCGCCAAGGGCCACCTTTGCCCAGGGTCACTGGCTGCGTGTAGCCGAGAAGGAAGGAGAAGGCGATGCCAGTGGGAGCGACGGTGGTGCTGCTCGTCGCTGCCGGCTGTGTGTCGGCCGTGACGGTGTTCGTCGCCAGCGTGCACGGGTCGCTGCGCACGATGCAGTCGTCTCTCGACCAGGAGGCCTCTGAGCTGAGGAAGCTGCGGACGTCGCAGCGCGACACGGGCGAGGAGCTTCACAGGCTTCGGCAGGAGGTCCTCAACGCCTCCGCGGCTGGAGCCCGCCATGACGAGGCCTTGGGCCGCGGCGAGGAGTTGGCACGGCGCTCTTCGGACAGCCTGCGGGACGCCACGGTGAGGTTGGCGGAGTTGCGTGTCACGATGGAGTCGTTCGGCCCGCCAATAGACGTGCTCTCCCAGAAGCAGGAGGACTCGAGGAGTGCACAGGAGGTGCTGGAGGCGAACGTGAAAGAGGTGCAGGGCGCTCTCGATGACGTGCGGAGCACGGTCTCCCGAGAGCGCGCCTGGCACGACCAGATCGAGGCCTGGCGGAGCCAGGAGCAGAACTTCGAGCTGGAGACGCGCGAGGCCCTGCAGGAGCTCCAGGGGGCGCAGCCTGCCAGGCTGGGCGGCGAGCTTGGCGTCTCTCTGGCGGCTGCCAGTGAGGACCAGATAACGCCCCGCAGCAGCGCCAAGCGGGTGGCCACTCCTGCGCAGAGCCTGGTGATCGGGCGCTGGTGACCCCGGCCCAAGATGACTCCAGCTTCTCCAGTAAGGCCAAGACGGCCTCCAGAGCAACCCTCACGAGAACCAGAGGGCCCCAGGCTATCCGTGGCATTGTAAAAGCGTACTCAGGTCGATGTGCCGCCGTGTGGGAGTAGAAATCTGCTGTCCAGCTCGTTTTTTTCAGCGTTGCGCGTCCCAGCATGCCCGATCTGCCTCTGGCTGCAGTGTGCACGAGGCCTCGGCACTGCACCGTGAAGGGCCAGTTGGAACGTTGATCATCGGCTGCCCGCATCTCCCTCCCTTTTTCCCCAAACGCACAAAAACAGAAGGCCCCAGGCGTTCCACAGCGGCGCGAGAAGCTGGGGGCACCGTGGGCCAGGACCACCTCTGGCAGCCCCCGAGGTGACGCCAAGGCCCGACGCGGCCACGCGCCACACCACGGAGGCCGCGAAGGTGGCGCAGCTGGCGGCGCCTGTCAAGGGCCCCGCGATGCCTGGGCCCACGACGGTGCCCTCTAGAGACGGCCTCGAGGCGCCGGCGGCGCCTGCGCAGAGCCTGGTGACGCCGCAGCGCGACGCGGCCACGCGCCACACCACAGAGGCCGCGAAGGTGGCGCAGCTGGCGGCGCCTGTCAAGGGCCCCGCGATGCCTGGGCCCACGACGGTGCCCTCTAGAGACGGCTTCGAGGCGCCGGCGGCGCCTGCACAGAGCCTGGTGACGCCGCAGCGCGACGCGGCCACGCGCCACACCACGGAGGCCGCGAAGGTTCGGATGGACCCCGGTGAAGGGGAACCTGTTAGTGATTCGAACCCGAAGCCCCAACGGATAGTCAGAATCATTCGCCCCAATCTGCCGTAGCTGGTGTTTTTTCGGGTGACGGCAGTTCCAGTTAGTGGAGAGGTGAGGGGGTGGGGGGGCGCCCCCTGGTACACATCACTAAACCAGGTCCCACCAAACCCAGTCTAGCCAACGCCCGAAAGGTGGCGCAGCTGGCGGCGTCGGGCGTGCCTGGGCCCACGACGGTGCTTTCCAGAGACGGCCCCGAGGCGCCGGAGGCGACCCACGCTGGCCTCCAGATCTCCTGGTACCGGGAGTGCGGTTGTACTGGCATGGAGGCCGGCCTGTCCTCCTCCATGAAGGACAGGGGGCCCTTAGGGAACGGTGGTCCTGAAGATTTAGGCGCTTTCAGCCGGCTGGAGCCCAGGCCCTGGGTGTCTCCGGACCTGTCCAGACAAGTTGTTCGAGGAGGAGGAGGAAGAGGAGGAGGAGGAGGAGGAGGTACAGTGCAAATTCCAGAGGCCCCTGCAGGGGTTCATTTCCACTGAGGAAACTGCTTCGTTGGGAGACAACCGTGTGAAGACCCTGAAGCATGCCAAAGCACAATTCTCGGGACTCCAACGCCACGGATCAACCTGACTGACGATCCTGAATCGTGCCAAAGCACCATCCCTGGGACTTCAACACCGCGAATCAAAGTAACTGTTGCACCCTCACACTCCTGAATCCATCCAGCACACCACTTCTGCTACGTTGACCATGGGAATTCGTGGGACTTGTTGCAATGTGTTAAACGAATGTGCGCGGCGCTAAGGTGAGAGCCACGTTTTAGAAACGAGCCGCCTTCAATCCGTGAAGCTCTTGCACTTATTGAAGACGAATGTGCGCGGCGCTAGGCCGAGAACCACATTTTGAAAACAGCCCGCCTTCTTTTAAGACTAATGTGCGCGGCGCTCAGGCAAGCGCCACATTTTGAAAACGACCCGCCCTCAATCCGTGAAGCTCTTGCAAATTCTAGAACGAATTGTGGGCGGCGCGAAGGCGAGAGCCATATGTTGAACACCACCCGCCCTCCGTTTGTGAGACGGTCGCCAAAATCTAAGCTTCAGGGTCATACAACATGAGGAAGTCTCAGGCGAAACGTCCGGCCCGCTCTTTCGACTGGCACCACAGGGAGGAGTTGTTTATGTTGTGTGTTGTGTGTTGTGTGTGGTGTGCTTCTTTTTGGCGGGTAATGTCGGCAAGTAGTTTTTGGACGTCGATCAGTTGTGCCGCCCGGGTGCCTTCGAGCGACGCACTAAGCGGGGTCGTCCGCGCCGACATTGGCGCGCAAGCTGCCCGCATGAGTTCGCGCTGAAGCGCCCTCGCCTCCAGTGCAGCGTGCCGCGCCCGCGGCCCGCGTAGGCCGCGGCGTAAGGCCGCCGTGCCGCCTCGCGTAGGGCCCGTTTTGAAGCGTCGATCACTTGGAGTGCGGTGCCGCGGGCACCTGGGGAGGGCCTCTGGCAGCTCTCACGGCAGAGCGTCTTGCTGATTGGGGTTGGGTCGCTCTTCGAGTCGGGGGCGTCGGGGAGGGGGCGGGGCAAGAAGAGCTTGGTCAGCGGACCCAGCCTGAGGCTGACATTTCTCTGCCACGCGCTGTCCAGAGCGATTTCCGTTTGACCCCGCCTGTGGCGTGGGCCATACCCCACCCTCACGCCCTCCCGAAGGAGGGTGCAGGACCCGTTTCCCTGAGGACCCCCCTCTCTCGTGCCAACTTGTTTTGTCGAAGGGCTTTTCCAAACGCCACCCTGTGGTCGCGTCCTCGTTCTCACGAGGGTGCTCGCCGCTCGCCCTCGCTCCTCGCCCCCACCTCGTTCCCGTGTAAGTGAGATGTGTTGTTCCAACCGTACTTTTGGTTGGGTCATCGCCTTGAATACAGCCTTTACTGTTCATCTCCCTCTTATGATCCAACGCCTCACGCCTCCTCCTCCTCCTCCCCCTCCTCCTCCTCCTCCTCCTCTGTCCTTCCTTGCTCCTCCCTCTTCGTTTTCCGTTTCCCCCCCCCTCTCTCGCCCTCCTTCGTTTTGTCTCGTCTCTCGCTCACCCGGGCGCGGGCAGACGTACAACTGTCCGTCTCTTCCCGCGCTCCCTGGCGGTTCCAGCGGATTGGCGTCCTACTAGCATCACAACACGCCGGCCCCCGGTGCTGCCGAGTGTGCAGCCGTCGACTCTTCCCCGCGCCCTTGGGGGGGGGTCCAGCGGAGCGGCGTCCCAAAGAAAATTTAAGCCAGAACCCGCCTCCCTGGATGCTGCCAGGGGTGCAGCGGTCGCCACGTTCCCGCGCCCGCGTGAGGTCCAACGGAGTGGCGTCCAACACGGCTCCACTTCACGGAGTTCCCAAACGTTCTGCATGGGTTGGGTACCTCCTTGGATGCAGCAGGTTCGCACTGCGGTCTTACAGAGCGGACCTCGGCGTGGGCGTTCAATGAAGGCCAGCGATTGCCAGGAAGCGATCGATATCGAACGAGCTGCGCTATCGGAAGGCCGCGATCATTCAAGTTTGAACGGTCCACGCGGTGTCAGAAACAAACGTTGCCGTCATCGCGACGTGAATTTGCCATAAGTGTACAGGCGGACTTACGGGTGTATTAGTGTCAGCACGTGCCAGCGTAAATGCCGGTCGTTGCGCTAGGCATCCACGTGCACGCATGCTGTGATGCGCACCCGCCCGTGCTTACTTGTCTGCTTATTTGTCTGCTGCAGTGCCTGCGTGTTCGTCTTCTTTTTTGGCTCGCCTTCTTCTGGATCCGCTCTGTTTTGTTGCCAGCGATGTTTGAAGAGCTTTTTGCATGGAGGTCGAGGCGGTCACCCTCCTCGAGGCGCTGGTGCGGTCTCTGGGCTCCCAGCGGGTGCGCACGAACGGCTGCAAGAACACGTGCACGTGGCCAGACTCGACTCGGCAGGTGCTTAGATCAGATCGCGAGGGGGGCCAGGAGGAGGAGGAGAGTACGCCAAATATGCATCAGCCATGTTGTAATACATCCTCCTCCTCCTCCTCATCCTACTCCTCCTCCTCCCCCTCCTCCTCCTCCTCCTCCTCCTCCTCCTCCTCCTCCCCCTCCTCCCGCCCAAAGTCCCCTCGCACGTTTCCACAAGCTGTCCCTGTCACTCGAGAAGAAGCGCCCCCCACTGAAAGACCAGCACCACACGGGCCTGCAGTTCTGGCGAGGGCCCAATTTCGAAATGAGGTGTCCTTGCATCCTTCTTGTGCGTAATCATGAAGAGGAGGAGGAGGAGGAGGAGGAGGAGGAGGAGGAGGAGGAGGAGGAGGAAGAGGAGCAGACTATGGCCAGGCAGTTCAACGAGGTGTCCTGCGAACCCCCCCCTTCGAGCAATGACCGCCCCCCCGGCCGTGCAAATGTTGCACCAGCTTATGTTGTGGCCCTGATCTGTTGGTGGGAGTCTCCAAAACAAGCTAAAGCAAGCTGAACGGTTGCGCGGGACGCTAAGGCGATCGCCCCATTTCGAAGAAGACTTGTGCTCCACGCTTTGACACCGCCACTGCTTAAGACGAGCGTGCGCGCTGCTAAGTCGAGAGCTGCACTTTGAAAAGGGACCGCCATTCACCCCTGAAGCTGCTGCAAACTCTTCAGACGAATGTGCGCGGCATTACGGCTAGAGCCTCCATCCTTGAAGCGGGTGTTCATTTGAGACGAATGTGCGCGACGCAAAGGCGATAGCCACACGTTGAAAATGACAAGCCGTCCATCATTGAAGCCGCTGCAAGCTTTTAAGACGAATGTTCGCGGCGCTCAGGATGTAGTTGCAGTTTTTAAGCGATATTCGCCCATCTTTGAATCGGCCGTATGTTTTTAAGACGATTGTGTGCGGCGCTACGGCGAGAGCGACATGGTGATGGCGTTGCACATTTCGAGCTTCATGCTCATACGTGCCAGGCTGCCTGCGGCAAGTCCTGCCACCGTGCCAGTCCATTATCCTGGGTGGCGATTGTTGGAGATGGCACGAGAGGCCGTCACGTGTGACACCGTGCGCCTCCAGGCTTGGGAGGGTCGAAATGACGATGGTGATGTTGCTGCTGCTGCTGATGATGATGATGATGATAACGATGGTGATGCTGCTGATGATGATGATGGTCGTGAGGATGATGATGCTGATGATGATGATGATGATGATGATGATGATGATGATGAGGGCGATGATGATGATGACGACGACGACGTCGACGACGTTGACGACGACGGCGACGACGGCGACGGCGACGATGGCGAGGATGATGATGAGGAGGAAGAGGATGATCATGAGGAGGATGACGATGAGGATGAGGATGTTGCTGAGGATGAGGAGTAGGATGATGGCGGTGATGACGATGATGAAGATTTTGCTGTTGTTGACCATGATGATGACAAATATGATTATGGTGATGATGATGACGTTGGTAATGGTGATGATGATGCTGACGATGACGATGATGACGATTATGATTGTGATGATGATGGCGACGATGCTGATGATGGTGATGCTGATTATGCTGATGGTGCTGGTACTGCGGCTGATGATGGTGACGAGTATGATGTTGATGTTGATGATGATGACGCTGAGGATGAGGATGCATACGATGATGATGATTCTGCTTGTGATGGTGACGGCGGCGATGGTGATGATGAGTAGGATGATGATGGTCGTGATGATGAGGATGTTGAGGATGCCGTTGATGGTGATACTGGTGATTATGATGATGTTAATGCTGGTGATGATGACGATAATTGATGATGCTGATGATTGTGATGATGATGTTGATGAGTTGATGATGTGATGATGATGCTGATTGTGATGATGATGCTGATTGGGATGATGATGATGATGATGATGATGATGATGATGATGATGATGATGATGATGATTATGATGATGATGATGATGATGATGATGACGGTGAATGTGGCGGTGACGGTGACGAGACGGAGGAGGAGTAGAAGGAGGAGTAGAAGGAGGAGGATGCATACCGTCACAGGTGGAACAGAGTCTTCATTATTTGGGGAGCTCTCATGGAACCCATTTGGGCCGCCGTGTGGCTGCCTTGGGGGTCCATTGGGCTCTCTTGAGCCGCTTTGGTGCTCTCGTAAGCCGTCTTGTGGCTCTCCCGGGCAGTCTTGGGGGCCCTCGTGACCGTATGGTGGGTGCCTGGCGGCAGTCGCGGGGCAGTCTTGGCCCCGCCCTGGGCAGCCGAAGGGCACGCCAAGGTCGTCTTGCCCGGGTCTCACGGGAGGCCGTCTTGGGGCCGTCTTGGGGCCGTCTTGAATGCTTCGTGGGCATTCGCGGGGGTTCTCTTGGACCATGTCTGGGCCCTCCTGGGGGCCTCTTGGGCAGTCTTCGGGTCATCGTGGAGGCTCCTCGGGTCGTCTTGAGCTGACGGAAGCCCAGCAAGGCGAGAGTGCTACCAGCCCTGCGCACCCCACAGGGAGGTCAAAGAGTTTGGCGTCTTCGGGCCCTGTTGAAGGTCCTCTCGGGGCCCAGGTGGGCCCCCTTCGAGGCATCCTGGGCCCCCTCCTGCGGTCAGATTCGGCCGCCGTGGGGCCATCTTGGCCCGTCTTCGAGGCATCGTGGGCCATTTTGCCCACGATGCCTCGAAGCTCCACGGCGCCCCGAGCTTGCAAAACAGCCCCTTCGAGGCATCTTGGGTGCCTCGGTTGCCTGCCTGGGCTGTTTTGCAAGCCCGGGGGCGCGGACGCACCGTGTTTTGTGCAAGGGCTCGCTGCCCCGGGAGCGCGGGGCCAGTGTTTTTTTTTGTGTCGGGTTGTGCGAGGGGTCGTGGCCTCGGGGGCAGTTGGCCTCCTCCTCCTCCTCTTCCTCCTCCTCCTCCTCCTCCTCCTCCTCCTCCTCCCCTCCTCCCTCCTCCTCCTCCTCCTCTCCTCTCCTCTCCTCCTCTCCTCCTCCCCCAGATTTCGTAATAAAGGGAGGGGGGTCTCATTTCGGGGGGGGTCTCTTCCAGGCTATCTTGGAGGGCCTGGGGGGGGTCTGGGGACGATGTTTTGGAGGGTTCTCCCACGGGGGGGGTTTGAAATGGCCTGTCTTGGAGGGTCCAGACCCCCTCCCTTTTATTACGAAATCTGGAGTATGCATGCGTCTCTCTGCAAGTAGAGGGGGGGATCCTGATTGGAGTGCAAGAACCCTGCAGAGCAGCAGCTGGCATCCCATCACGCCCGCAGTGCACAGCTACGGTGGATAAGGGGAGTTGTTGCAAAGGACGATGACGGTGAGGCAAATGAGTATGATGATGATGCTGATGATGCGTATGAGCATGATGCGGATGGTGATGATGATGCTTATGATGATGATGATGATGATGATGATGATGATGATGATGATGATGGTGATGATGATGGTGGTGATGGTGATGGTGATGGTGATGATGATGATGATGATGATGATCATGATGATGCTGATTGTGATGATGATGCTGGTGATGATGATGTTGGTGATGGAGATGATGATGATGATGATGGTGGTGGAGATGATGATGATGGTGGTGGTGATGATGATAGTACTGATGCTGATGGTGGTAATGATGGTGCCGATGATGATACTCATGCTACTTCTCCTGCTGCTGATGATGCTGCTGATGGTGTTGTTTCTGATGATGTTGGTGCTGATGAGGATGGTGGATGTGATGGTGGTGTTGGTGGTGTAATGGATGGGTTGACGACGATGATGCTGAAGCTGCTGATGATGATGGTGATGCTGATTTTGCTGATGATGATGCTGGTGGTGATGAGGATGGTACTGATGATGGTGAGGATGGTTATGATGTTGATGATGCTGATGATGATAGCGGTGGTGATGCTCATGTTAATGACGATGATGACGATGATGTTGCTGATGGTGGTGGTGATGATGACACGTATGATGCTGTTGATGGTGATGCATATTAGGATGATTATGTTGATGAAGAAGATGATGATGATGCTGCTGATCCTGATGATGGTGATGGTGATGGTGATGCTGGGGGAAGGGTTTGCTGGCAAGGAAGCTCAGCCGTGGGCCTCAAACAGCGAGACAGTGTACTGCGGATGTGTAAGCTGTGTAGTGTGCTCAATGGGTGTGAACTACTTTGCAGAACTTGAAGTCGTCGATACCACTGCTTGCACAATCATCCCACCCTCTCACCCACAACTTGCTTGGCAACCAAAGCCCATGCGTCCGCGATTGCGATGGCTACTTGGCAGTGGCTGGCGCATCCCTGCGGCCGCGCGAGCGCGCGCAAGCTCGCGCGCAGAACGACCAGCTGGGTTGGCACAGCCGACGCGGCCGCGACATAGCGCTTGCTAATGGGAACTTCCCAGCGCGTCTCAAAGCCCGCGCTGGCGCGCGGGTACTTCAGTGCGGGTCGGTGGCTCGGGCAGGCGTGGTATTATGATGACGTCGGCAACGGCGGCAACGATGACGAGAATAGCATAGCGGTGGCGAGGTGACGGTGACGGCGGCATGGCCCAAGGCGGCGCCGATGTTGGTGACGACGGCGTTCATGATGTCCACGTGTCGGTGACGAAGGCGGTTGGCTGATGGCGGCGGCAATGGCGGCGGTTGGCGGTGACGACAGCGGTGGTGAGGCGGTGGCTCTGATGAGCCGCGGTTTCTCCTGGGGGCGCGCACCGCGCCGCGGACCAGGGCTCGCCGCGATCGTGCGATCGTCTGACCCGACATGGGGAGGAGGAGGAGGAGGAGGACGAGGAGGAGAAGCAGAAGGAGGAGGAGGAGGAGGAAGAGGAGGAGAAGAAGGTTAAGGACGAGGAGGAGAGGGGTGGGTGAGGGGAAGGACGGGGTGGAGGGTGGTGGTGAGGGGAAGGACGAGGAGGAGGAGGAGGGAGGGGGAGGAAGAGGAGGAGGAGGAAGAGGAGGAGGGGAGGAGGAGGAGCGAAGAGGGACCTCCTCCTCTCCTCCTCCTTCCTCCTCTCCTCCTCCTCCTCCTCGTCCTCCTCCTCCTCCCTCCTCCTCCTCCTCCTCCTCCTCCTACTCGTCCCCTCCGCCTCATCACTCTTCCTCCTCCTCCTCCTCCTCGTCCTCCTCCTCCTCCTCCCCATCCTTCTTGCTGGACCCGGAGGTGGAGGAGGAGGAGGAGGAGGAGGAGGGAGGAGCTCAGACTCGGCCTAGCAGGTTCTGGAGCAGATCGAGCTCCGCGGGGATGAGGGGCACCTATCGTTCTGGCTCTTCGCGGACCGCCCGCCAGGCTTCTCGTCGTCTTCCTCCTAGTCCCCGGCCTGCTCGTCCTGCTGCTTTGTCGTCGTCCTGCTTATCATCCTCGTCCTGCCTGCCGTCCTCCTCTCTGCCCCGACCTCTCCCACGTTTTCTCTTCTCCTCCTGCCCCTGCTGCTGCTCCTGCTGTTCCTGTTGTCTGTTGCTGCTGCTGCTGTTCTGCAGGTAATCATCCCCCCGATCCTCCTCGACCTTCTTTCCTATCCTCCTCTCGCCTCATCTGTCCTGCATCTGCTGCTCTTCCTTTCGCCTCTCTTGCTGCTGCTGCTCATAGTATTCCTCCTCATCTCCATGCTGTTCTGTCTCTTTCTCGTGCTCATTCTCCCTCTCGTTCTTCCCCCCCCTACTCTTCCCCCTCACGGTGCCCGTCGTCGTGGTCCCTTCCCTTCCCCTCTTTCTGCCTCGCTCTCCCCCTGCTGCTGCTGCTGCTGCTGCTGCTGCTGCTGCTGCTGCTGCTGCTGCTGTTGCTGCTGCTGCTGCTGCTGCAGCTGCAGCTGCAGCTGCAGCTGCTGCTGCTGCTGCTGCTGCTGCTGCTGCTGTTGCTGCTGCTGCTGCAGCTGCAGCTGCAGCTGCTGCTGCTGCTGCTGCTGCTGCTGCTGCTGCTCCTCCTCTTCCAGGTCCGGTCGTGTTCGTGGTGCACACGGCGTTCCTGGGCGTCTGTGGCCTCCCGGAGTTTGCTCGCTCGCCGCGCCTGGCGGAGGACGACGCCCTGGTGCAGGCCGTCGGCCGGGGTCGGCCGGGCCTGCTGCGCGTGAGCAGGAGCGGGAGACCTTGAGACGGGGGCCGATGCAAACGGGAGTCAGCCTGCAAACGACGGTCACGGCGACGCCAGACGACCACGACCACGACCACAACCACGACGACGACGACCACGACCACGACGACGACCACGACGACGACCACGACGACGACGACGACGACGACGACGACGACGACGACGACGACGACGACGACAACGACGACCACGACCACGACCACGACCACGACCACGACGACGACGGGTCGCACTGACCCGGGCTTGGGCGCATGATCCTGCAGGGTCTGGCAGGATCCTTCGCGTTGACCCGGGCTTGGGCGCAGGAGCTTGCAGGATCTTGCGCAGGATTTTGCAAGGCCTGGCTGGCCCGGGTCTGGACTGACCTGGGCCAGCGGATCCCCGCCAGGAGCTCGGCCCTCAAGTCGACAGTAGCAAAAAGACATACATTTGTTCGTTCGGCCAGGGCGGCTACACACGCCACTCCTGGGCACACAGTGCCTGGGCCCGGCCTGGGGCGGTGGACGTGGCCCAGATATCGCTGCCCTACACTTTTCCTAGGTCCCCGAGGCTTCCTTGGGTCGTCGGTCGGCGCCAGCTCTGCACCCCACACCTGTCCAGGGCTCATGTCGATTCCTCCGATTCGATCCGATTCGATGTCGATGGCTCCCGCTTCCGATTCGATTCGACTTCGGATTCCGATTTGGATTCCGGTTCCTCAACGGAGGCCCACCAGCCTCCCGGTTTCTACCGATTCGACTTTTCCCGACTCGGCTGCCGATTTTCGCCGATCCGATTCATGTCGATCGCCGATCCGACTAATCGATTCGATCCTGGGTTCCCCTGCCAGATCTACACCCCGCACCAGTCCTGCCCACCGCCCGGGGTCGGTGCGCATCCTCTTAACTGCTGGCCCGGCCACGAGGGCTCCTACGCCGATCCTAGGCGCAGGGCGAGCATGGCCAGGATCGGTGAGGTGGATATCGGCCTCGCGCACAAGGGGAGAAGGGGGGAGGAGGAGGAGGAGGAGGAGGAGGAGGAGGAGGAGGAGGAGGAGGAGGAGGAGGAGGAGGAGAAGGAAGAGAGGAGGAAGAAGATGACGAGGAGGAGGTGGAGGAGGAGGAGGAGGAGGAAGAAGATGACGAGGAGGAGGAGGAGCACAAGGGGAGTAGGCAGAGGGGGACAGGCTTCGAAGAAGCCTTTCCCCCCTCCCCCTCCCCCCCCTTTACGCGCCGCCAGAGTTTCCACGGCCTACCTCCCCGCACCCGGCGGCGCCTCCGGCGGCACCCCTTGGACGTGGCTTAATGGGGGGGTCATAAACGAAGGATTGCACGAAGGATTGCACGAAGGATTGCACGAAGGATTGCACGAAGGATTGCACGAAGGAACGAAGGATTGCACGAAGGATTGCACGAAGGGTTTTTTTGCAATCCTTCGTTCAAGTGGGTTTTTTTGCAATCCTTCGTTCAAGGGGGGTCAGAAAACGTCCCCTTTCGGGCCCCTCCAGAGCCCCAGGGGGCTCGTTTGGGTACCGTTCAGGTGCCTTTTCGAACCACCCACGCCCCCCCCCCCCCCCATTTTTTATGACCCCCCCATTACGCGGCGCCCAAACCCCCAGGGCGCTCTGAGCGCTGTCGGAGGTGGGTCCGGTGCCGGCCCAGAAACTCGCACGGACCTCTCGGAGTTCTTATGACGTCGTTGGAAGGTTTTGGGTGCTCTTGTTTCCAATGGCCACGGGGGAATGATGGTGGGCTTACCATCATCAGGACGATCTCTACATTCTAACTGGGCAGAAAACAAATGACATCGAGCAGCACTTCTACTTTCTGAGAGGGACTGGAAGCCCTCGCATTCCCTGATGCGCAGACGTTCAATACATATATGTATATATGCCTTCGCGCAAAATGTCGACGACGCCTACGGCGAATCACCGCCGCCCCTGCCGTTGGAAACGCCAGTGTGATGAATTGTCAAACGAAGGAGCGGCCATGCTAGTGGATTGTCTGTCCCCCAGCGCCTGGGAAGACCACTCTGGGGCCCCTGGGGTCGTCTTGGGGCTCTCTTGGGGTTATGCTCTTGTCATTCGGGGGCCTTCTTGGAGGCTTCTCGGGGCTCTCTCGGGCCACCTTGGAGCTGGAGCCGTCTTAGACTGCTCCTGGGCCGCCTAGCGCCTTCGCAGACCGCTTCCGGCTCTTATCTCGACCGTCGTCGGGTACCTCGTGGGACTCGTCGTCTTGGGAGTCTCTTGGGCTGTCTTGGAGTCCTCAGGGGCTGCCTCGAGTTGTCTTGGGGCCTCGCGGATCGTGTTTGGGCGATCTTAGGGGGCCTCTTTGGTCGTTGTGCGCTTTCGGCAGCCCAGAAAGGCGCGAATGCGAAAGCAATTCAACATACAAAATTTGAGGTATTAGTGGTTTGGGCCTCCTCGGGGCATCCTGGAAGTCCTCTTGAAGCCCTCTTGGGGCGTCTTGGTGCCCTCTTGGTCCGTGTCGAGGTCATCTTGGGCCCCCTCGGGGCATCTTGGCCCGTCTTGGAAGTCGTCGGGCCATCTTGGGCTCTCTTGGGGCCGTCTCGGTCGTCTTGGGAGCGCATCGGGGCCGTATCGAGGCCCGTCTGGGCCGTCTTCGAGACGGGTGTTACGCTTTGTATGTCCTTCGCGGTGGCGGCGGTTTGTGCCGAAGGGCACTGGGAACTCTGTGGAATGGCCAAGATAGCTATATGGTCCTGCGCGCCAAGGTCCCCTCCCGCATGCTACGGGGACGGCGATCCTAGCGGCGTTCGGCCACCGCCCTACAACGGACACGCACGCCCGGGGATGCAGCGACACCATTCGGGCACCCTCACTCGGACATGCAGCTGGCAACGTCAATGTGCGTGTCAAGCTAGAGGCGTTAGAAGATGCTCTTTGTCTGTGGGCCTGGCCAGGGCTTGCCTGATGGTTTCTGCCACGGGGCCGCCAGGGGCTGGGGACCACCGCTGGTGAGGAGCATGCTGGAGAACGACCGCCTTGACGCCCCGGACGCGAGGCGCTGCAACACGCACTTCGACGCCGTCTGGGTCCCCTCCAAGTTCAACGTGGAGACGTTCTCCAGATCTGGCGTCGACGCGAGGCTGCTGCGGGTGCTGCCCGAGGCGGTGGACCCGCGGCGCTTCAACTGCAGCGCCGGAAGCCCGCCCGCGCGAGCGCGCTCGCCGCCGCCCCTCTTCGGCGCGAGGCGGCTCGATCGCTTCGTGGCCGCGGGCGGCGGGCCCGACACCTTCACGTTCCTCTCCGTCTTCAAGTGGGAGGACACCGCCCCCCGACCTCCGCCTTCCGTCCCTCTCCTCCCAGCCACGATCGCGTCGTAAAAGCTACGGGAGGCCCTCGCCAGGCCTCGGGGCCGTCAACAAAACGGTTCAGGACGACAAATTGGTTCCGGGGAAAGGGTCGGGACTTCCAGGGACGCCGTCCGGAAAAAATCAGGACGTCGCCTGTCTGGGCTCCCCTCCCGCTGGGGTCGATTCCGATCCGATCGAGCCTGCTCCATGTCGATCAGAGCCGCCTCGATCCGAGTCGATCCGATATTCTGCCGAGACGATGTAGCCCGATCCGACGCCCATTCCGATTCGATCCGGTTGTGCGATTCGATTTAGATGGATGTTGCCTTTCGGAGGAGCGCAAGAACTGGAGAACATTGCTGAAGACGTTCTGGCGAACGTTCCCGCACCGCTCGACGCAGGTCGTCCAGGAGAACGGGCAGGCGGTCGATGTCAACGTGCGGCTGCTGATAAAGACGCAGTCGCTGCAGTGGAGCACCGGCCCCGATGAGGACCGTGGACGCTTGCAGCTGGCACGGGGAAGAACGGCGGAGAAGGAGGAGGAGGACGAGGAGGAGGAGGAGGAGGAGGACAAGGAGGAGGAGGACGAGGGAGGAGGAGGGAGTAGAGAGGAGGAGGAGGAGGAGGAGGAGGAGGAGGAGGAGGAGGAGGAGGAGGAGGAGGAGGAGGAGGAGGAGGAGGAGGGAGTAGAGAGGAGAGGAGGAGGAGGAGGAGGAGGAGGAGGAGGAGGAGGAGGAGGAGGAGGAGGAGGAGGAGGAGGAGGAGGGGCACCCTGGTGTTCTTCGTGCTCAGGCCCTTTGCCTCGGAGCGCCCCTTGTTTTGGTGTCTCCGTGGAGCCTTGGGCCTTCGGCGAGGGGGGCTCGTGGTCTTGAGCCACGCTCTTGAGGGTTTATTCCAGCATCGTTGATGGCTCTCGGGGTTACACTGGTCCTCCTCCTCCTCCTCCTTTTCCTTTCCCTCCTCCTCCTCCTCCTCCTCCTCCTCCTCCCTCCTCCTCCTCCCCCAACCTCCTCCTCCTCTCTCCTCCTCCTCCTCCCCTCCTCCTCCTCTCCTCCTCCTCCTCCTCCTCCTCCTCCTCCTCCTCCTCCTCCTCCTCCTCCTCCTCTCCTCCTCCTCCTCCTCCTCCTCTCTACTCCCTCCTCCTCCTCCCTCGTCCTCCTCCTCCTCCTCCTCCTCCCGCTGCACCAGGCGGGCCCGCGGCTCGTGGTCTTGAGCCATGTTTTCGTGGCCATGTCTCGACGGAAGCCTTAAGTCGGGCGTGTCCCTCTACAGGAGGAGTACTCAAAAGTAGTAAAACAACAATCGTCTGGGGACGATTCGTCGAGTATTTCTGGCCATTTGGGGGTATTTCTTGACTGTTCGAAATTTGTCCTTCAAAATCCGCCTCGAGGAGGATATGCCCGACCTCACGGTAGCCGCCGCCCGGAGGCAACGGGCCAGGCATTTCTCACAGAGAGCAGCCGAGTTGGTCGGTGATCTCCTGGGCGCTGCAAGACAGGAGGGCTGGGCGGCTGCGCGGACGTTCGCGCCCGCGAGCTGACCGCACCGAGTCGGGCGTGAGCAGTACCTCTTCGGCGCAGCGTGCCACCCGGGCGGCCTGCGTCGGCCGCCGCGCAGGTTCGCCGCGTGCCCCCGCGTGAGGCCCGGCCGCCGCCATGCTCTGTCTCTGTCTTGCTCTGCCCACCCTCCTCCTCGTCCTCCTCCTCCTCCTACTCCTCCTCCTCCTCCTCCTCCTCCTCCTCGTCCTCCTCCTCCTCCTCCTCCTCCTCCTCCTCTCCTCTCTACTCCCTCCTCCTCCCTCCTCCTCCCTCCTCCTCCTCCTTCTCCTCCTCCTTCTCCTCCTCCTCCTCCTCCTCCTCCTCCTCCTCAGATGGTGGTCGGCCGGATGAGCCGCAAGGGGTGCGCCAGGAGGCCGGATGCGCGCAGTAGACCCGTGGCCAGTTGCTCAGCTGCCCTGATACGCCCATCCTGAAGCGCAACACGCACCATGTGCAAAGCTTCCGTGTCAACATGCTGCGTGTTGGCTCCACGCCTTGGCCCACGTGTGGGCGAACGTTTCGCGCCGAGCGTACGTGTTCAAGCTCCGCCTTCCCCTGGGCGCGCCTCGGGGAAGGACGCGACGGGCGCTGCGTGGGCAAGTCCCGGCGAAGCTACACAGAGGACCGTCCCAGACTTCCGACGCCGTGACATTGGAACACGAGGTGCCCCCCCCCCCCCTGGAGGTCTGCGGGGGCCGCGCCGTGCAGCGCGGACCACCCGGGGTCCCATCCCGCGCGCAGGCAGGCGGGGCGAGGGCCGAGCCGCCCACCTGTCCCGTGGACCACTGCGGGGGCGCTCCCCGAGCTCGGCCAGGCCTGGGGCCGTGGGGGCAGTGGTTCAGGAACGTGCGCGGGAGGCTTCAGACCCTGGAGGGTTCAAACATCTGAGGAGGGCGGCGGCAGAATCCGCGGTGGGGGTTCCACTGGTTTCCAGACCCTGGATTCCTCATCTGGTGTTTCCTTATCAAATGCCCCCACCGTAGGGGGTCGAGTGCAGAACTGATTCACCCCAAACTTGATTTGCCCGTCGCATCTGCAAAAAGAAGAGTATGTGAAGTGTCCGTAGGCCGACGGGCATTCGGCGCACTCGTCGCAGATCCGGCGAACAAACCCAGACGGGAGCAAGTCAGTTGTTTCGTCGATTTCCTGGTCGAGCTGGATGGATGTCCTGGTGCCTCTTGGAGGAGGGGGGCCGCGAATGCTCTTCATGTTGGCCGGCGGAGGGTCTCATGCTCTTGAAGGAGGCTTTCCTGTCCTGGGTTCGACTGTAGATCCGACGAACAAATCCATCTGGGGGCACATCCATCCTGTCGTCGATCTCCAGCTCGAGCTGTGGGGGAGCTCGCCGAACTCGGCCGAAGCCTGGCTGGCCCTGGATCGCTCAAGAGAAAAAGCCTGAACATAAATCTTTGGCGCTCCGCGCGGATTTCTTGGATCTGCGCTGGAGTGCCCTGGCGCGCTCCGCCAGGACCCTAGAGAAAATAGCAAGCACTCATGCCACATTCATCTGTCAACGCCTCCCCTTCCCCCCAATGTTGAAAGTTGGCGGTGGGTCTGATGAGTTGCACCTCGACCGCTGTCTCCCCCGCGCGTGCCAACTGTGAGTTTGGGGGGCAGGAGGGGTGTGCACTAATTGTTTCCCTCTACTGGCGCTCTGCGCTTGGCCGCTCCGCGCGCTCCCCCCGCCAGTTTGTGCTTATACCGTTTTCTCCCTGTGCTGCCAGAGGCGCCCAGGGCCCCCGCGCTCCCCGCCCTCGCCGCCGGCGTTCTGACCGCGCAGCGCGCCTCGGGTCCATGGCCAGGGCGGGGGCGGCGTGGCGCAGCCAGCCGCGTGTGCTTCGAGGAGGAGGAGATGGAGGAGGAGGAGGAGGAGGAGGCAGAGGAGGAGGAGGAAGAGGAGGAGGAGGAGGAGGAAGAGTAGGAGGAGCAGGAGGAGGAGGAGGAGGAGGAGGAGGAGGATAAGACGGAGGAGGAGGAGTAGGAGGAGGAGGAAGAGGAAGAAGAGGATGTGAAGCAGGATGAAGGGGAGGAGGATGTGAAGGAGGAGGAGGAGAAGAAGATGGAGCAGGAGGAGGAGGAGGAGAAGGAGCAGGATGAGGAGGAGGAAGACTAGGAGGAGGGGGAGGAGGAGGAGGAGGAAGAGGAGGAGGAGCAGGAGGAGGAGCAGGAGGAGGAGGAGGAGGAGGAAAAGGAGGAGGAGGAAGAGGAGGAGAAGGAGATAGAGGAGGATGAGGAGGAGGAGGAGGAGGAGGAGGAGGAGGAGGAAAAGGAGGAGGACGAGATCGAGCTAGGTGCGCTCGCGTCAGATCTGACGTCCTACACCTCCATCCCATGCCTTACCATGGCGTAGATGTCCTCTCTATTCGCACTGTCGGATGTCGAGCAGGGCAATTATCGCGAGAGGGTACGCGATGCATTGTAGAGCACGGCATGTCATGGCGTAGAAGAGCACGGCAGAGCGTAGCATGCCACAGCATGACGTGGCATTGCGCAGTGAAGCATTGTATCACAAAGCATTGCAACGCAAAGCATCGCATCGCACAGCGGCGCAGAACGCAACACCGCACAGCATGTCATGGTAAGGCGCCGGGTTCCTTGGATGGCAAGTGGTAGTCTTCGAGAGGTCTGGGCCAGTCTAGAGTCGTGGCTCCATGTCTAGTTCCTGAGGCTCACCGAAAATCTCCACACAAGGCGAGCCTGATGGAGAGCACCCACTGGCTCTGCTTCCAACATCGCCTTCTCCTAGCAGAAACGGGGCTCCCTCTTGATACTTCCTGAAAGTGACGACGCCCCAAAGTGGCGGGGCTTCTGCAGCCCAAAAAACCACCGAATCGGCACCGAATGTGTAATCACTTCCGATGGTTTCGGGGATGCATGTTTCAGATGTTGGGGCCTATCTGGAAAGCCCGACAACGCCCGCGCTGCAGCGGGAACGAGTTAGAACAACCAGAGGCGCAGAAATGGGGCAAGCGCACCAGCGGGAGCAACACTTTGAAATTGCCCTGCGACGTACCCAACCCATGCGCATCAAGTGGCAAGAGGAGTAGGCCAACATTAGCAGGAACAGCGACAGTGTAGACGCGGAATTGCTGCGCAAACTGCATGGGATGCGCATGCGTTGCACGACTCACAGGACGACGATCGACAGAACGAGGATTCAGGCCCCAGGCTCGACGAATAACGGGGACAGGAACGAGGGGCAGGAGAAAGATGTAATGGGGGGTAACCTGAATCTGCGTATGACCCCACTCCGCTGGGCCTCACAGCAGCCCTCGAAAGTGGCGACAGTTTCGCAGATCGCAGCCCCCCCAGGGATGGCGATGTCTAGTCTGAATATGCGTATGGCCCCACTCCGCTGGGCCCCCCCAGCAGCCCTCGACAGTGGCGACGGTTTCGCACTTCGCAGCCCCCCCAGGGATGGCGAGGTCTAACCTGGATCTGCGTATGACCCCACTCCGCTGGGCCCCCCAGCAGCCCTCGAAAGTGGTGACAGTTTCGCAGATCGCAGCCCCCCAGGGATGGCGAGGTCTAATCTGGACCTGCGTATGACCCCACTCCGCTGGGCCCCCCAGCAGCATTCGAAAGTGGTGACAGTTTCGCAGATCGCAGCCCCCCAGGGATGGCGAGGTCTAGTCTGAATCTGCGTATGACCCCACTCCGCTGGGCCCCCCAGCAGCCCTCGACAGTGGTGGCAGTTTCGCAGCTCGCAGCCCCCCAGGGATGGCGAAGTCCGATATGAATCTGCGCATGACCCCGCTCCGCTGGGCTCCCCAGCAGCCCTCGAAAGTGGCGACATTTTCGCAGATCGCAGCCCCCCATAGATGGCGAGGTCGAGTCTGAATCTGCGGATGACCCCACTCAGCTGGGCCCCCCAGAAGCCTTCAAAAGTGGCGACAGTTTCGCAGCTCGCAGCCTCCCAGGGATGGCGAGGTCTTATCTGATCCTGCGTATGACCCCACTCCGCTGGGCCCCCCAGCAGCCCTCGAAAGTGGTGACAGTTTCGCAGGTCGCAGCCCCCCCAGGGATGGCGAGGTCCAATCTGAATATGCGTATGACCCCACTCCGCTGGGCCCCCCAGCAGCCCTCGACAGTGGCGACAGTTTCGCAGATCGCATCCCCACATGGATGGCGAGGTCTAATCTGAATCTGCGTATGACCCCACTCCGCTGGGCTCCCCAGCAGCCCTCGAAAGTGGCGACAGTTTCGCAGATCGCAGCCCCCCAGGGATGGCGATGTCTAGTCTGAATATGCGTATGGCCCCACTCCGCTGGGCCCCCCCAGCAGCCCTCGACAGTGGCGACGGTTTCGCACTTCGCAGCCCCCCCAGGGATGGCGAGGTCTAACCTGGATCTGCGTATGACCCCACTCCGCTGGGCCCCCCAGCAGCCCTCGAAAGTGGTGACAGTTTCGCAGATCGCAGCCCCCCAGGGATGGCGAGGTCTAGTCTGAATCTGCGTATGACCCCACTCCGCTGGGCCCCCCAGCAACCCTCGACAGTGGCGACGGTTTCGCAGATCGCTGCCCCCCAGGGATGGCGAGGTCTAGCCTGGATCTGCGTATGACCCCACTCCGCTGGGCCCCCCAGCAGCCCTCGACAGTGGCGACAGGTTCGCAGATCGCAGCCCCCCAGGGATGGCGAGGTCTAATTTGAATATGCGCATGACCCCACTCCGCTGGGCCCCCCAGCAGCCCTCGACAGTGGCGACAGTTTCGCAGATCGCAGCCCCCCAGGGATGGCGAGGTCTAATCTGGATCTGCGTATGACCCCACTCCGCTGGGCCCCCCAGCAGCACTCGGAAGTGGCGACAAGTTCGCACATCGCAGCCCCCCAGGGATGGTGAGGTAGGAGACAAACTGGCACGCTAGAGCGAGCTAGGTAGGAGGCAGGGGGGAAGAGGAAAGAAGGAGGGGGCGGGAGAGGAGAGGAGAGGAGTCGCGACCGCAGTTACTCTATTCAAAACGAGAACCCAACGCAGGAGGGTTGGGAAAAATCCCAAGCGATAACCATTTCCCGGGAATCCTGTGGAAACAAGCAGTGCGCGGAGGATGGCCGGGTATCTTCCAGACGTCGTCTGGAGAGAGAGGAGAGAAGTACTCACATTGTGTAATTGTAGAGGAGGAGGAGGAGGAGGAGGAAGACGAGCAGGAGGAAGAGGAGGAGCTATGGCGCGCTATGACGTGACCGTGGCTCCCAGGTGCTAGTCTGGCCGCTTGCTGCTACATTACCGATGCAAGCCATCCCCGACTTTGGCGCTGGCGCTCTTACACGCAGTCAGCGCACAAGCGCCAGGGCAGGACTGGGTGGCGCTCGTGGTTTGTTACGCCCACTGCCAGTTCCGCCACCAGCCTGCCCAGACCGCGGACCTCCACTCCCGACTTTTGTGGGAGCCTTCAAACAGTCCGTCAGCGCCTCAAGCGCCAGGGCAGGACTGGGTGGCGCTCGTGTTTTGTTCCGCCCACTGCCAGTTCCGCCACCAGCCTGCCCAGACCGCGGACCTCGCAGTCACCGTGGGTGGACTCACGCCAGAGAAGACAAGAGGAGGAGCGAGGAGGAACAAGCCACAGAGGCAGCCAGCCCCACAGCGCCGCGGCAACCGCCGCCACCTGGGAGTTCTACAGAGGAACCCGACCCGACCAGAGGCACGCAGCGCATGTCAGCCCGAGCTCCCTGATTTAGCAAACTACGAGCCCTCACACAATCCGTGGCCAGGCCACGGCCGTCCGCGCGGCGGCCCCGCTCGTGCTTCGAGTATCGGCGGCGACCGAGGGGGGGAAGTGAGAAGGAGAAGGCCTTCCCAGAAGGCTGCGGGACCTCTGAGGAGCCCTCGCGCCCTCTGAGAGGCGTTTCGCGTCTTCTGGGAAGGCTTAGAACATTTCTAAGAAGGCCCGGGGCTACCGAGCCTTCGGAGAAGGCTCGCCACTTCTCAATTTAGCCCTCGGGCCCGCAGCCCAGAGTAGGAAATTGACTACAGGACTGATTTACCTCAACATTGATGCGTCCGTCAGGTATACGAAAGAAAAGAGTATGTGTATGTTTCAATCGATTCGGCGCAACATGGATTTCGCGGTGAATCAGGTCTGCAGTCGGTCCCATAATTCCTCGAACGCTGCGGGCCGGCACGCGCGGGGGCCGCGCGCTGCGCGCCGCGGGAAGGAAGCGCTCGACAGGTCCGCTTCCCAGGCCTGCAAAGCGCACCGGCAGGAGCAGTCCATGAGGTCCTGGCGCTTCAATCTGTGAGCCCGGCGTTTTCGCCCAGGTTCGGGCCCTGGGACCCTCGCAAATCGATCCATGGCGAACATCTGCGCCGACAGATGCGAGCTGGGTCCCCAGTCGTGGCTTCTCGCGATTTGTCTATTTCGTCGAGGGCCCCAGGACCCTTCAAGAACGCCTCGGGACGAAAAGCCGCCCCCGCAGGAAGGGTGGGGTCTTCTGGAGACCCCCGCATAGAACCAATTTATACATCGGACACCTATACGACCACCCTCCGGGTGATAAGGAGGTTGGGGGGGTGGGGGGGGGGAATATCTAACTGCTGGCTGATGAGATGGGTGTGATGATGACGCTGCTGGTGACGCGCTCTTGAGTTAGCGGCGGCGCGTGTTGAAGACGTTGCGCTACTATGCAATGTCACTATCGTTCCCGCTTTCGATCCCATTCGATCGATCCCACTATCGACGTCGCGGTCAGTTTTAGTACCAATGGACTCAGCGATCGGTTCCAGGATCGATCCCACTAGCGATCTCAGTGTCGATTCCCCTATCGACTTCACTACGATCTCACTCTCGATCTCACAACCAATGTCACAATCAAACTCACTGTCGATATGCTGTTTGATATCATTGTCCATTCCTTTTCAGCGATATCATTATCGATTTCACAATCGACTTCACTATCGATACCAAGGACGGACACCCACAGCCACCGCACGCCCTCGCCGATGGGTGGGCCACCGACGGGACACCAGCGGGACACCAAGGGGACGCCAACGGGACACCACAGGACACCACGGCGGGACACCCCGGGCCACCGCGCGCCCACCAGGGGCGGAGGGACGGCACACTGCGTCCGAATCGCCCTTGCGACGGCGGGGTCAGTCCTTTCGCGCGCCCATTCAGCTTCGCCTCGCCCGCACGCACGACACGAACACGAAACCGAAATTGATTTCTTGGAGGGGGACTCTCCGTTCCATTGCGTTCTCACCCTCCAACCTCCGATCAGGGTTTCAGTCAAGGTCGGCCCCTGGGCCCCTCCCAGAAGCCTCCCCGACCAGTTAATCATTCGGGAGCTGGATGCACATGACGCGGCTGGACTGGGCGAGCGCTGGACATACATGCGGCCGCATGGCTTTACAGCGTTTTGCACTTCTGCGGCTGTATGCGCCAGCCCTCCGCATTTGTATTCAGCCTGCGGCATCTGCACGCTCGACATGTGCATCCAGCCGCACGTGTTTCCAGCGTGCTGGTGGTTTTTCGTCCCGTGGCCACAAACGAGGTCCCAGAACCCTCCAAAAGAGCGCCCAAGCCGGTCGGGTCGTTCTCCTCGGCGTCCGGCTCTGTTGCGTCGTTGAGCCTGGCACGTTCTTTGCCCGGGGGAGCCTGACTACTTGGTGAGGTTCTGGACACCTTGTGGATCTGCTCTATGTAGTCTTATTGGCGCCCATGGGGCGAGGACATCGCCCGGCTCACCGAGGAGCTCGGCGTGGATGCGGAGGAGGCCGAGTTCCGGATGCTCATGACGAGGAGATCCTCCCGCCCCCCCCCCGCCCTAGATAAGAGCTCTTGCTTCTTCTGCGCCTCCTCCTCCTCCGCCTCCTCCTCCCTCCGTGGCCACTTTGGCCCAAGAGCCTGGATAAGATGTTTTTAGACGACTCTTGCTGCTCCCTTTCATCTCACCGTTTGCGGTTCCCTTTTGAATCACCGTGGCAGACGGGGCTGCGAGCTCCGCACGAAGAAGCAATCAATCGGCCATCTTGCCGCTCGTGCTCGCACTCATGAGTCCATTCTGGCGCAGCGTTGTCAGGATACGGGGCAACTGGATGCTATGTTGTGTCAGGGCCAGACTTGAGCACTACACCGTGAAAACCCGCAGCGTGCAGGTGCAAACGATCTCCCCCGCGCAATAGCCACGCTTGCAGCAGGGCCTCACTTTGGAGGGCGCGAGCATGTCACGGCATGCGGCTTCACTCTCCAGCTGCAGGTCGACGCCGCAGCATCCGCCTCGGGCACCAGCAACAGCATCCGGCTCCCAAATACACCTCCGACCAGCTGCGAGCAGACGCCGTGGCCTTCATCCATGACAAGGCCGATGGACTGGCTGGAGACGCGCGCGCCTGACATCCGCATGCTGCGGTATGGGAAGACTCGTCTTGTTATGCTCAAGGGCGCCCTCGAGGGCGCGAAGTTATTCGCGCTTCGCGGTTCGGCTCCGATTCCTCCTCGTCCTCCTCTTCTCCCCTGGGAGGCGGCGCGAGAGCACGAAATTCTTCGCACTCCGCGCTTCGTGCAGCGCGCAGCGCGAAGCCGGGAGCCCTTGCCATGCTGGTCTCATCGATGAGCAGGCGCCTGTTCTTCCTGAGCCGTCCGCTTCCAATCGGGGGCTCTGGCCGCCGTGCGTGCCCAGCGTGCCCTCGGGGGGTCTTGATGGCGTGCTCTGGGAGTTGACTTGTCGGAGACCAAATCTTGGCAAGCCGATTCGTCTTCTCGATTTGTCTTGATTCGTCTGGGACTTGATTTATCTGGGACTTGATTTGTCTGGGACTTGATTTGTCTTTTCCTCTGGGGCAGACGGGTAGATGACAAACTTTGTTTCAGTGAGCGGCCGTGCGTTGTTCAACTCGGCCGGTCTGCAGGGCCGCGGTGACCAGCGGCCGGCGGGGGCAAAAAAACAAAGTCTTGGCAAACGCGTCGCGTGCACAGGCCCGTCGGCTGCCGGAGCTTCCGGCGCGACCGGACCCTGCTGCATGTTCCCGCCCGTGCCCTGTGTGGCCGCCCCCCGTGGGCATGCAGGCCCGACCTGACCTGACCTTCTTCGGCCACGCGCAGAGGGGGGTAGGGGGAGGGGGGAAGGCTTCTTAGAAGCACCCATGCTTCTTAGAAGGCGCGGTCCTTATATAGATGTAAGGCCGCCGCCTTCTAAGAAGCAGCCTCCTTCTAAGAAGCCTTCCCCCCTCCCCCCACCCCCCTCTGCGCGCCGCCAACTTCTGGGAATTGGCCTGGCTGTGGCCACTGGTTTGGGATGGCAATGCTGCTCTGCCGCCTCTGCAGTCTCAGCGTGCGCCGTTGCAGCGGGATGCCGCGGTCCTGAGGAAGCAGTAGGAGAAGCAGTTCGGGATGGTCCATGAGCTCGCTGAGGTCATCGGCTGTCACCCACAACGTCTTGAACGCTCGGTGCTTGATACGCTGGACTCCCGTCTCGCTGCCCAGGAACAGACGCTGGCTTCCTACCGCGAGGCTGGTTGCGGAGAGTTCCAGAAAGTCGTGGGAATGTTTTGCGGCGCAGCGTTGCGCCGAGTTGGTTTCCCATCGCACTGCCGTCCTGAAATGCATCCAGAAGGCGGTGGAGCTCAACCGCGCCGAGTTGGTAGCCATGTTCATGAATGTTTCAAGCGCCGAGTTGATAGCAATAACATATGACTCGCTCCGTTCGGTGCCACTATGACAGAGTAGAGGAGGCTGTTCGGGTTCTGACACAACAGAGTAAGACGTGTGTCGACATCGAAGTTGGCAAACTAGAGCCCCAACTTCATGACAGCGCAAAGCCTTCCCATCGCAAGCTACATGCATCAGTCGGTCAGCTTGTCAAATCAGAATCCTTACTAGAACTGGCAGAAGCGATTGCTGAGGTCAGTCCTCTCGTTGTACGTGTTCGTGCGGAGAACGTGCTGCAAACCGTCCAGGACGCGGAGCTCTCACGTGCGATCAAGCGATTGGAACGCCGCTATGAGGACTTACAGTCGCAGGTGCTTGGTGCTCTTGGTTCTACGACTACGGATCGCTTGGTCGCCGAGCTGCGGGAGTCTGTCCCGTCGTCGGCGACAGTGGCAGGCTCTGTTACGTCGTCGATCCAATATTTTTCTTGAGCATCGCGCAGAATGTTGCTTGCGGAGGAACCGGTGCGGGCCACCAGATTGGTGTTTGCGGTTGCTATGTCTGCCAGGGGGGGGGGGGCACACTGTCCCGTTGCATGCAGGATCGGTCTCGTCGTCTTCGTCGTCGTCATCTCGCAACTGTGCCAGCGAATATGACGAGGAGGATCAGAAGCTTGCGCGGTCTGTCGGGCGCTGCTCTTCCGCTCCCTCCGCCCCCTTGCGGGTGCTCAAGGCCATGCTTGCTCGAGGATGGTCATCCGAGCAGGCAGCGGTCTGATAGCAGCGGATTGGTCCGCCTGACGAGGCCTGTCGCGAGTGCGGTGGGGCCGACAGCATTACGACGATCAGATTCACGTGCCGATGCATGCGGGCTCCGTCATGGTCGGCCTGAAGACGCTTGTGATCAGGTGTGGCCTCTGCGTACGGTTGGCCCTTGTCGTGTTCACGCTGGGATGCTCCCTTGCGCATCGTGCATCCAAGGGGCTTCCGCCCACCTCCCACCACCCGTATACACGTTGCGGATTCGCCGTGTACCGAGCATTGTACTCGCCCCTTCGGCCACGTTCCACCTCCACCTCCTCATCCCGCCCTGCCTCTTCTCACTCCCTCTCCCTCGCAACCCCCTCCCCCTCCACCACCACCTCCTGCTCTATTCCACCCCCCGCTCTCCAATCCTCGTCCTCCTCCTCCTCTTCCTCCTCCTCTCCCTGCACCGCATCGGCGCTCTAGGTGGCAGTCCAGTCTTCCTGCACCGCCACCCTCAGCAATTACACATGAATGATATGTTCCTCTCCCCCCTGCCCACGTCGGCAAGATATTCGACCCTCTCCGCGTATCACTTGTACAACGGATGTAAGCCTTGCGCTTTCCATTATTGTGTTTCCAGTCTGATTGTTTTCGGTTTTTCAAAATTGTGTTCCTGGTGCAGCGTGGGCCCCATTTTCGGATCGGTGCTTTGCTCCCGTCGTTCAGAGTGGCGCTCTCACCCCAGCGCGGGCCACTTTCCTGGAGCCGAGTTGTTGTTTGTTCATCGTGGTCGCTCCCATATCCCGCCCTCCGCCTTCCCCTGGTCCTCCTTCTCCTCTTGCCCCTTCCACTCCAGCTCCTGCTGCTGCTGTTCGTCCTCGTCCCCTTCTTTCCTGCTCCTCCTCCTCCTCCTCCTCCGCCTCCTCCCCATGTCCGCTATGACACACGTCGGCGGATAGAGAAGACACGACGCAATGGGAAGGAACGGGTGGGAGGGGCAAGATGCCAGATATGGCGCGGGCGCGCCTGGGTTGCCCTCCTCCCCTCTCGCCTCACCCCTCTCCGGCTTCTCCTTCTCCTCGTCCTCTCGATCGTCGTTCCCCCGTCTCCTCCCTCGCCCCGGTCTGCTCCCATCTCCTCCTCTTCCTTCCGCTTCCTCGTCCTCCTCTCTCCCCCCTCACCAGATCCCTCTCCTTCTCCCCCTGCGCCCACTACCTGCTCTCCCTCCCTCCCTCCCTCCCTCCCTCCCTCCCTCCCTCCTCCTCCTCCTCCTCCTCCTCCTCCTCCTCCTCCTCCTCGTTCTGCTCGTTCTCTCCCTCCTCTTCTTCGACGGCGGCCACTAGGACGCCGACGATGACGTCGACGCCCACGACGACGACGACGACGACGACGACGACGACGACGGCGACGACGACGACGACGACGACGACGGCGACGACGACGACGACGACGACGACCACGACGAAGACCACGATCACGACCACGACGACCACGACCACGACGACCACGACGACGACGACGACGGCGACGACCACGACGACCACGACGACGATGCCTTCGTCGACGTCGACGACGACGCCGACGTCCGCCAGGAAGCCGCTGCCCGCCTCGCTGCTGCCCGGCCTCTACCGGGCCGCGGACGCCTTCGTCCTGCCCTCGCACGGAGCCTGCCACACGGAATGGGTACGGAAAGAATGGGTGCAATGCCCAGCGGCAGTTCCTCTTCATTTTGAACAGGACTCGCTGTCCACGCCGCCGCGGCCTGTGTCCATTCGGGGCAGGAGGCCGCCTGCCCAACAGCGGCCGCTGCTGGTTTGGGACAACATTTGTTGTTGGGCATTGTACCCATTCTTTCCGTGCCCATTTCGGGCGTCCAAATCCATCCCTCCATTTCGATTTATCTCTGTATCACTAATTCCTCCCAGTCGCACCCCCACACGTGTCGGTAGTGCAGGCCGGGCGTTTCGCGTGAGACTTCCACGCGATGTATGGTCTTGAAGCCTGAGATTTGCAGCAGCTTCGCGGATGGGGGGCGGGCCGTTTTCAAAATGTGGTTCTCGCCTTGGCGCCGCGCGCACTCGTTTTTTTCCCCAACCATCCTGTGGTGTTTGGGCCTCGTTTTGAACAGACAGTCCCCAAGTCTCCTGTCCTCTCCCTTCCTCTCCTCTCCTCTCCTCTCCTCTCCTCTCCTCTCCTCTCCTCTCCTCCTTCTCCTCCTCCTCCTCCTCCTCTTCCTCCTCCTCCACCTCCTCATCCGCCTCCTCCTCCTCCTCCTCCTCCTCGTCCTCCTCCTCCTCCTCCTCCTCCTCCTCCTCCTCCTCCTCCTCCTCCTCCCCTCCTCCCCCTCTTCCCTCCTCCCGTCACCCTCTTCACTTTTACACACACACACACACCTCACACGTTTCGTGGCCCCATAAGGAGCTCCACCGAAGGCCCCAGTGGCATGGTTCGCATGCCGCCCCCCTTCCACCTTGGTGCACCCCTCACAAGTTCCGTGGCCCCATACGGGGGCTCCACCGAAGGCCTCAGTGGCATGGTTCGCATGCTGGCCCCCCCAACCCTCATTTTGGAACACCGCTCACGCGCTTCGTGTCCCCATAGGGAGCTCCACCGAAGGCCTCAGTGGCATGGTTCGCATGCCAGCCCCCCCCCAACCCCCATTTTGGAACCCCGCTCACACGTTTCGCGCCCCCCTAGGGAGCTCCACCGAAAGCCTCAGTGGCTCGCATGCCGCCCCCCCTCCACACACGTTCCGTGGCCCCATACGGGGGCTCCACCGAAGGCCCCTGTGGCATGGTTCGCATGCCGCCCCCCCCCTCCACTTTTTGGCACACCCCTCACACGATTCGTGGCCCCATCGGGAACTCCACCGAAGGTCCCAGTGGAATGGTTCGCATGCCGCCCCCTTCCACTACCCGCATACGCTTCGCGGCCCAATAGGGAGCTCCATCGAAGGCCCCAGCGGCGGCGCCCGCGCCCCATTGCGGCGCACCCTTCTCGCGCTTCGTGCCCTTAGGGAGCTCCACAGAAGGCATGTCTTACAACGGCGGCATTCACAACTAGAGATGGATTTGTCCGTCGCCAGGATGGTTGCTTGAGCATATAACATGTTCCCTGATGGGAGAAGGTCCGTTTTCAAAATGTGGTAATCGTTGTAGTTCCGCGCGCATTCGTTTTAAACGTTTGCACCCTTTCACGGATGGAAGGCGGCTCTTTTTCAAAATGTGGGTATCGCCGCCGAGCGCCGCGCGCATTCGTTCTGATTGTTTGCAGCAGCTTCACGGGTTCGCACTGTTGAACGCCCAGGAACAGCGTGCTGGCGCGGTTCAGGATGGTCAGGACGCAACAGTCGATTCGTAGAGTCGAAGTTCCAGGAACGGTGTTCTGATACGATTTAGACTTGCCAGGACGCAACAGTCACGTTGACCCGCGGCGCCGACGTCCCAGGAACGGCCTTTTGGCACGATTGAGGTACTCAGACGGTTGTATTTCGATGGGGCACTTCCCGCAACGCGAGCGATTTTTGTAGCGGGCTATGGAAGGGATTTCGGAGAGAGAACGGATTGCATCATCGTTGATGCGTCTTGTGTTTAAATTGGTCCTCCTCCTCTTCCTCTCCTTCATCCTCTCCCCTCTTCTCCCTCCCCCTCACCTTCCTCCTCCGCTTTCGGACTCGGGACGCGCGGTCGGTTTCAAGTCTTTGGCAGTGGCCTCGTCAGTGGAGTTGCAGTGGCTCCTCCACGCCGAGTTTAGCAAGCTCAACATCTCTATCAAGTGTGTGCCAAGTGTGAAAGGCTTCCGCACCATCGCTACGGCACACGAGAGGAGTGCCACATGGAATGTCCATCCGCGAAATGGTATTGCCCTTCGTTGTTCTCGGAAGTTCTGCTGCTTGGCGAAGATGTGTGGGACCTCTCGCAAAGCAGGTAAACCAGGAGTTTGGGCTTTGGGATCCTGTGGGCATGGTATGTCGGTGTTTCCTCGAGGTGCTCTCAGGAAATCCGTGTCCTCTGCAGCCTGCCGTTCTGGTTGCTGGTCCTCGGGAGCCCGCACCACGAGTGTTTCACGCGTGCTGCACGATGCTGCGGGCGTTCCTGCATTTTGCTTGCGTGTGAGACAGCTTCTTATGAGATCTGAGGGTTGGGCTAGCCTCCCAGAGGATCTCCGGAGTGGCATGCGAAGGGTTTGGGGGTCCACGTCCAGGAGTGACGTGTTACTGGGGGCAGGTTGCGGAGCGACGCGGAAGCTTTCACGCAACGGATCCCGTACATCAAATTATTGTATATTTTTACGTCTGGTTTGTCTGGACATCTATATGTGTTCCCCCTGGCCCCCTTGGAATCGCGCCACATCGGCGGACCAAAATTGCACCCCCGGCTTCTGGCGCCCAACAACGTATCAAAACGTAGTGAGCATTTGTGATATCGGCCTCTGGGGCCTCTTTGGGGTCAAGAAGTACTTCCAGACGGCCCAACATGGCCTCCAGACGGCACAAGATGGCCCCAAGACGGCCCAAGATGGCCCCAAGAGGGCCCCAGAGGCCCCCAAGACAGCCCCAGAGGGCCCCATGGGGCTTCTGAGAGTCCTCCACAGGCCAAAAATTGTAATTCTCTGTAGGGTTCAGAAAGATGTTCGCGTTCTTGCCTTTTCCGGCTCTCGGGGGCCCATGACGGCGCAAGCAGCCTCCAAGATGGCCCTAAGACGGCCCCTGAGGCCACCAGGAGGACCCCACGATGGCCCAAAAGGGTCCCAAGATTGCCCAAAGAGGCCTTCAAAACGGCTCAAGAGTCCCCCGAGACGGCCCAAGGGCACCCCAAGAGAGCCAAAAGGCGGCCCCGAGAGGCTCCCAAGACGGCCCCCGAAGGGACAAGACGTCACAAGAGCGCCCCAAGACTGCCCAAGAGGCCCCAAAGAGGCTCTCAAGAGCCCCCCAGGGGCCCCCAAGGAGCTCCCAGGAGGCCCCCACACATTCCAGCTGCGCGGGCAGCCTCCCGCACCCGAAGGTGCTTGCACCCACTTGACCAGGGGCGCGGCCCCCCCCCGCCGCCCAGCCTGGCGGTGCCAGTCTGAGCCGACGCGCGGGGCGCCAGGAGCGCAGGCACCCCCAAGAGCGGGAGGGCGGGGCGAAAGCGCGCGCGCGCGCCGTCCACGAGGGCGGGACGCGGGCGCCGACGCCTGCAGGATTCAAATTGCCAGTGCCCGCAACCCACGCGACCCCGCGGCGCGCGGCGCTCCGCCCCGACGGGATCCCCGCGGCGCGCCTGCACGGAGCGCGCCACGCAGTGCAAGCAGACGAACCGCCGTCGCCCCGTGCGCGCGGGGGGCCCCTCCTCGCGGGGCCGCGCGCCGCAGAGTGCACGCGCCGCCGCACGCCCTCGCGCGCGCGAGCCCGTCTCGTGGGGGGCTGCGCGCCGCGAGGCGCCGGGGGGGCGGGAGGCGGCCCGCTCGCGCGCGGCTCGCCCGCCGGCGCGGGGGCCAGCCGCGGGCGCGAGAGTTGTGCCCGCGCACGACGCTCGGCGGCGAGCGAGGGGGGGAAGCGAGAGGGAGAAGGCCTTCTCAGAAGGCCGGCGGGACTTCTCAGAAGCCCCCGCGCCTTCTGAGAAGTTTTTTCTGTCCTCGGGGAAGGCTGAGAAAAATGTCTCCGAAGTCCGGGGGACTTCCGGGCCTTCTGAGAAGGCACGCCCCTTCTCATTTCCCCCCGTGGCTCGCCGCCTAAACGCAGCTCAAGTGTGCGCGCGCTTTCGATGGCGTTGTGCGCCCACCAAGAAGCCCAAAAAAGCGGCCCCTAGAAGCCACCAAGAGGCCCGCGGAACTGAGTAGGACGAGCGCGCTGTTGTTATGCTCATCGGGTTTGAAGTTGACGTCTGCTTGTGCTGACGCGGTGATTGCTCATTGCCCTCGTGGACATTCGCACGCTCGTCCCGGCGCTGAAACTAGAGGGGAAAGGGGGATGCATCCGACCCCCGTGGCGCTGGCGGCGCCCACGGGCGGGCAGAACAGTGCGGCTGACGAGCAGGGTAAACCACCCAACGCCCAGTCTGTACTTGCCCTGGGCGTGCACCCCGCGAAGCGAGAGGAGCCCCTTCATCAGAAGCTCGGCCTCCTTCCCCCCAGTCTCGTTGAAACAGTTTTCGAGGCCCTGCAGCCGCTCTGTAGGAGCACTGGACAAGGTACCCTCAGAGAAGAAATGCCGGGTCTGGGAACCGGTGGGATTCCAATTGTGGGTCGGCCATTAAGATCGCCGCCGCCTTCACCAGGAAAGGAAGCCTCCAGGATCTTAAGCTTCCTGGGCGCAATCTTTGACGGACGCCCCCGCCGTACCATTGTTGTCGGAGGTTGCTGGCCAGAGAGCCGGTTTGCGGATGAAGGATGCTTTGCTGGCGGCAGATATTTCCCATGTCATCCCTGCGGGGGATGGCCTGCGAACGTCTTCTATCCAGGACCCTGCGTCGGGTAATAGTAAGTATCTTGTCTCGTATGATCTTGCCGCCGACCTTGCTAGCGCGTTCTTCACCCGAGGAATTCCAAATCGTGACGTTTCGTGTGGGCACCTAGCTCCTCTTCCTCCTCAAGAAATCTCTTGGGCGTGGAGACGGTATCGTGCCCAACGTGCAGTTCCAGGGGGCAGATGGGGTGTTGACGGCTCTGGAGGGCGCTTCGTGTTTGATAAACGTCGTCGGAGGTAGGTGTGCATGTCCATGATTTCTTCTGGGGACCATGACGGACTTGATCTTCAAATTGATAGCTTAATGTTTGGTAGTCCTCCTACTCGTGACCAATCTAGCCCTCGTGCTAAACCGCATGCGTTCCTCATGGTGCTATTGCAGCGCGCCATGCCCGATGCAATTCTGATTGCCCGCCCTTGCTGAATGTGGTCCGGCAGCCACGAGCGCAGGTAGTTGCCAGTAGCTCGATACTCGACCTATGGGCTCGGATCTCGTCGGCTCCGGATGATCGTGACCCTGGTCGGGTGGAGGTTCTTTAGACCAAGAGCCGGTCGACGGCCCACCAGTGGTCCCAATTCGCCATCGGAGACGAAGAGTTTCCCTGCGTTGCTGGTTATTTTTTGGGCTGGGCTGCGGGAAAGTGCAGGCCCATTCTTGAGCAGGTCGATCTGACAGGTCAGTTTGACCAGCGCGCCTCCGCCACGGTGGATCGATTAGTCGATATCCATGGAAAGACACGCAGTTCACTCGAGTCCCTGTCGAATTTCTGCCGCCCGCCCCCGCGCCCTGCTGCTTTACCTTCTTTTGCTTTGAGGCGTGAGAGGTTGCGGAGTGCTGGCCACGATCCTCTCCGATTTGGCTATTTCCTCACAAGTCAAGTGTGCGACCGTAAGTTGGGATTCAGAGGCAAGGTTCGGGTCTTTTGTCCATGTCCATGTCTTGAGTTTGTTCGCCTCTCCCCTGGCCCTCACATCCACCCGCTGTGTTCCAAAATTGCAACTCGCCTCAAGCATTCGCCGATTGCAGGTGCTGCGAGGCGCGATGTATTTTGACAGGTGTGGTGCGCATGTCGCCGTTGCTGCACTTGGCGTTGGCCAACCGTGACAGGCCATTGACCGACCTTTTTCTTATTCAAACGGGGAGCAGGGCTGGACCTAATCGCTGTTTTGCTGGACGTCGGCTGTGTTTTGTTCTTCGTTTTGGCAGGGAGGTACAGGAAAACAGGTAGAGCAAAACGAAAAACAAAGCACAGACAATAGGAACACAACGTTTAGGTCCAGCCCCGACGGGAAGTTTTTGTCCAGAGTGTCTTGAGGATGACTTCCACAGCGGTGGATGCTTCCCCAGGTGTGCATTGTCCTTCGTGCCCAGACTTGGCCTGGTGTCTACCGGCTTTGGAATCTGAATGCGAATCCCTCCCCATCCTACCGCCGTCCCTCCTCCTCCTCCTCCTCTTCCTCGTCCTCCTCCTCCTCCTCCTCCTCCTCGTCCTCCTCCTCCTCCTCCTCCTCGTCCTCCTCCTCCTCGTCCTCCTCCCACCTCCTCCTCCTCGTCCTCCTCCTCCTCCTCCTCCTCCTCCTCGTACTCCGCCCTTCGTCTCGTCCTTCTCTGCCCTCCCACTTTCCTTTTTCCTTCCCATTCTCCTCGTTCTCCTCCCTCTTCCATTATGCTCCTCTTCCTGTGTGCTCCCCTCCTGCATGAGCAGGAGACAGCCCCCACAAGGTGGAAGAGGAGGAGGGGGATCAGAAGCATGACGATGATGCTGATTATGATGATGAGGATGACAAGGATGATGATGATGCTGATGATGCTGATGATGATGCTGGTGATGATGGTGATGATGAGGAATGATGATGATGATGATGATGATGATGATGATGATGCTGATTATGATGATGAGGATGACAAGGATGATGATGATGATGATGATGATGATGATGATGATGATGATGATGATGATGATGATGATGATGATGATGATGGTAATGACGACAATGCTGATGCCGCTGATGGTGATGCGGATGCTGATGATGATAAGTTTGATGGTGATGATGATGACGAGGTGGAGGAGGTGGAGGAGGAGGATCACGGGCAGAATCATGATGCGCAGGAACAGTAGTTGGAGAAGGAGAATAAGGAAGATGATGAAGAGGAAGAAGGCAGGATGGGGTTGGGGAGTGGGGTGGGACGGGGGGATAGGGGGGTGAGGAGGAGGAGGAAGAGGAGGAGGAGGAGGAGGAGGAGGAGGAGGAGGAGGAGGAGGAGAGGAGGGAAACCTCCTGGTCCTGCTGCCGCTCCTGTTTCAAGTTATCATCATGTTCAACCTTCTCCTTCCCCTCATCCTCCCCCTTCTATCCCCTCCCTCCTCCCCCGTGCCTCCTCTGTGCTTCCCCCTTTTCCATTTCTTTCCCTCCTCTTGCACACCGATTCTCGCCTTGTCATTCTTTCTCTCTCTTCCCCTGCCCCTTCTCCCCCCATGCTTGTCGTCGTCCTCCTGCCTCCTGCTCCCATTCCTCCTCCTTCCTTTCCTCCCCTCCCTCCTCCCCCTCCCCCTCCTCCTCCTCCTCCTCCTTCTCCTCCTTCTCCTCCTCCTCCTTCTCCTCCTCCCCCTCCTCCTCTTCCTTCTCCTCCTCCTCATCCTGTTCTCATTATCGTCCTCCTCCCCCCCGCGATCTGCAAGGAGAGGGCTGGGGACTGCCCCTCATGGAGGCCATGGCCTCGGGTCTGCCCACGATCGGCACTGGCTGGGGCGGCAGCACGGAGTTCATGCACGCCGGCAACTCGGCGCCCTTTCCGCCCCCTCTTCGGGAGCTGCGAACGGTGCCCCCGGCCCAAGGCACCCCCTCTGAGTTTCAGGGAGCCCCCCACGGCCTCCACAGAGCACTCCTCGCGAGGAGCAGGGGGCCCCAGCTGGTCCAGGTTTGAGCGAAGAGCTGGGGGCACCTTGGGCCTCAGGGGCGCCTTCAGCAGCCCTCCACCCTCGTCCTCGCCGAGACAGTGAGAAATATCAGAGCGTGAATGACCTACCCCGCTTTCGCTTCCAGGCAAAACCAAGTCATACCACGCGCCTCCCCGTCGAGTGGCCTGACCAGTGCGTGCCGTAGTTTGGCATCGCTTGGTAGCTCTTGGAAGCGAGGGTGGTCAAAAGCGAGGTAGGTTCGTTTGCCCCCTAAAAAAGTGGGCCCTGGATGCAAAGGGTTCGTCCTTTGCGGGCTCCCTGGGGCCGTTCCCAGGGCCCCAGGGCCGTGTGGAGCAGCGACTCGCTGTGAAACGCTGGTCCATAGGGGGCAGCTCTGGGGCCCAGGGGCCGTTTCCACAGGGGCCGCTTCTCTCACGCCAGGCCTCCCCTCCGCCTCCCCCTCTCGCCTCTGCTCCCTCTGATCCATCCTTCTGCTCCCTCTCCTCCTCCTGCGCCTCTCCTTCGGCTTCTCCTGCGTCTCCTTCGGTCTCCTCCTGCGTCTCTTCCTGCTCCCTCTCTCTTCTCCTCCCGCCTCTTCTCCGCCTCCTCCTCATCCATCCCTCTTCCCTGCATACCATCACGTGACATAACTCCCTTGTCGAACCACCAGGCGTGTCCGTAGGCCGGTCCAGGAGCTCCAACAGCTTCACGGGTGGAGTGCGGGTGGTGTTCGACATGCTGCTCCCGCGCCGGCGCCGCGCACATCCCCGCCACAAGCCTGTGACAGGTACAGGGATGGAGGACGGGCCCTATGAACATAGGGCTTTCGCTTGAGTCCCCCAGAGTCCCGAGGCCTCCATAAAACAGGGCTAGGATCGGGATAAATCGCTCCAGAGCGTTCCGGAGCGCTCTCAGAGCGTTCCGGAACGCTCTGGAGCGGCCGCGGCGCCCACTACATCCTCCAAACCCGCCGATTCTCAGAGATTTCGAGTTATCCCGATCCGATTTTGTCCCGATCTTCGCGTCGTTTTACTCCAGCAGGCTCCCACGAGAACCGACACGAGCCCCGAGAAGCACCCAAGAGGTCCCCAGAAGCTTCCCAAGGGGCCCGCAGCGCCGTCGCCTTGCGCCGCCCGAGCCGCCGCCGCCGCCAAGGGGTTCCCCCCGATAGCCCTCAGAGCGTCGCCCTCGAATCTAAAGATGAGCGGCTCTGGCCCCCGATCCGATTTTGTCCCGATCTTCGCGTCGTTTGATTATGACCCCCCCGACATTACGCGGCGCCCCAAGTGGTGGGCGGGCTTTGTGGGCCGTGCGGGAGCGCCGCCGCTGTCCCCACCGGCCCTGCGCAGAGAAGGGAGGATCGAGAGGTGCGAAAGGGGGCTCGGCGCACGGGGGCCGCGCGTCGGGCCACGCCCCACCCGTCCCTTTGGACGCTCTGGCAGGTGGAGCAGTTGCTCGGATGGAGTGCGGTCCAGACGTTTACAGTAATCCTGCGCAGCAGTGCAGATGGGGAGCAGTGCCTTGCCAAAGCGGGGCTCTCGCGTGGCACCTCTTTGACCTCTACGACCCTGCACATCGCACTCCTCATTACCAGCCGTATGGATGCAAGGCAGTCAATTTTCGAAGCGGGGCGATCTCCTGAATGGCAGGCCTATTGGTTGCTCAACTCGCGCTTGCGCGGCCGCTGCCCGGTGCTCCAGGCAGCCAGGACCTCACAAGGTGTGAGGATCCCGCATTCATCTCAACCCACGCTGGCGTCGTGCTTCTGCTTCTAGTCTTTAGGACCTGCGACCTCTGAGCGCCATTGCCTTCCCTCACCTCCTCCTTCTCCTCCTGCTTCTCTTCCTTCTTCTCCTCCTCCTCCACTCCCTCTCCTTATAAGTAACTTCTCCCTGCCGCACCCCGAGGCCAGTTTTTGGGGCCGGCCGGGCTTTTCGCCTGACACTTCCTCACCAATTATGGTTCTGAAGCTTAAAACTTGGCAACAGCTTCACAGATGGAGGGCGGGTGGATTAATGTGACTCTCGCCTTAGCGCCGCGCGCACTCGGCCTAATTTCCCTGGCGACGTACCCAACCCTTGCGCAATGCGGGGCAGGAGTAGCTTGGGAGATTTGACGAGAAGGCGGCGACGTGACATGGACGCATATATTTCTGCGAGCGGCATTCGGAAGGTTCGCAGGTCCCCAATCAAGGGGAAAACGATGAGTAACTAAGTGAACCCCTGAGTCACTCAGGAAGACGCAAGGTCCTAAAGGAGACTGTGGGTAAGGGGCTTGAAGCGACGGCGGGGCAGCAACACCATGACATGGCCGCCCAGGGACGGCGAGGTCCCGCTCAGGTCTGCGCAGTGCCTCACTCCGCTGGACCCACCAGCAGCCTTCGACAGTGGCGAGCCCACCAGCAGCCCTCGAAAGTGGCGCAGTTTCGCAGATCACAGCCCCCCAGGGACGGCGAGGTCTACCTCAGGTGTGCGCGGTGCCTCGGAAGTGGCGACAGTTTCACAGATCGCAGCCCCCCAGGGACGGCGAGGTCTCGCTCAGGTCTGCGCGGTGCCTCACCCCGCTGGACCCACCAGGAGCCCTCGAAAGTGGCGACAGTTTCGCAGATCGCAGCCACCCAGGGACGGCGAGGTCTCGCTCAGGTCCGCTTGGTGCCTCACTCCGCTGGACCCACCAGCAGCTTTCGAAAGAGGCGGCAGCTTAGCAGACCGCAGCCCCCCAGGGACGGCGAGGTCTATCTCAGGTCCGCTTGGTGCCTCACTCCGCTGGACCCACCAGCAGCCCTCGAAAGTGGCGACAGTTTCGCAGATCGAAGCCCCCCAGGGACGGCGAGGTCTACCTCATGTCTGCGCGGTGCCTCACTCCGCTGGGCTCGCCAGCAGTTTTCGAAAGTGGCGACAGTTTAGTAGACCGCAGCCTGCCAGGGACGGCGAGGTCTACCTCAGGTCGCGTGGTGCCCCATTCCGCTGGACCCACCAGCAGCCCTCGAAAGTGGCGACAGTTTAGCAGACCGCAGCCCCCCAGTTTGGTGCCTCACTCCGCTGGACCCACCAGCAGCCATCGAAAGTGGCGACAGTTTCGCAGATCGCAGCCACCCAGGGGCGGCGAGGTCTGCTTCAGGTCCGCGCGGTGCCTCACCCCGCTGGAACTACCAGCAGCATTCGAAAGAGGCGACAGTTTCGCAGATCACAGCCCCTCAGAGACGGCGAGGTGTACCTCAGGTCCGCGCGGTGCCTCACTCTGCTGGACCCACAAGCAGCCCTCGAAAGTGGCGGCAGTTTCGCAGATCACAGCCCCTCAAAGACGACGAGGTCTACTTCAGGTCCGCGTGGTGCCTCACTCCGCTGGACCCACCATCAGCCGTTTTGCAGATCGCAGCCCCTCGCAGCCCCCCAGGGGCGGCGAGGTCTGCTTCAGGTCCGCGCGGTGCCTTACCCCGCTGGACCCACCAGCAGCCCCCCAAAGTGGCGACAGTTTCGCAGACCGCAGCCCCCCAGAGACGGCAAGGTCTGCCTCAGGTCCGCGCGGTGTCTCATTCCGCTGGGCCCACCAGCAGCCTTCGAAAGTGGCAACAGTTTCGCAGATCGCAGACCTCCAGGGACGACGAGGCCTACCTCAGGTCCGCGCGGTGCCTCACTCCGCTGGACCCACCAGCAGCTTTCGAAAGAGGCGGCAGCTTAGCAGACCGCAGCCCCCCAGGGACGGCGAGGTCGACCTCAGGCCAGTTTGGTGCCCCACTCCGCTGGACCCACCAGCAGCCCTCGAAAGTGGCGACAGTTTCGCAGATCGCAGCCCCCCAGGGGCGGCGAGGTCTGCTTCAGGTCCGCGCGGTGCCTCACCCCGCTGGAACTACCAGCAGCATTCGAAAGAGGCGACAGTTTCGCAGATCGCAGCCCCTCAGAGACGGCGAAGAGAAGGCAGGCAAATGGCGGGAGGCGGAAGGAGGAGGAGGGAGACGCGACCGCGGTGCTCCATTCAAAACAAATACCCAACCAAGGAGGGTTGGGGCAAAATTGCAAGAGCTTCGCGGATTGAGGGCGAGTGGTTGTCAACATGTGGCTCTCGCCTCAGCGCCGCGCACAGCCGCCTTCAAAAATTGCAAGAGTTGCACGGATTGAGGGCGAGTGATTTTCAACATGAGGCTCTCGCCATAGCGCCGCGCACACTCGCCTTCAAACGTTGCAAGAGTTTCGCGGATTGAGGGCGAGTGGTTTTCAAATTGTGGTTCTCGCCTTAGCGCCGCGCACACTCATTTTGAAAACTTGCAAGAGTTTCACATATTGAGGGCGAGTGGTTTTCAACATGTGATTTTCGCGCCGCGCGCATTCGTTTCACAATGTTGCACGAGCTTCCCGGATTGAGGGCGGTTCCTTGTCAAATGTGGTTTTCGTCTTACCGCCGCGCACATTCGTTCACATAATTTACAAGGCTACTACGAAGTCCCAGGATCAACGTACCAGAAATTGTGTTTTGGAAAGATTCAGGCTTATGACGGTGCACAGGTTATGTTGATTCGCGGTGTTCAAGCCCCAGGAATTGCGTCCTGGCACGATTCTGGATCGTCAACACGCAACAGTCAGATTGATCCGTGGCGTTGGAATCCCGAGAACAGTGTTTTGGCATGCTGCAGGGTCTTCAAACGGTTGTCTTCCAACGAGGCAGTTCCTTCAATTGAACCGTTCTAGGGGCCTATGAAGAGGGAGCTTGGAGGGAGGGTTTATTCCAACATCGTTGATGCCTCTTGGGTTTACACTGGTCCTCCTCCTCCTCGTCCTCCTGCTCGTCGGAGGTCCCCTGGAGGCGCGGGGGAGCACAGCTACCACCAATGAAAACCGCTGCTGCTGCTGCTGCTCCTCCTCCTTCCTGTCTCCCCCCCTTTCGCCCCCCTCCTCCTCCTCCTCCTCCTCCTCCTCCTCCTCCTCCTCCTCCTCCTCCTCCTCCTCCTCCTCCTCCTCCTCCTCCTCCTCCTCCTCCTCCTCTTGCACACCATGCCCTGATGGGCACGGGCGGGCTCCCCAGCGGGGCGCGCACGACTCTGGCGCTCGTCCTCGCCTCCTCTGGTCCTCGTCCTCGTTTCCTCCTTCACCTCCTGCCGCCCCCGCGCCCGCAGCCGCTTCGGCTTAGGGCGCCCCCGCCGCTTCTGGACTCCGTCGCTCCGCCCCCCGCGGCGGCACACTTCGAGCCGGCCTTTGCGATGTGGCGCCTGGCGGGCGGCTCCTACCGCGTCGGCCTCGCCGCTGCGGCGCCGCTGGCCGCTGCCGCCGCGGGGCAGGCGCTGCCGTCGTGGCGACGGGCGCCGCCGGGTGGCGAGGCGCCCCAGAAGGAGCGGTTGCGCGCAAGAGCCGGCTGCGCGTAGGAGTGACCTTTCTCTCTCCGTTCGCGTGGGTGCGCAGGGGTCCCCGTGCGGCCCTGGCCTGCGCGCTGGGAGCTGGCCTGCCCTCGGCCGGCCCCCCACCGAGGCCGCGCAGGAAAGGTCGCTCGTGCCTGGGGTCGCTCGCGCGTGTGCTGGCCTGGCCCAGGGGGCACGCCAGCAAAGGGCCCAGCATGAGGCGCCGGCCCTGGGAAAAGAGCTGGGACTTCCCGGGGCACAACACCGGGTCTCTGGTCTCTAGCTGGCACAGGCAGGATCTGGACGCCCGAAATGGGTACCGAAAGAATGGGCACAATGCCCAACAGCAGTTCCTGTTCATTTTGAACAGGCCTCGCTGTCCACGCCGCCGCGGCCTGTGTCCATTCGAGACTGGAGGCCGCCTGCCCAACAGCGGCCGCTGTTGGTTTGGGACAACATTTGTTGTTGGGCATGGTACCCATTCTTTCCGTGCCCATTTCGGGCGTCCAAACAGGAGTGACCCGTCGTTGGAGCGACCTTGGAGCGCGGGTCCGCTGAGTTCCCCCGCTTGCTAAGTGCGGTGCGACAGCAGCGTCTTGCGCGCCTGGGTGAGGCCCCCGCCCCCGGCCCACTCAAAGCCGCGCACCAAGGGCTTGCCCTGGGTCGCTCGTGACCTGGCCACTCTTGCGAGCAGCCAGAAGGAGCGGCGGAGCCAGCCTGTGCACATCGTGGTGGCGCGCACGAGGGGGCCCATACCCCCACGCTGAAGTTGCAGGGTCGAGGCCCGGTTTCACGACTTTGGCGCCTATGCGAGTTGTGCTTTTTACACTGATGGAGTGCCGCTCCTATTCTGTGTGGCAGTCTTGCCAAGGCATTTTTTGATGAGCTTGCTGCTGCTTCCCTCCGCGACCACGTCTGCTCACCTGTTCTATGGAAACTGCGGCGTTGGCTGTTCTCTGGGGCGGAAAAGAGGGGGGTGATGACTAGGGGGGGGGGTGGATATCATGGCGGGGGCCATGATATTTCCCAGATTTTATGGCGCCTCTTATTATTTCATTACGTCCCTGGCCCCCCCGCTGGGCCGCGCACATGCCGCCGGTCATGATTTGCACCCCCCCCTCTTGGACACCCCCCTCTTGGCCGCTCCCGATGTTCCTCATCCTGAGCATTTGCTTGATGGCCGCCTGGCTCGCGGAGGGCCCGCGGAAGCAGCAGGCGAGGCGACGGGCGTGGGTTAGGCCCAGGGTTGTCGGACGAGTTCGTCGGCTCTCGGAGGCTGTCCAGCCTCGGGATACCTTACTGCAGCGGCGCCGCGCAGAGCCCTCCCGGGGGGGCCAAGGCCGTCCCGAGAGAGGCCGCTGGAGGCCGGGGCCGCGGCCCGAAAGCTCGGCCCCCCCGCTTCGTGCGACGTCACGCCGGGAGGTTGGGGGCGATGTTCGGCCTCTGCGGGCCCTCGCGGGGCCCTCGGCACTGGTGGCAAGAGTCAGCCACGCGCGGAGAGGGGTATGGGGGTAGGGGGGGAGGCTTCTTAGGAACACCCCTGCTTCTTAGAAGGTGCGGGCCTCCTCTACAGATGTAGTGCTGGCGCCTTTTAAGAGCAGCCTCCGAGGAAGCCTTCCCCCTCCCCTCTACCCCCTCTGCGCGTCGCCAAAAGATGCTCGGAAAGAAACGCCGGCTCCCAGGAAGAGAGCAGGGTTCGAGGAACAACAAACAGCATCATTCAGGAGGGGAAAACACACAGACACAAGTAATCGTCGACTCCCAGGAAGATATTCGAAAACACAGGAAGTGCGGGGAGGAAGATCAAACTCCAGAAAATGTTGAAACACACTTGTGGGGAATCCTGGGCTTCGTGTGTACTGTAGTTATTTGTGTGTCTTTGGGTCCCTTGATAAACGTACCCTTTCGAGTGTCCGTGCGGAATTCTTGGGCCGGTGCTTGACCATTCCCCCGGCAGCGCCCGCGCCTTCCTCTGAGGTCCACGTCTTTCTATGAAATTGTCTTAGATCAGTTCTGGCTGGGACAGTCTTATTTTGCACATCGGGATTATGTTATAAGAACATTGTTTGTGTTCTTAGAACATTATCGGGTACTAAGAAAATTTCGTAGTAGGCCTATAGGAATGCCGGGACGGTGTGTCCCCGCTCAACTCAAGGCCCAGACCCCCTAGCGTTTTGAAAAAGTCCAGACGGGAGTTGTTGTTCTCTCCCTTGTCGGCTTCTGGGGTCCCCTATCGGGCCTCGGGACCCTCGAAGAAACTAATCAGGACGAAAAACCGGCCCCCAGGAAGGAGTCCAGACCTGTGGGGGTCGACGTTGTGAGAAAATCACGACGTCGGGGGTCTGGGGAGGGGGCTGGTTTAAGTCGGGCATGTACCTCTACAGGAGGAAAATTCAAAAATAGTCCAAGAATGGTTTGGGGACGATTTTTCTTTTATTTTTCACTCTGAGTGAGCATTGTTTGGCTATTTTTATGGCTCGCCCAGAATCCGCCTGGGGGAGGACATGCCCGACCTAAGGCGGGATAGCTTTTTTGAGGCCTTGCCTTTCCCCAGGCCTCCCCGGGCCGTAGGCACACGCTCACGGCGAGGCAGGCAGCGGCAATCTAGGCTTCGGCAACGTAGGTTTAAGTCGGGCACGTTCCTCTACAGGAGGAATATTCGAACATAGCCACAAAATAGTCTGGGGACGATTTTTCGATCATGTTTTGATTAGTTTCCTCAATCAGTGCTTGCACTGAAGGGGTCCTCGCGGAAGTTGAAAGATTTGGCGAAAGTGTCCCGCCGATGTTGGTCGCACGCTGGGTTCCCGGGTTCCCGGTTCTGGGTTCCCGGGTTCCTGGTTATTGGTTTTGGGCCGATTTCGGAGGGTTCTGGGTTCCCGGGCTCCCGGGTTCCCGGTCGATCTCCTCAGCGAAAAACCATCCACTGATTGGGGTTTCTCTTTGGTGTAAGTTGATTTGTTCTGATTCGTTTTTTCATTTCGCCCAAAATCCGCCTGTAGGGGGTCATGCCCGACCTAAGTTTAGGTGGGGACGGTTCCTGGCCGGCCCGCTTGTAGGCAAGCGTGTTCGTGGTGTCCTGCCATGTTCCGTGCCGCCCCTGCTCGACACGTTCGCGTTGTCGACACGCAGGAGCGTGTGGGCCGACTACACGTAGGAGTGACCTTTCGCCAGAGTGACCTTTGGTGCGGGCCCAGTGGGGCCCCCCGATCGCTGAACGCGGTGCGACATCAGCTGCTTTCGCGCCTGGTGGTGCCCCCAAAAGGCCTCCCTTGGCCGCGCACTTTGGCCGCGCACTAAGGTCACTCTTGCCTAGGACCCCTAATGCGTGTAGCCGAGTGGGGTGCGATGTCCTGCAACTGGTTCTGTGCGAGCTCGGCGCCGCGGAATCCATAGTCCCAACATCGCCGTGAACCAACCTCGCCGTTAGCGTGGCCTTGGCAGGAGTCCTTCGGTGAGCTCCCACCCACCATGCCACCCCAACCCCAGCCCGAAGGCCCAAATGTACCCTGGACTTCCTTTGGGGGGCGGGGTCGGGGAACATCGAAAAAAGCACACGTGGAACCCGTACCCCCCCCCCACACACACACCCGAAACTTGGGTCTTCGGGTTCGGTTGGGGTGGTCCGGTTGGGGGTCAGCGAGGGTGCACCTCAGGAGGTCCTGGGGCGCTGCCGTCGGCGGCGGCTCCGTCGTTCTGGGCACCGCCCGGGCGCCTCTGTGTGTGTGCCCGCTGCCCCATGCAGCGCGTGGCCCACGGGAGCGGGCTGGGAGAGGGCCTCGGGAGGGGCCCGAGCTTCGAGCGGACTGTTCGGTACGATCGAAGTGGGTACTCCAGATTTCGTAATAAAAGGGAGGGGGTCTGGACCCTCCAAGACAAGCCATTTCAGACCTCCCCCGTGGGAGAACCCTCCAAAACATCGTCCCCAGACCCCCCCAGGCCCTCCAAGATAGCCTGGAAGAGACCCCCCCCCCGAAATGAGACCCCCCTCCCTTTATTACGAAATCTGGAGTACGTCGACTACACGTAACCGTCGGAAGCGTCAACACAACCGTCGAAATGTTTCGCTGGTGCAAGCGAGTGAGGGTCGTGAGGAGCATGTACATTCTGTGATGTTGTGCAATGGATCTCTAGGATAGCTCTGTGGAGCATTGTCCCTCTCGAAAGCAAGAAGAAAGAAAGACTACACGTACGAGTGACCTTTCGCTGGAGTGACCTTTGGGGCGGGCCCAACGGGGTCCCCTGATCGCCGAACGCGGTGTGGTAGTAGTGTCTTGCGCGCTTGCGTTTGCCCCCCCCGCGGCCACCCAAAAGCCGCGAACCACAGGTCACTCTAAGCCAGGGTCACTCCTGCGTGTAGTCGAGTGCAGCCAAGACGCTGAGATAATGAGCAGTTCGGGTTCGAAAGGGGCTCGACACTCCTGAGGTCTTTCCTTCCTTGGCTGCTCCTCCGGCCCTCCTCGTGCACGCAGGCGCGCTTGGGGCCTAAAAGGAGTTTCTTTGTTAATCGATCGTTCCTCATGTCACCAGCCCGACTGGGCGAAGACCGGCAGCAGTTCCTTTCCATTTTGAACTTTGTTCGTTGGCGTCGCTGCGGACGTTGTCCATGTGATACAGAAGGCCGCCTGCCCCAAAGCAGCCGCTGCCGGTTGTGGGCAACGTTTGCTGTTGAGCATCGTAGCCGTTTTTTCTGTACCCACTTCTGGCGTCCAAACGAGTGGGTGCCAATTTCGAGCGGATTTTTGGTCGAGTGTCAGGGCGTGGGGGGGCGGCCTCCTGAGAAGGTTGGGGGCCACTTAGTGGGGATCAGAGGTCTATCCCTCTTGCGCGCCGCCAGACATCGCGTACTCCACCCCGTCGAGGTGCGAGCTGGAGAAGCCGGCCGAGTTCAAACGTATCCTCGTCACCGGCGGCGCTGGCTTTCTGGGCTCGCACCTGTGCAGGAGGCTGCTGGCGCAGGGCCACGAGGTCATGTGCCTTGACAACTACTTCACCAGCCAGCGCACCAACATCTCCGATCTGATCGGCCACCCTCGCTTCGAGCTCATTCGATACGACGTCACGGAGCCATTCTTCTGCGAGTGCGACCAGATTTACAACATGGCTTGCCCAGCGTCGCCAGTGCACTACCAGTTCAATCCCATCAAGACCACCAAAGTATCAGTGCTTGGCGTGATGAACATGCTGGGGTTGGCCAAGCGCGTGAAAGCGCGCATCCTGCAGGCTTCCACCAGCGAGGTCTACGGAGACCCGGAGGTGAGCCCCCAGACCGAGGCCTACTGGGGACACGTGAACACCATCGGCGTCAGGTCGTGCTACGACGAGGGCAAGCGCGTCGCGGAGACGCTCTGCTTTGATTACATGCGGCAGCACAACGTTGACATCAGGGTGGCGCGTATTTTCAACACTTACGGTCCAGGTATGCACCCGTATGACGGCCGAGTGGTCACCAATTTCATCATGCAGGCGCTACACAATGAGGACATCACACTCTACGGCGATGGGCAGCAGACGCGGTCATTCACTTTCGTGGACGACACTGTGGATGGCCTGATCAGGTTGATGGAGCAGGAGAAGACTGTTGGGCCAATGAACCTGGGCAACCCGAACGAGTTCACCGTGAGGCAGTTGGCCGAGTTGGTGATCGAGCTCACGGGGAGCAAGAGTAAGATAATCCACCTGCCCCTGCCGGGGGACGACCCGAAGCAGCGCCGGCCAGACATTACGCGCGCGAGGACGTTCATGCAATGGGAGCCGACGACGCAGCTCCGCGAGGGCCTCGTCAAGACGATCGAGTACTTCAGGACCCTGGATCTCCGGGCCTACAAGAAGCCGACGGACCACACGGCCCACAAGAACACCGACGCGGACGCCGCCAAGAAGTAGCCCGGCGCTCGATCAGTTTTATTTTCCAAACGTGTTCCGACATGCTCTGCCCTCTGGCGGGCTCTCTCATTCAGAGAAATATTGGGACCAACGCGACTACTGCATTGTAGGCGCAGGATCGAGGAGAAACTCAATGGAAGGCAAAAAAAATTGAAGACAGGGGTAGCGGAGTAGTCTGCGGAAGAGCGAGGGGCGTATGTTATACCTGCGCTGCGTTCGTAGGCTTCGACCATATCTGAGGTTAATTTCATCACCACCTCGATCCCTCGTTCTTTTCCCCACCCTCCTCTCTGTCCACATGATCCTGAAGTGATTCGCAATTGCGGTCCAGAGGCTTTGATGCCTCTATGGGTAGTGGATCGGCTATGATACCAACCTGTGCCGACCCCGTCCCGTTTTCCGGGACTTCGCATCCCCCTTTGATGGCAGGATGGGAAGACGGTCCGCCATCCCCGGCACTGCACGTACTGTGCCAGGTTCGTGGGGATTTTGCTGAGTTCTATGAGTGTCCCCTCCTCTCCCCTCCCCTCCCGCCCTTCCGTTTACGCGGCAGGTCCTGCGATTGGGGAAGACAAGAAACGTATGCACAGCTTTGACTCCAGGTCCAGGTAGTGATCAGAACCTGCAGGAAGGAGCGCAGATGCGTGGACCACGAAGGGGGCAAGGGCTGCCCAGCGAATGTGGCCGACACTTCGGGGGACCGATGCTGCCCCCCCGCACCCCAAAGGGGACGACCAAGGGCAACCCCCTGGAGCGCTCTCGGCGAGGAGTGTCGCTGCCCCGGACGCGGAGAAGCCTGCGGACACACACGCCTCATAGCGGGAGAGGCGGCACCCCAAAGGTTATTTGTGACATCCATTGCCCGGCAGACCGTGTCACCAATCACACCCAAACGTGCAGGACCGAGGTTGGCGAAGAGAGATTTCTCACGGCCTCCCAGATGGGGTCGGAGTAGATGGGGTCGGAGGTTCGCGCCGCATCGCCGATGCATCGACGATGCGGCTCGATGTGGAGACCGTGTTGCCCCACGCCGTCGTCGCCGATACATCGCCGACGTCGCCGATGCATCGCCGATGCGGCGCGATCCTTCGACCCCATCTACTCGGACCCCATCTAGGAGGCCTCTGGTTTCGTGACAATTCCGTGCCCGCGCCAAGGTTTGAACCAGCCTTCCTGTTGACGGTTCTGAGGCGGGAAGCCTGAAGGAGGGTATCTCCCCAAACGGCAGGCACGATCTCGACCGTGCACCCCCACCCCGCGCAAGCGCGCAGGGTCGTGCGAATGATTTCGACATGCGCGCGGGATGCCCGCATGTGGACAAGAGGGAAACAAGCATGGGCTCGTTCAGATTCGCAAGAGCGCGCGCAGGTTGTGTTGGAACAACATGTTGCGAACCCATCGATTTGCATACACGTTCGGGAGCATCGGCCTTGAAATATCGACGAAGTCACGAAGCCTTTGCTGTCGGAGGGAATGTTTGCATGCGCGCGCGACGCCGCGTGCGTGTGTATTTCGTTCCATCTGTTGTAAGGGATGCTTGAAAATGCGTGATATGTGAAAAACGAGTGTCCGCGCATATTATTAATTTTGGTGAATGAAAAGGGCAGTGCCGATAAGGGTCTGGCTGGGACGGTATGGATCCATATATAAAATGAACTATGGAGCGGAACCATTTGTACATTGTATTATCCCAGGGGGAAGCGGCACACCCAAAGGGATTTCAATTTCTTTTAGAAAGGAGCATCACTGCAAAGCAGTGCAGGACCATGCGCAGCAACGCAACACAATGTAAGGAAATTAACTGCACGGCAATGCAGCGCGTCGCAACGCATCGCAACGCATCGTAACGCAATACACAGCAATGCAAACAATGGCAGCGCAAGGCACTGCAGAGCAATGCACAGCAACTCTATGCGAAGCAGTGCAAGGCCACGCAACGGAAGGCAATGCCAGGCAATGCGACTGCAACGTAAACGCATGTCGATCGCAACGCACACGCAGTGCGCTTCCAGCGCAGTGTGCTTGCAGTGCAGTGGGGGGGTGCAGCGGGGCGGCGGCGACGGACGGGAGGGGAGCCGCCGCGCCGCTGCACTCCCCCTCCTCCTCCTCCTCCTCCTCCTCCTCCTCCTCCTCCTTCTCCTCCCCCTCCTCCTCCTCCTCCTCCTCCTCCTCCTCCTCCTCCTCCTCCTCCTCCTCCTCCTCCTCCTCCTCCCTTCTGCCCTCATCGCTGGCCGCCCCCCCCCCCCCACTGAGAAAAGCTGCGGCGACGGACCGAGCTGGGGCCGCCGGGGCTGCTTCCGGGCCCGGCTCGGTGGAGGATCTTCTGCCTCGCCGGGGTGCTCGTCTTGGTGGTCCCCAAACGTGGTGGTGAGAACACCCGGTGGTGAGTTTTGGGCGATTTGGGAAATGGTTTTCGAGCGCTGGCTGGCCCAGGAAACGCAAAACCTCGTGGCGACCGCGTGTCCCCAAACCCGGTGGTGACCCAGAATTATCTTTTGGGGGAATCGGGGTCACCACCGGGTGTCTCACCACCTGGTTTGGAGACCACCAATCGTCCTTGTCATGGTGGTGGCGCCCGCAGAGCTTGAGAGGTGTTGGCGTTGAGCTCAACAAAAAAGAAGCTCGGCGGAGGATAGGTAACTGAAAGCCCCTGCCTACACGCACTGTTTGGGGAACCTTTGGTAAACATCCATTCCTCCCCCCTCTCGCCCTCCCTCCTGTGTTGCACATTCTGGGAGGTCTCCCTCAGTATCGGCCGCATCCCGTGCAATCAGGCTCCATCTCGCGGGGTCTGGACCTTGGGCCCGATCTGCCTGAGTCTGGCGGCGTGGCCCCTTGGTCGGGCCTGGTCGCCTTTAGCCGGTTCCACGAACATTTCCCAGAAGTTGCGTTCTACAGTGGGGGCCCGTGCCAAGAAACACCCTGCTTGCCTCCAGGGTGCCCTGGGTTTCTCGGGGTTCCCTGGCTCTGTTATGGACAGCGTGACGCTCCCACACCAAACATCAATGGACGTCCTGGGGTCTCAGGGTTGGGTTTCTCGTGCAAGGTTTCTTGTGGTCGGGCCCCTACTGTAAAGTCCCCCCCCCGAGCTCCCCAGGCGCGCCAGGGTGGGGAGCCGCACGCGGGGGCAGCACAGGGGCCGAGCCCGAGAGGCCAGGCGGCCAGTAAGGTCGATCTGGCCACTGGTCTCGACGGTCGCGCAGACGACGCCCAGGGCGTCGAGTGCAGCGCTGCTACGGCAGAGACACCCGCGGGGCCCGAGCCGAGCCGAGCCTCCCTCTGCAGGTGCTGCTGGGCTACGAGCTGGTGGACGTGCCGCACGGCGACAGCGACGAGGGCCAGTGGCCCATGTGGGCGGACCCCGACCCTGCCGCTCTGGCGCAGGCGATGCGGGAGCAAGCAGGAGGAGGCAGCGGAGGAGGGCGGGGGAGATTCTTTTCGGCTGCAGGAGAGGAGAGGGAGGAGGAGAGGGAGGAGAGGGAGGAGGAGGAGAAGGAGGAGGAGGAGGAGGAGGAGGAGGAGGGGGGGAATGAGTGAGGAGGAGGAGAAGGAGGAGGACGAGGAGGACGAGGAGGAGGAGGAGGAGGAGAAAGTGGGAGAGGAGGCAGGCGAAGTGGGAGGTAGATACGCCTGAGGTGGAAGGATGAGCTTGGACGAGTGTGATTATGATGGCGGTCAGGAAGAGGAGCAGGAGGACGGGGACAGAGGAGGGGGAGGAGGAACCGCGTGAAGAGGAGGGAGCATCGAAGGAGGACGGGGAGGGGGAGGCGGGTTGTTCAGGCGGAGGGGCAGCAGCAGGACGAGGAACATAGGACAAGGAGGATCAGGAGCAGACAGAGGAGAATGATCAGGAGGATGAGAAGGACCAGGAACGTCAGGAAGAGGCGGAGCACGAAGGAGGGTAATGGGACGTGGCGGGGGAGGGGAAGATGCGCAGAACCAGGGGCAGGAGGAGAGGACGAGGAGGACGAGGAGGAGCACTGACGATGAGGGGGAACAGGAGGACGATGATGGGGACATGTATGAGGAGCGTGGGGAGGTGAACGTAGAATAACAGGTGGTGGATGAGGATGGGGGGAGCAGAATGATGATGGTTGTGGGAGTGAGTAGGAGGAGGCATTGGGCCGAAGGGACAAGAAGAGGAGGCATACGTTGTCCAACGATGGTGTGGTGGTCGTCGTCGTCAATGACGATGATGGTGTTGCTGTTGATGATGATGATCGAGAGGAGGAATAGAAGGTGAGGATGAGGAGGTGGCAGAAGAGGACGGATGATGCCCCAGGACATTGCACGGGTAATCGGGTCGGTTATTTGCTTAACATTTCGCAGGGCAAGTGGCCGAAGGTCTATATTGCGTCTGGGGAGGCCAGACGGGCTACAGTTAAGGCGAGGTGTTAAGTCCAGCCAGGCATTAACCGACATGGTCACAAGATCCGTAACTCCGTAATTCCTCCCCCTCCTCCTCTTGCAACTCCTCCTCCTCCTCCTCTTCCTCTTCCTTATCCTCCTCCTTATCCTCCTCCTCCTCCTCCTCCTCCTCCTCCTCCTCCTCCTCCTCCTCCTTTCATTGTCCTTATGAAGATCTCCTCCCTACCGCACCCCGACGCCACTCGGAAGGGCTGGCCGGGCATTACGCCTGAGAGTTCCTCGCTACTGACGAACCTGACGCTCAGAACCTGGCAACAGCTTCGGAGATGGAGGGCGGGTGGTTGTCAAACTGTGGCTCTCGCCTCAGCGCCGCGCACATTCGTTGTGATGGTTGCAAGAGCTTCACGGGTTGAGGGTGGTTTATGTTCTTGATGTGGTCTTCGTTTTAATCTGCGCATGTTTGTTCTCAAAGGTTGCCAGGGTGTCTCGTATTGAGGGCGGCTCGTTCTCAAAATGTGTTTATCGCCCGAGCGCCGCGCTCATTCGTTTCAACAAGTTGCAGAGTTTCGCGGTTGCTCATGGTCAAAGTACCAGAACTTGAATGTTGGAGCGATTCGGGATTGTCATGGCGCAACAATACGTTGATTCACTGTGTTTTGGAATCCCAGGGACGGCGTTTTGGCACGATTCCGTATCAGACGCAACATTCAGACTGACAATTGGCGCTGAAGTCCTGGAAATGATGTTTTGGCACGCTTCCAGATGTTCACGGTTGTGTCCCAGCGGGTTTTTCTTGCAGTGCCAATGAACCTTTGTAGGGTCGATGGAAAGTGAGCTTGGAGGGAGGGTGTATTGTGTTTGCATTGCTTTTCCTGCTCCTCCTCCCCCTCTTCCTTTTCCTCCTCATCCTCCTCCTCGTCCTCCTCCTCCTTCCCCTCCTTCGCTATCCCGTTCCGTATGAATCACCCCTCCCTGCCGCACCAGGAGGCCAGTCGGACGGGCGGGCCCGGCGTTACAGATGGACTGCGGGTCGCTTCAAACATGCATTTCTCGCCTCAGCGCCGCGCGCATTCGTTTCACACGTTTGCAAGAGCTTCTCGGATTTGGGGCGGTCAATGTTCGAAATGTTGTTCGCGCCTCAGCTCCGCGCGCATCCGTTTTAATTAACATTTGCAAGAGCTTCTCGGATTGAGGGCGGGCCGTTTTCAAAATCTACTTCTCGCCGCAGTGCCGCGTACATTTGTTTATATGAATATATTAAGTTTACTGAGGGCGGCTCACGTTTAAAATGTGGTTCCCGTTGTTGCGCCGCGTACATTCGTTTTAGATATCTGCAAGAGGTTAACGGATTGAGGGCGGCTCGTTTTCTAAAAGCGGTTGTCGCCTTAGAACCGCGTGCACTCGTTTTTTTAAAAATTCGGTAAGAGCTTCATTGCTTCGTATGGTTGACGTACCAGAGACGGTTATTTGGAACGATTCGGGACTGTCGGGGCGCCACATTTACGTGGATTCGCGGTGCCAGGGTTCCAGGAATGGCGTTCTGGTGCGATTCAGGATCGTCAAGACGCCACGGTCAGATTGACACGTGGCGTTGAAGTCCTGAGAATTGTGTTTTGGCACCCCTCCAGATTTTCACTCGGCTGCCCCCCAACGGGGCACTTCCCTCCGTGAAAATGAAGGAACTTCTGTAAAGGCCTATGAAGAGGGAGCTTGGAGGGAGGGTGTATTCCAACATCGTTGATGAGCCTTGGGTTTGCACTGGTCCTCCTCATCCTCATCCTCACCCTCATCCTCATCCTCCTCCTCCTCCTCCTCCTCATAGCCGCGCGGCCCAGGTGGACATGCACCAGCGGCCGCTCGGCAGGCGGGGGAGGCCTCGGGAACCCCGACTTCGAGGCTGGCCCCCACCCGCCCCGATATCGCACTCACCCTTCACTCCACATTTCTGCTTCACATCATTCTTGTTTCTTCTCGCGCTGCTCGTCTGGGCCCTCACGTCGGCCTGCTTCGTGGGCCAGGACCTCAGCGAGCCAGACTGGATCGTCTGCTGCACAGAGGCGGCGCTCGGCAACTCTGGTCTGCTCGTCAGCATTACAGAGAGAGCGTCGGCTGTCAGCGGAGCGAGATTACATCAGCAGACGGCGTGTCAGGCTGTCAGCGGAGCGATTACATCAGCAGACGTGATGCGAATCTTGGTGTGGAATCCACTTTCCGTTTCTGATCGAGATCGTGAGTTAGAGATTCTGTATGCCTTCAAATCTATTGACGTACTTGTGCTCATCGGGACTCAACGCAAGTGTTCCCCGAGCGCTCCGTATCATGTGGAAGATCTCCCTGGGTTCAAAGTGGTCCATTGTGGGTGGTCTGCTAAAGGAGCGCTGACTAACTGTTCTTGTGGCATTGCTTTTTACTTGAACAAAAACACTGTACGTGCACGTGATGTAGTTCGCATCTGGACTGCACCGCCTGACATTCGTGGACGCGCAGCAGCAATACGAGTAAAATCGTTCTATGGTGATCTTTCGGTGGTGGCGTTGTACTACCCTCCTCGGTCTCGAGATCCACGCGAGCAGCAGCAGTTATCGACGACGATTTCACGTGTGACGGACTTTGGGCATCATGTGCTGTCATCTCTTCCGTGTCGTACGTTTCCTGTTGTGGCTACTGATCTTAATGACGGTATCGGGCTCGTGGGTGGTAAGCACGGTCACGTGATGGTCGAGAGCAAGGCCCTGGGGCCTTACGGAAGGGGAGTCGAACACCAGGCTGGGGGACTCATGAGAGAACTGGCTGAGACGTACGAGCTGTCGGTTTTAGATACTGTTTTCAGTGGAGGGCCTAGTTATTATGGGGTACCTACGAAGTCGACGACGACGGATCGGACTCCCTCGACTTCCCCACCTTCGGCGACGGCGGCTCGTATGTTTGCAGCGTCAGGGAAAGCTAAGCAGCAGAGTTGTTCATGGATCGATCATGTTCTGATACCGTCGTCACACGTGCCGAGTGTACGACGATTCACCCAACCTTTTCGGACGGCACGCCGACTTCAGGCCATTCCTGACAGCCGGCCTCGAGATCATGTACCATTCATTCTTGAGATTGATTTACGTCCGTGTCATGTCGATCGTGAGGAGCGGAAAAGGTGGGACTTCGTGGGGCTCGGACAGGCACTTCGTAGTGAGTTCCATGCTGATGCCTTTCGCCAGTCAGTGGAACGCGCGATCGGCGAGGTTCTTGAGGCAAAGGGATGTGTCTCAGTTGAGCAGCTTGTCCAAGATGCTGAGTCTCTAGAGGCTGCTTGGCACGAACTAGTCGACCTCCTTCAGCGTCAGGGTTTAAGCATGTTCGAAGCAAGTCCCAGGGCCCTTCCTGCTGCTTATCAGGAGCTAGCTCGTGAGCGCGTTCGGCTTCTTAGGTTGCGTGGACAGGCTCGGGCTGCGGTTACGGACAATTTAGAAGATGTTCTAGCTCTGTCGCGTCTGACCCGTCTGTGTCGTGGGCTGCGGAGGCGTCTTCGTCAGCAGCGTGAGGCTCAGCTTGCAGAGGAACTTGCAGATGCTCACGCACGGGGCCTCATGTCTGAGGAGTGGCGGATCTGTCGACTCATGGCTGGAGCTGGGGTAGGTCCGAGACGGCGTAGGTTTGGACACATAGCTGCCTATACCCCGAGCATGCAGGAGTGGGTGGAGGATTTGGCGATGCCGTCGAGCAGTGGGGGAATGTCTGCGAAGCCGATCGACGGGGATAAGTTTTTGGAGCTTGCGTCGAAATACGACACGGCGGATTTTCCGACGACCGAGGAGGTGGAGTGGGGGAGGGCTGATCTGGACAGAATTTCCAAGGGGTTCCGCACTGCTCGTCGTCGTCGCGCCGCGGTACCGTGGAGCGTGCCGAACGAGGTATGGTCGTTACTTCTTTCTCAGCGCCCTGAGGGGCCAGATCGTGTTGCTGGACTCGGGGCCCCCCAACCTCGAGGACGGGGTGAGCTAGTTGCGCGGTGGGTAGCAGCCATACTAACTAAAGTTCGACAGCATGGCCGTTTAGTGGCCCAGTGGAATCAGTCATTCACGTACCAACTGCCCAAGGACAATGGGAAACTGCGGACCCTGGGAACCCGCCTTCTACATGGGTTATGTTCTTTTGGTAAAATGTGGGTGAAGACGGCCTCCAGACGGGCCAGGGACATCCCCTACCACGACTACGGATATTTACCTCGGCGATCGCGTACGGGAGCTGTGAGGGCCACTGCCGCCCTAACCTGGAGGGCCCAACGGGGCCGACTGTCTACGGTGGATACCAAACATGATATGCGAAATGCGTTCGGGTCTGTTCAACACAATACACTGGATGCTGCTGTTGCTCGTATATATGATCCTGCTGATGCTGACATCCTTCGTCAGCGCCATCGTGCTGCTTGCTTCATGGTGTGTGCTGAGGGGGAATCGAAGGTCTTTCAGAACTCTGAGGGGAACTACATGGGGGACTCAAATGCGGCCACCGTTTTCCAGGAGGCGTTCGCGCCGCCGATCCGTGCCTGGCAGGAGGCGCACCACAGCGACCAGGCCAGCCAGCTGCAGGGAGTGTGTACCATCTCGGGGACACGCTGCGATTTGTCTCTGAGAATTTTCGCTGACGACGTCAATAAGACCCACGTCGTCCAGGATCTTACCAGTGCACGTCGTATCATTTACAAGTCTGACAGACTGTTGAACTCTCAGCTGTCGCCTCACGGGATCTACCAGAGTGATGGGAAAAAGCAAGTTCTGCCACACTACGTCGGGCATGGTGCCAACCGCTTCACACGAGCAGCGTTTCAGGCTGGGGATAATCTACCAGGGCTCGTCCTGCCTGTGGTGCCGTTCCTGGGTACTTTGTTCGAGTCTTCGGGTTCCTGGAGCTCCGAGGTGTCTGCTCGCTGTGCCGCTGTTGTCAGAGGGTGGGCCCACATGAGACGCTTCTGGACGGAATGTACGGCCTGGCGTTCGAAGAAAATGGCTTTTCGTAGCAACGTGATCGGGGCGGCGGTGTCTGGACTCACGGCCGTGGTGCTCTCAGAGTCTCAAGAGGCCCGATTGGACTCCATCGTTCTTAAGTACCTGAAGGTGTTGCTGGGGGGCGTTGCTGTTAAGGTTCCGATGGTCGCGGCTGACGGGTCCGAGCATGTTGTGATCCGAACCCCTCCGGCCATCCAGATCTGGAAACGTGCGGGTCTTGTTCCGATTCCCTTGGAGCTACGGGTTCAGAGACTTAAGGAGTGGCAGAAGGTGGCGAGGTCCCCCGTCTGGCACGTCCAGCAGCTCACTGCGGTCTTTGGGAAGCTCGACTTTGAGGCCCCGACGCCGTCGCCCTTCGAGTGGTTTCCCTCGGCTCAGGTTCACCTCCAGGACACGTCGAAGACCAATCCGTGGGCCCGTCAGTTTTTTCGGGACCTCGAGTACCTCGGGCACACGGAGGAGGGGAGGAATGTCTTGGAGTTGACGGGCGGGGACTACCTAAACGTGTTCAGAGATGACCAGGATGCGTTTCATGCGTTTCAGAAGTTCGATGTCCAGCAGCTGAGGGCCGAATGGCTCCTTCGTGAGGTTCCTGTTGCCGAGGCCCCTCCTGACCCAGGTGAGCTCGCTGCGGGCGATCACGTCTGCACCCTGCTTACGGGAGACGGGCTTTCATGCGATCGTCGCTTTCAAACTCGTCGTGCGCTTCTTGCTCACCAGCGCCAGGCCTCGGGTGGCCAACACGGGGTCCCTTCGCTGGTCTCTAAGCTCGTGGTTACGAATCAATGTATCGCTTGTTCGTCGACCTTTCGATGCCGTGACACCGCTGTTCGACACCTCGTGAATGCGTACCAGTATGGGCGTTGCCGCGTGGACTCTTCGAAGTATGATCCTCCGATTGTGGACCCAGATATCAGGATATGTCCCCAATGTCAGGAGCCGTTTGAGTCTCTCGAGCAGTTGCAGAGGCACGTAGTCTCACACTTGCCACTTCCACTACCAGAGTTTGTGTGGTATGTTCTCGGCGGTCCCTGCTGCGAGCTCGTCCGTCGTGAGCGAGTCCAGCAGGCGTCGGCCTCCACCCGCGTCCGAGGGACGAGGAGACCGCGTGGCGAAGAAGGGCGCGCAGCGGCAGGGGAAGCAGCGCGTGCCCAAGGAAGAGCTCGAACAGCTGGAGACGCTAGAGTTGGAGCAGATCAAGCGTATCGTTCCAGTGGTCATGAAATTGTTGCTAAATGTGACGATGAGGCAGCGGCAGTCAGAAGCAGTCTTGCTGGTCACGCTGGTGATGCCAGAGAATGCGATCCCCGTTCAGAGGAGCAGGGCACGCGTCAAGGCGTGGGTGGAGTCCGCTCAAGACCTTCGCGCCCGACAGAAGGAAGAAGACATCGCCCAGACGGGCACCATCTCCCTCGCGTGCTTGGTCGGCCTGACGGAGGGGTGCACAGAGGCGGGCCAGTCGGTAGGCGCCGCCAATGCAGGCAAGCTCGCAGCGTGGCGCCAGGAGGTGTCAGCGCTGAGCCTGCCCGAGGTCTCGCAGAAGTACCCGTTCGCCAAGGTGCAGACAGCCCACAAGAGCGACACCGTCAAGATCTTGATGACAGCGGATCCTTCCTTGCACGTGTTAATCGACTGCTTGGTGCAGCTGGGGGCGGAGAAAAAGGTCGGGGTGGCGCCGATGAACCATATGGAGCGGGTGCTACAATCGTTTCTGATGGACGGCGAGATGGACGCATAAATGTTCATGGTGAGAAGTTCGATTGCAGCCGCAGGACACGAACATTTGCTTCCCGCCGAAATTTGCCCCGCCAGATTTTGCCTCCCGCGCGGCTGCCGCCATCGCCATCATTATCATCAGCATTCGACTCGAATGATGAAGCTTCTGCGACGGCATCTGCTCGTCCTCCCTTGTCACGATGTACTGCGACGTCCAGCGACGTGAGGGTGCGTGCATCGTGTGCTTCGAGGGCGTCGGGAACTCAGACTTCGGGGTCCGTGAGGGCGAGGCGTGAGGCTCGCCCGCCTGCCGCCGCTGAGGCCGCCGTTTCTTCCTCCCCTCCTCCTCCTCCTCCTCCTTCTAAACGGGCTAGGAAGCACCAGGACGCTGTTCGGGTTTTTCGGAGTGCGGGCTTCGGCGAGAGCCTGTCGGGGTCCGCGGCCCGTCTCCTGGGGTACAGTGTGTAGTGCGTGTTGTGCCTAGGGTTTTGAAACTCTGTTAGGCTTCAGGGCGGGCTGGAGGCCCGAATTCGCGGCAGTTATGTCGGTCCTAGGGCGCTTGATTCACTTCGGATAAACTATTGGCCCCCAGAGGTGTCTGTCTGTCCTCCTCCTCATCATCATCATCATCATCATCAGCATCAGCATCATCATCATCAGCAGCATCAGCATCATGATCATCATTCGTATTATTTATTAATATTATTATTATCCTTCCTCCTTCTCCTCCTCCTCCTCCTCCTCCTCCTCCTCCCCCGCCTCCTCCCCCTCCTCCCCCCTCCTCCACCTTCTCCTCCTCCTCCTCTTCCTCCTCCTCCTCCTCCTCCTTCCTCCTCCTCCTCCTCCTCCCTCCTCCTCCTCCTCCTCCCCCCTCTCCTCCTCCTCCTCCTCCTCCTCCTCCTCTCCTCCTCCTCCTCTCCTCCTCCTCCTACTCCTCCTCCTCCTCCTCCTCCTCCTCCTCCTCCTCCTCCTCCTCCTCCTCCTCCTCCTCCTCCTCCTCCTCCTCCTCCTCCTCCTCCCCCCCCTCCTCTCCTCCTCCTCCTCCTTCCTCCTCCTCCCCCCCTCCTCCTCCTCCTCCCCTCCTCCTCCTCCTCCTCCTCCCTCCTCCTCCTCCTCCTCCTCCTCCTCCTCCTCTCCTCCCCTCCTCCTCCTCCCCTCCTCCTCCTCCTCCTCCGCCTCCTCCTCCTCCTCCTCCCTCCCCTCCTCCTCCTCCTCCCCTGCCTCCTCCCCTCCTCCCCTCCTCCTCCCCCCTCCTCCTCCTCCTCCTCCTCCTCCTCCTCCTCCTCCTCCTCCTCCTACTCCTCTAGTTTAGTAGAGGCGCCCCCGGCCTGGGATGTTCCCAGCCTGCCGCTCGATTGTTTGAAGCCCCCCGAGGATGTTCCCAGCCTGCCGCTCGATTGTTTGAAGCCCCCCGAGGCCCTCCGCGCCTCGCGAGGGGTGCCCCGGAGGCTGCGAGGGGGGCGCCCTCGGACCTGCCGGGAACGCCTCGGGCCAGCGACGAGGGCTTCGGGATTTTAGGTTTAGGTCGGGATTTTAGTTTAGGAGGATTTTTGACGAACGATTTAATGCTGCCAAGCAAATATTCCAAAGATGCTCAAAATTACCCTGGCGACGTACCCAACCCCTGCGCAAACGCGGGGCGCAAATAGTTTAGAACACTTTATAACGGGGGCGATGACGGAGCGAGGGTTACATATGTCTGCAGACGGAATTCGGGAGACTCGCAGGACACTGGCTACAGGACAAGGACTAGATAAAGCTGATTAGTTACAACCCCTGAGCAACCCTAGCCACTTCGAAAGCGGGGATCTCAGATCGCAGCCCCCCAGGGATGGCGAGGTCTAAGTTGGGTCTGCGCGTGGCGTCACTGTGCTGGGCCCCCCAGCAGGCCTCGCAAGTGGCGACAGTTTCACGGATCGCAGCCCCCCAGGGATGGCGAGGTCTAATTTGGGTCCGCCCGTGGTGTCACTGTGCTGGGCCCCCCAGCAGGCCTCGAAAGTGGCGACAGTTTCATAGATCGCAGCCCCGCAGGGATGGCGCGGTCTAATTTGAATCCGCCCGTGGCGTCACTGTGCTGGGCCCCCCAGCAGGCCTCGAAAGCGGCGACAGTTTCACAGATCGCAGCCCCCCAGGGATGGCGAGGTCTAAGTTGGGTCCGCGCGTGGCGTCACTGTGCTGGGCCCCCCAGCAGGCCTCGAAAGTGGCGACAGTTTCACAGATCGCAGCCCCCCAGGGATGGCGAGGTCTAATTTGGTCCGCCCGTGGCGTCACTGTGCTGGGCCCCCCAGCAGGCCTCGAAAGTGGCGACAGTTTCACAGATCGCAGCCCCCCAGGGATGGCGAGGTCTAATTTGAATCTGCCGTGGCGTCACTGTGCTGGGCCCCCCAGCAGGCCTCGAAAGTGGCGACAGTTTCACAGATCGCAGCCCCCCAGGGATGGCGAGGTCTAATTTGAATCCGCGCGTGGCGTCACTGTGCTGGGCCCCCCAGCAGGCCTCGAAAGTGGCGACAGTTTCACAGATCGCAGCCCCCCAGGGATGGCGAGGTCTAATTTGGTCCGCCCGTGGCGTCACTGTGCTGGGCCCCCCAGCAGGCCTCGAAAGTGGCGACAGTTTCACAGATCGCAGCCCCCCAGGGATGGCGAGGTCTAATTTGGATCCGCCCGTGGCGTCACTGTGCTGGGCCCCCCAGCAGGCCTCGAAAGTGGCGACAGTTTCACAGATCGCAGCCCCCCAGGGATGGCGAGGTCTAATTTGAATCCGCCCGTGGCGTCACTGTGCTGGGCCCCCCAGCAGGCCTCGAAAGTGGCGACAGTTTCACAGATCGCAGCCCCCCAGGGATGGCGAGGTCTAATTTGAATCCGCGCGTGGCCGTCACTGTGCTGGGCCCCCCAGCAGGCCTCGAAAGTGGCGACAGTTTCACAGATCGCAGCCCCCCAGGGATGGCGAGGTCTAATTTGAATCCGCGCGTGGCGTCACTGTGCTGGGCCCCCCAGCAGGCCTCGAAAGTGGCGACAGTTTCACAGATCGCAGCCCCCCGCAGGCAAGACAGGAGGAGGCAGGGAGGGAGGGAGGAGGAGGAAGGAGTGGAGACCACACTGCTCTGTTCAAAACGAATACCCAACCAAGGAGGGTTGGGAAATATACTCAACAAGTCGTACCCCTACTATTTTGGGAAACGACAGTGAATCCCCATGTGCGGGAGGGATCTTCATGCCCATATGCCCCGCCACTAGGGTTAGGACGGGCGCGTCCCCCTGCAGGCGGATTTTGGACGATAAAGAAAAAATACATGAACAAAAATGCCTCAACATATTCAAAAATAGTTAGTTAAAAAATCGTCCCCTGACTATTTTGTCACTATTGTTGAATATTCCTCCTAGGGACAGGCCCGACTTAATTATAGGCTGGCCCCGTGTGCGCCCGAGAAGAAGACACGAAAAGCCCGGGCAGCGACGAGGCAGCGGGCGGCAGCCAGCGATGACGACGACGACGGCGACGACGACGGCGACGACGACGACGGCGACGACGGCGGCGGCGACGACGACGGCGGCGACGACGGCGGCGACGACGACGGCGACGACGACGACGACGACGACGGCGGCGACGACGGCCGACAACGACGACGACGGCGACGACGGCGACGACGACGACCTCGACGACGACGACGACGGCGACGACGACGGACAACTTTTGTTCGGCATCGCCGGCAGTCGCAGGGGCGCGCGTCGTTTTTCTGGCGGGCCGCGCCGGGCGGGAAGCGCAGGGGCAGGCGGAGGAGAGGGAGGCGGCCACGGAGGCGGCGCGGCGGGCGCATCAGGAACACGAGACAGAACGTGCCAGGATTGAGGGAGCAAAAGCTTGCTCCAGCTCCTCGAGCGCGCATTGAACGCGGTGCTTTTGTTAGGTCGGGCATGTCCCCCTACAGGGGGGATGTTGGACGAGAAAATAAACATAGTCAAAAACTATGCAAACATAACTCAAACATGCTCAAAAGATCGTCCCATGACTACTTTTTGAAACTGTTTCTGGATCATCGTCTTGTAGAGAGCTGGAGACGCCCGACATCATGTTTTTGCGCAAGGGGGGGCACCAGGCGGAAAAAGGGAAGGAGAGCCCGATGGCCGAAGGGCTGGCTCGGCGGGAGAGGGGAATGCGCAGACGGCCCCTGGCACTGGGGGACCGCATGCGAACCCTACCCCCCATGATTTCTTGACGGGGAGGGGAGCTACCGAGCGCAGTGAGACCCACACTCTTCCTCCTCCTCCTCCTCCTCCTCCTCCTCCTCCTCCTCCTCCTCCTCCTCCTCCTCATCATCATCATCATCATCATCATCATCATCATCATCATCTCATCATAATCATCATCATCATCATCATCATCATCATCATCATCATCATCATCATCATCATCATCATCATCATCATCATCATCATCATCATCATCATCATCATCATCATCATCATCATCATCATCATCATCATCATCATCATCCTCCTCCTCCTCCTCGTCTCGTCCTCCTCCGTCTCCTCCTCCTCCTCCACCTCCTCCTACTCCTCCTCCGCCCCTCTCCCTCCTCCTCCTCCTCTCCTCCTCCTACTCCTCCTCCTCCTCCTCCTCCTCCTCCCTCCGCCTCGCCTCCGCCCGCTCTCCTCCTCCCTCCTCCTCATCTCCTCCTCCCCTCCTCCTCCTCCTCTTCTCCCTCATCCTCCCCTCTCCTCATCTCCTCATCAACAACCACACAACAACAACATCATCAATCTCATCATCATCATATCATCATCATCACATCATCATCATCATCATCATCATCATCAGCAGCGCAGCAGCAGCAGCACAAACACCAGCACAGCATCAGCATCAGCATCGCAATCATCACATCAGCATCATCATCATATCCATCGATCATCATCACATCATCATCATCATCTCCATCCTTATATCATCATCCTCATTCCTCATCCTCGCCTCATCCTCATCCTCATCTCTTCTCCTCCTCCTGCTCCCATCCTCCTCTCCTCCTCCTCCACATCCTTCGTCCTCGTCCTCTCCTCCTCCTCCTCCTCCTCCTCCACCTCCTCATCCTCCCTCCTCCCTCTCCATCCTCTCCTTCCTCTCCTCCTCTCCTCCTCCCTCCCGCCTCCGCCTCCGCCTCAGCCTCCTAGTCCTCCTCCCTACTCATACTCCTTCTCTCATCCCCTCCTCCTCCTCTTCCTCCTCCTCCTCCTCCTCCTCCTCATCCTCCTCATCAACAACAACAACAACAACAACAACAACAACATCATCATCATCATCATCATCATCATCATCATCATCATCATCATCAGCAGCAGCAGCAGCAGCAGCAGCATCAACACCAGCATCAGCATCAGCATCAGCATCAGCATCAGCATCATCATCATCATCATCATCATCATCATCAGCATCAGCATCAGCATCAGCATCAGCATCAGCATCAACATCATCATCATCATCATCATCATCATCATCATCATCATCATCATCATCATCATCATCATCATCATCATCATCATCATCATCATCCCCCTCCTCCTCCCGTAACTCAGGTGGCCGAAGGCGTGTTGGTGGCCCCCGTAGCCCGTGGTGGTGGTATGGTTGGGGGCAGGGCCAGGGTTCGCATGTGGCCCCCTATGGCACTGGACCCTATGGTGCGTGTGAACCACGAATGCGCTGGTCCCACCTCCGTGGCGTGCGGAGCGCGCCAGGGGCGGCGCCGGAGTCGCCGCCACTTTGAAAACCCGACATGGGTACCGAAAAAATTAATGCAGTGCCCACCAGCAACTGCTGTCCAAGACCAACTGCGGCCGCTGTTAGGCAGGCGGCCTTCTGAGTCAAACAGACACAGGCCGCGGCGACACAGACAGCGAGTCCCGCTCAAAATGAACAGGAACTATTGTTGGGCATTGTACCCATTTTTTCCGTACCCATTTCGTTCGTGCCGAGCAAAGGGGGTCCCAACGCAGATCCAACAAATCCGCGCGGAGCGCCCAAAATGCATGTTCACGGCGTGTTTCCTTTTCGAGCGAGGGAAGCGCGAGCGGCCTCTGGCACCAGAACCCGGCGCGCGTGCCAAGAGTGTGGGATAGAAGCCCCAGAGGGTCGTTGTCTTTATATCCTAGGCGCGGTACCCATGAGTTGTCATGTACCCATGATGCATGCACTGTGGGCAAATATCCTACATAGAACTCCAGGTCCGCATATCATGGGGACCGTGCGATCATGTGTTCATGATGTGGGTACGCCATGGGGCGTTTAATGTGTATATATATACACACACGTAGCATGATATACATATATATATAGCATGACACATGCGTTATATTATAATGTAGGAAATCGTGATGTACTGCACTATAGTATTGCATGGTCCATGTAATATGTTTATATGAATTGAATGCATAT
>CAUYUJ010017622.1:0-40000 GCA_963575745.1 Prorocentrum cordatum | reverse complement strand
GGTCTCCGCAAGCTGTGCGTTCTGCGTAATGCCGTGAACGCGTGCACTGTAGTTCATGCGGTGGTCGATGCCGTAGTAGACGCCGTAGCCCGCTCGTGCTAGCAATGGGATGGCTTGGTTGGTGCATGCACCGTCCGTGGCAGCGTAGACCCATGTCCAACCAGTGTCGTGGTCAAGGTAGGTGGTGTAGGAGTCCTGGGCTGAAGCCGCAGGATCTCCCTCAGGTGGGGGCCGCGGTATGGGCTGAGGTAGCGGGTCCCTCGCGAGGTCGGCCTGCAGGTCGAGGAGGGCTGGGTCTTCATCGAAGAGCCCGCAGTGTCTTGTGTGCGGCGGAAGACGGGCCCACTGCTCGTCACTGATGAGGGTGGTGAGAGGGACTCTTTCTCGGGCCCAGCACTTGCAGTCGCGAACAGTGTGCTCCTGAGTTTCCTCTTCCTCGTCGCAGTATCGGCAGATGGGGCTGGGGTCAGCAGACGTGTTTGATCGGGATCGTCGCTGTTGGGTGTGGTCCCCGCCCGACAGGTAGTTCAGGAGGAGCGCCAGCTGCCAGGCATTGCATTTGGCTGCTCCTTTCGTTCGGGCGAGCCACGTGCTGGCGAAGAGGTCGAGGCCCTGTCTGACAGAGGCAAGGTGTCCAAGGTCATGACGCCGTGGCTTGATCTTTCTCAGAAAGGCTCTGCGTTGTGAGGCTCGCAGCATGTGAAGGAAGGCGTTTTGGGGTAAGTTCAGCCAACTGATCTGACAGCCCCAGTCGTCGTACATGATGCCAAATGTGGGCCAGGTCCAACGGAGCTGCTGAAGCGTCTGGACAAGTCGTCCGACAGGTCCTCCCCCAAATAGGGTCTGAACATGGTGTTGGAGATCCCTGACGAGACCGCAGAGAGTAGCGTCGCGGTTAACCTGTCGCCGCAGACACAGGAAGACTTCACGCTGCGTAATGGCGTCAATCTCCAGGGCGTGTCCTGGGACGCACACGGCCATGAGAGTCCAAAACTCGACCCACCTGTTTCCCTTGGGGCGGATAGCCGCCTTAAGGGCATGGTTGTAGGCAGTTTTGACGGGGCCTGATGGGGCTTGAATGTCGGTGCCCGTGGTACAGACGCTGGCAGCAAGGGAACGGGCGTGCCGCGCCTTAATAAGCATCGGTGATGGGAGCTTGCCAATGCGCGGCAGGCGACTAGTCGCCCTGCGAACACGGGCGTCAGCGGTGGCCGTGAGGTTAAGCGCGGCTGGAGCCGGCGCTGCCTCGGCGTTGATGTAACTCCCGACGAGCTTGAAGGAGTCGACCACGCGTAAGGGCCGTTCCGCCAGAGTGAGCTGGGTAACGGCGGTGTGAAGCTCGTCGGTGAGCGCCCACCCCGCCACTTTGCCAGGGTGAATGCGTTGACCTGAAAATCGATCAAACTTGGCGGTTTCATCAAGAGATTTCTGCAACTCAGGCGCGGTGTGAGTAGTGGAGTTGCTGTCGTCAACAAAGGTAGTGCTGAGTGATCGCGGAACGTATCGATGCTGTCTCTTGGTCCACACACACATGAGCAGCTTAATGTCGTCCAGGGACCAAGAGCTTCCCTGGAGGTGACCGTTTGTCCTGGCCAGTTCCTTAGAGTACGCACCGTTCATGCGGATGTAGCGTTTGTGGCGACTGTAGAAGTTTCTGCGGACAGTAACGATGTCTTGGGGGCACCCCGCGTGAAGCGCAAGGTTAAGGCAGATGTCCGTGATGAGGTAGTCGAAACACTTCTGTCGGTCCAGGGCAGCCCCAGCTAAGGGCAGAAGTAAGGCCCTGGCGTGTTCGATGCGCAGGGCAAGAGAGGTGCTGACGTCCCCAATGGTAGCTTTGGGGACAGCGCCAAAACTCGTGGCGTGGGTCCATCCTTTCCGCCAGTCCGTGAGGCTGCGGTAAGCTGGCGCTTCCCACGCATACATCCAAACGGAAAGCACCGAGAGAAGTCGTTGGTCCGTTGGGAGTTCGCCTCGGCCTTTTCGGAGGCACGGGTTTGGCACATGAAGGAGGGGTTCTGGGATGGTGCCAGTGCGTTGCATAGCGCGTAAGACGCTGGCGAAGAGGCGAAGAATGTCGTCGGGTAACTCCTTAGCCTCCTTAGTAGTCCAGCCGTCCAGTCCCCCCGCACGGCGCGGTGAACGGGTGCGAATAAAGTGGATGAGTTGGTCGTCGGTGAGGTGGAAAGGGGTAGCTGGTGATGGCGTAGGCAACTCTTGTCGGTACTCGTCGTAGAAGTCAGCCCACGTCGGCATGGCTTCGGCGTCATGTCCAGCACTGGCACGGTACCTGCCCAAGATGGGCTCCCAGGTGTCGACCATGAGCTTAAGCATGTCTTTGGTGTTAGCAACAATGGCGTTGGCAGGGAGAATGTCGGGGACTTGCGCAGGTGGTGGTTCACGAGTGTGGTCTTCGTCGTTGTCCGTGTCGGGCGAACTACCGTCGCTGGGGCTGAAGCCGCCAGCTTCGGTGTCAGCGTCGCTGTCGTCCGTGCTAGCTTTCGTCAGGTTTAAAGGCGTTGGTGTCGCAGTGGAGTTGCGTATCGTCAGGTGTGGTAGGCGTGCGGAGATACGCCGTGGGCGAGCTGTCAGCAGCCCGTGCGTATATGGCCGCCTTTCGCCCGCTTGGCTCGCGGACGCCCTCAGCCCATATCTTGATGCGTTCAGCTTTGGCACGGTTCGCACGTCGCGCCAGCTCTAAGTCGAGGTGTTGGATCAAAACGCCAAGGTGCTCTCCGTGGGGTGCTGGCTCGTCGGGGGTCCAGGCCTCGGGGAAGTCAAGGAGGACCGTGGGGCGCAGCTTGTGGCATAGGAGGCGGGCAGCGGTCCACGTGCAGTCAATGCGCTGCGCAAGGTACGGCGGGATGGCACGGCAATCTAAATGATGGTGCTGTCCGATGAAACGAAGCTCACAGAGTTGCCGATGGAGCTTGCGCAGTCGGTTCATGTGTATCGTGGAAGCTCCGTAGGTGGGGAAGGCGCGGGGGACAACTGGTCGCTCTTCGAACATGGGCGTGAGCCCGTGCATGGTGGGGGGCTTCTTTTTTGGGTGGTCGGGCGGTGGAGGTGGCAGGTCGCGCAGACGGGTGAGATGGTACTCATGACTGGCCTCGTTAGCCAGGGCGAACATGCGCTCCACGTCGTCGCGTGTGTCGGCCTGTTCCATGCGGTCCTGATATCGCCCAGCGATGAGGGTCCCTAGTGCCTGCAGTTCGTGACCCTCATGAGCTCCATCGTTGGGAGGGTAGGGCGTGGGGGCAAGAAGACGTCGGGCCGTATGGTCGAGGCGACTGAGGTCAAGCGTGACCTGCAGGCCAACATGAGACTTCGCTGGCAAGTCGCGTAGATAGCAGAAGTCGGTGACAAGGGATCGCGCCGCTTGGTTGGCAATGATATAATCGATGCGCGAAGTGCGGGGGCACTTGGTGACGCGGTCCCAGTCAGGGATATTGCCGTATGTGTGCATGGTGTGGTCTGGTGTGCCCTCAGCGACGTTGAACCATCCGTGCTGCAACATGTGCAGAAGGTGTGGATTGTCATCGATGTTCGTATTGGCGTCCATGCAGATGAAATAGGGGGCTGAGCCGACCCTAGCGGCGGCGCAGTCAGCGAGCCGAAAAAGATCTGTGCTGTCTCCTCCAGCAATCCCGTAGAGGCTCGCTATGTAGATCCCCGCGGGCCCGTGGTTGTTTCGTCGCCGCCTGCGGCGGTGCTGAGTGCAGAGCGGGAGAAAGACCTCGTGCCATCTTTTCTTGGCCTTGAGGGCGACGATACAGGGCGCAGTGTCGTCGACAGTGGAGTCGACAATGGCATCCTTAGAGAGGATGGCGACCCCTCCCGAGGCGCCAGTGTTGCCCACGACGGTGTGGTCTGTGCCGCCGTGGGCAGCTCTGCGCTGGGCTCGCGCCAGATCCAGGTCAGGTCCAAGACTGGCGTGGTATCCCCCGTGGTGTGGATTGGCGGCGCTGGTAGCGATGGCTTGTCTGGTCGGCTTGGCATGTCGGGTCTCCTGCAGTGCTATGACTGCGGCGTTGTGGTCGACACCAAGAGCGGTGATGGTTGGCCAATTCGCTGAGAGACTGGTGATGTTTAGGCTGACGAGGTGTATGGAGCGACCTGGCCCGTCTCCATCGGTGGAGCTGGGGTTTGCACGCCCCGCACGGTGTAGGTCAGCCTGACCCTCGCCCAGGTAGAAGGCTTGGCCACAGTAGGAGCTCATGGCGTTCCTATGGATTAGCTTGACCGGGGCTGAAGCCGCCGTCAGGCCAGAAGTATAGGCGGGACATGGTCGGCACTGCGCCAGGGGGGGTTCATAAACATCAGTAAAACTGTCTCGAAAAATCCTCCTCACTCCAGTACCATAGGGGACGAGGGGAGGAGAGGTGAGACGGCAGCAGAGGGAGAGGGAGGCGACTCCTCGATCCGTCCTGCCGAACACAAAAGCAAAAGCGAACCAGCGGCGGCGGCTAGGCGCGGCAGCGGCACAACGCGCGCGCATATACTGCGCACGCGACACCGCTGGTCCGTCCTGCGGTGGCGCGCCCGCCCCGTCAGTATCTTGATGAGCAGCATCTGGTGGAACAGCTCGAGCAGCACGGTCGGAGGCCTGGCGCTGGGCCTCGTCCATGCCCGCTGCCGTGAGGCCCACGTTGCGGACAGGGCTGATTCCCCGCGGGGCCGCCGCTGCCGCGGCAGCGGCTGAGGTGGCGGGGGCTCCGCCCCGACTCTGAGGTGAGAGCGGTGAGCCACCGCCGAAACCCGCCACAAGGTTCCTGACACGATACTTGTTCTTGAACGGGTCGAAGGTTGGCGCCTCGTCGATGGGGACGATCACGCGGGTGGGCAGCGGCGGCTCGTGGTCCGTGGGCGGCGTCGGCTCGAGGTCGACCTGGCCAGGTTCGATGACGCTGGCACCGAAACGTGGCACCACTTCGGGGGCTCGGCCATCAGCCTGAGTCTCGCGAGGCGGCGAGCTCGTGGAGCTCCCTGGGGCCTTGCGTGAGCTGTGGCGGCTGCAGGTCCTGCTGCGCGGGACGCGCCCGCCCGTGTGGCGGTCGCGTGGCGAGGTCGCCTGGGCATTTGCGCGCTCGGAATCCGCCCTGCTCGGGGATCGGATCGGCGCCGCGCAGGGTGGTGGGCTGGGCTGGCGAGAGGCGCTTGTGCCGCCCTCCGCCGTGGCTGTGGCCTGGTCAGGGTCGACAGCGTCAGGGCGGGGGCTGACGTGGTGGGCGCTTCCCTCGCTGTGCCGCGGGGAGGCGCTGTGATGCGCCTGGATGTACGTGAGGACGAGCGGGGTAAGCGGCTGCCTCTCCCGCTCAGGTGGGGCGGGTCTTGCCTGGGCAGGGCGCAGCGCTGCAGCCACGTTTGGCGGGGGCGTGTGCTGGCGCGGTTGCCAAGCGCGCACGTTCGCATCACGCCATCCTTCGGGGCGCCCAGTCCTGCCACGGTTTGTTGCAGCCCCCTGGGCTGAAGCCGCAGGGGTTATCACTGCGGGCTGGTTGCTGGAGGTGCCATCATGTCGGCCTGAGTAATGGCCCCAGGCGCGCGTGGACCCTGGCACGGGCGAGGTGGCCCTTGGGAGGGCCTGCACGGGTGCACGCGGGTAGCCGATGACCGCTGGGTGTACCCTGGCGTGGGGGGCGTGGCCGTAGCTGGAGGCGGCTGCTCCAGCAGCCGCGGGCCTGGCACCTATGGGGCCACGGTAGTAGGCGGCAACCCCGTCGTAGGCCGTGTTTCCGCCTGTCGGGACTCGCGCGGGAGAGCGGTAGCGTGGCGTGCCCGGCTGTCCTGCGTCACGTTGGTCGCGCTGCTGAATGCGCTGCTGGTGCTGTTGATGTCGCTGCCAGTCGGCTCTCGAGAGGGGGCGGGTGTCGGGGAGGATGGTGGGCACGTCGGGCCGCTGCCAGCCCCGATAGACGTGCTCGAAGGCGTGGTCAGGGTAGGTCCCCCCTACGGGTGAGTATCGCCGCACATGCTCCATGTAGTCGATGTTCTGCGGCTCGGAGATCGCCGTGATGTTGACAGCTCGCTGGTGCGCTGGTCCATAGAGGCAGAAACTACCACGGTTGCTGCGGTCGTGGTTTAGCTCGGCTTCGGTCGTGGCACGGCTCACCATGGCGTCGCAGAGTCGCATGTCGTAGTCGAGGGCTTGAGGCCCAGGACCACCCTCGGCGTCCCAGTACAGTACCACATCTCGCCAGCGGGTGCGGGTAGTGTGGATGCGCTCGGCGATCGACTCGCAGACGGTCCTGACCGTGACACGGTCCCTGTACATGTTGGTGATGGCTAGGGAGTAGGGTCGGCGGACCGTCTTGTTGAAGGTGAATTCCTCCTTGAGGGCCTGGTGGGGGCCTGAAGAGCACGTAGCCTTCCCTCCAAAGAGGTTGGTCGGGGAAAGGTTCTTCGGGCATCCCCGTTCCTGTGAACCCAGGTGGCCGCCTTGTGCCGTCAGGCAGTCCCTGCCTGGGGACGCGCCGCGGCTGCGGTGGGAAGTACCATTGACCCTGGTAACCTGCTTGCCCTGGTTGTGGAGGTTCCCCCCCGGGGCCTGAAGGCGCTCGGGGGGGTTCCTTAAGGTCGTGGAGGGCTGGCGCGTTGCCGAATTGGCGGGCAAGGATGTGCGGCGGCATCCCTGTGGCACGGACGTCGAGCAGGCTGTGTGGACTGGGGGGATGGGGGCACCTGCTGGACAGGCAGCATGTGTCGGAGTCCCTGTTGTTGGTGCTGTATGCACACGTCCAACTGTTGCACGAGTAGTCCGTGGACCAGTCCATAAGTGTACGCAGTCCGCTGCGGGCGCAGTCTGGGCACGTTGGTTGGCCCGAGGTGCCGAGCTGCGTGTTGCGGCGAGCCGCACAGTACTGACAGCATTGGAATCGACACTGTAGGCAAGACCAGCGTCCTGGTAGAGGCGGGAGCGCATGCTCGTTTGTGCCTGGGTCGTCTGGGTGGGGTCGCGGGCGATCCCACAAGGGCCAGACGTCAGCAAACCAGGATTGGCCTGTAGTGCGGACAACCTCGGCGGGGAGGCGAGCGTCCTCGGCATGGCACCTGATCCACTGGGGCCCCATGTCCGCTGGTACCATGACGGTGCGCCAGGTGTCGTCCGCTTTGACGTGGACTTGGGTCGGTGCCCAGAGCTTAGTAGTGGTGTCGCCGTGGTCGTGGTGGAGGATGACCCAGCCGTCCCGCCCCGCCACCGCAGGGTCTGTAACGCGGTGGCCCATGACTGTCGTCCCCCACGGTAAGTAGGCGCCGTCGTGGTGATCACCAGGGTCAAGCCAGACCTCGATGCCAGGGGCATTGACACGGGTCCGCACATCACGGACGTGGTAGGCGAGGACGTGGTAGGCAGTCGGCTCCTCTTCCGTCTCAATGTGCTCCCACGTCTCGATGCCACTGTTGTCTGAGGTGGATTTCCGCCACTCTGTCGTGACGAGCGAGAGGCAGATCGCCGTGGGCGGGCACGGCCTCGGGCGAGGGCGGCGGCCGCGCTGATGAGGGAAGGCGTACGGCGTTCGTCGGCTCCTGATGACGTCGATGAGCGGTCTGGACTGTGCGCCAGGGCTGTGCCTGACTTGTAAGTGCGTGGTGGGCCAGACGCGGCCCCAGGGCTGGAGCCGCTGGGGCGCGACCCGCGTGCGTCAGGATGCCCCCGCACGGGGACAGCTTGCAAGCCAGTGTACACCAGGTCGATGAGTGGTTTCGGGTCCAGCTGGAGCATGTGAAGCGAGACGCGTGGGCGGGGCTGGTTAGGGTCATCCCTGGTGGCTGCTTCAGTGTCGTAGTGCTGTTTGGCCCATACTCGCGCTGCCTCTGGCGAGTATAGTGCCTGCGGCGGTGGCCACGCTGCCGCGATGGCTGGTCTGCGCCTGGTGCTAGCTTCCTGGTCGTGAGCTTCAGCCGCCTCACGGAGATCTGGATGATCGTAGCCAGCGATGTGAAGGGCGTGCGCGCAGTCGCCCATGCCATAGGCGTGTGGTAGGGCACGGCACCTGGAAGCAGCTTCTGTGGGGGCGCACCAGTCCATGCGGATGAGGAGGCTCAGGACCCGAGGGTAAATGAGGCGCGCTCCGTGGGCCTCCCCTTTCACGAAGTTGTGCCTGTTTTCCCCGCGCGGTGGTTGGGTGGCCTCGCACATCCAGAGTGCGATGGGTCCCCACGCGAGGGTGTCGTCTTCAAGACTGTAGGGCGGGTGGGGCGGCATTGCGTACCACGCGGCCAGCGAAGGGTGCACGCTCGCGTACGTGCGGCCAACGTTGGTGCCAGTTCGGCCCTTCGCTTCACGGCGGGGACCTGGCAAGAGGTGCCCTCCACTGGCAGCAAGACGGGCCGCAAGGTCGCCGCGGGTCCCATGCCAGAAGACAGTGGGCGCGTCGGTGGTGGGTTGGCGGAGGTCCCACGTGAGGTATGGGAAGATTGTCTCGCCTGAGTTCCCGCCCGAGTCTTCCAGCACCCAAGTGAGGCGGTTCGGGGGCCTCTGCATGATGTCCGTCCACGGCCCCAGCGCTTGGAGTGTTGGATCATGGGTAAATCGAGGATGGTCGTGGAGTCGCAGAGCGTCTTTGATGTCCTCTGTAGACACACCACTGTTACCAAGCGCAAAGCCGTTTTGACACAGGGCGTTAAGTGTGCTCTTCGGCGGCACGGGGACCGCTGGGTCGCGCTGGATAGTGTTGCGTAAGTTGCGTGTCGGTGGCTTGAGGGCTGTGTAAGGCATACCAGGGCCTGAAGGCGCCTGGGGCCTGTCGGGTGATGCATAGCGTGCTCGCCGTGGTGGTGGTTGGGTGTCCGCGTCGGGAGAGGAACCACGAGCATCAACATGTCGGAAGATGGACCACGGGCTATCGTGGGTGCACTCACGTGTTTCCCTTGCCTCGGTGTCGCTGCCGTGTGCTGTGGCATCCTCGTTAGTCGGTAGGTTACCGTATGCCGCGCCGCTTTTGGAGCCGTCTCGCGGAGACGGGCTGGTCGATCTTGGTGTGACAGACGAGGCTCGCGATACGGCGGCAGTGACTTCGACGATGGCGGCGGTGGTGACGGTAGTGACATCGGCGACTGCGGCGGCAACTGCTGCGGCGTAGTGTTCCTGCAGCAGCGGATGTCGGAGTGCGTGCACGTGCTGGTCGTCGTGTTCGTCGGCGAGCGTGCACGGCATTTTGTATGTGGCCTCATCACGCGGCCTCCTGCTCGGTTGGCAACAGCGGAGGCACCACTGGGCAGTGGATGAGTCCAGGGCCCGCGCACAGATGCGGGCTCCTACGTGTCCGACAGCTCCTTGAGCAAGAAGTTTGGCACTGACGAGTAGAAGACCACACACGACTCCACCCGTGGCAATAGCCCCGAGCTTGCCGCTGGCCCATTTCAGGACACCCCCGAGGCCGACGCCGACTGAGGTGGCTCCGCCCGAGACGCTATCTCTGAGTTTGACGTTGGTCCATTTGAAAGTGGCCCACAATGCGGACGTGACGTTGTATGTCGTTGTGCGTCGGGATGTGGTGGGCACAGATGGGCCTGGTGCCGTCGCTTTGCGTCGTCGTCGTTGTCGATAGCTGGGGTCTCGGCTCGGTGTCGGCAAGTACCCATCGATCTGGTCCTTGTACGGCATTGCTATCACGATGGCGTACGTGGCCACAAAGAGGCAGATGAGGCAGCCACAATGTCGTGATGCCGCTGCGCTGTGCTGGGGCTCGTGGGAACCGCTGGCATCTGGGTACTCATCATCGATGGGGTCGTTGTCGATGTCGGCCTGCCAGTAGCCAATGGCACTGGGGTTGGAGTCAGTCACGTTGTCACGGTGTACAGAGGTGTAGGGCGTGGTGCTGCCACCTGCGGTCTGGGGGTGTCCAGGTCTAGCCAGTGCTGCAGCGGGGCTGAAGCCGCCACTGCACGGACTGGCATGAGCTGGTGATGCAGTGGTATGGCTTGTCGCGTCGGCGGCAGTGACGCCTTCAGCGTCGTTGAGCTGTACGCAGGGGTCGGCCTGAGCCGAGTTGTTGGGCGGACTGCTGTGCGACGAGGTGTGCCCTAAGTGGGGTTCACTGTCGCGGTCACGCTGGGCCGTGTCGCCTGGTGGTGTTGTGCCGTCGCGATCCTGGGTTTCCATGTCGTCCTGGCTATCGTCCACGTGGACCGAGCCCAGGGATATGTTGCTGATATCGTCCGACGCGTGGAATGAGTCCAGGGGTGTGTCGCTGATGTCGCTGGCCGCGATGTGCTGAGGCAACCATGGTACGGGGTCGTCTGCGGCCTGATCACCCGTGGCGTGCTGGGCGAGGCCAGCTGGCGGTGGTGGGTTAAGCGGTTCCATCGGTGCCGCGGCGAGCTCTGCCTCCACAAGCGGCTGCATGTCTGTCGGGTGGTGCAGGATCGCATCGGCGAGGTACGCCAGGGCGTCTTGGTCGGGTGGGGGAAGGCCTCTTGGTAGTAAGGCGTGGGCCCGTGAGAGGTATGGCGGCAAAGGTGCCGCGAAAGCTTCTGGGCCGACAAGCTGGGCACGAGCACCCTGGTATTCCAGAAGGAGGCCAAAGTAACGGGTGGAATACTCGCGGCTGCCTTGGATAAGAGTGAGGTTGCGGTTTGTGCGCTGTCTGTCGAGGCCCGCTCTATACCAGATGTCCTCGCACATGTCGAGCGCGGTGAGCTGGCGCAGGGCGTCGGTTGTGTCCTCAGAATCCTCCTGGAAGAGGTGATCGTACTGTGGCAGATGAAGCGTCGCCAGGATGTACGGGACGCAGTCCTCGAGCCATGCCCAGAACACGTCCTGGTGGTCCTCACCTGGTGCCCACGCCGCAGCACACGGTATGAGCCGGGCACGGATCATCATCAGGTGCCAGAAAGCAGGGTCCTCCTCGGGTTCGCCCCTAGCGCACAGGGGGGTGGTGAGACCCGTGGGGCAATAGCGGGGCACGACAGCGGGGCTGAAGCCGCCACTGCGTGCCTGGCCTATATCAACGTCCCCGTCAAGGATCTGCTGCACCGCAGTCGAGGCCACGCTGGGGGTGGATTTCGATGCATGTGTCGTAGTTGACAAGGGCGTGCATGCGCTCACAATGGCGCCCAGCGGTCCGTTGCCGCACGGACCCGCGGCTGCGGTGCTGTTCACGATCGGGTCCAAAATGGTGCAGTGATCGTACTTGTAGATGCTGTCATCGTAAAGGTAGAAAAGAGTCCCACGTTCAGCGTGTCGCAGGAAAACCTCACCTCCATGCTGGGGCGCACCGCCTGAAGACGGGTGTGCTCCAGCGAGCGAGGGGAGGGCCAGGCTGCAGGCAAGGCGCCACATGATGGCGAGGCCTGGCGGGCGGCGCGAGCGATGAGCCAAAAGCTGCATGTCAGCACGCATCCTCAGATACCCCTGCATGCTCATGTACATTGCAACAATCACGCCCCCTGCAAGATGACGGGTGTCCCTACACCAGATAGCTTGCACGTGCTGCTGCCAAAACTGACATGATATGACAAGAAAGAGATACGACGCGAAGAGAGAAGAGATGCCTCTGAAGGCGCTTCCTCGGAGGGCTGAGGCGGGCTCTCTGAGGCACCTTCAATAGGGTTCCTGAGTGACCCGTCCCTGGGGTGACCTGGCCTGGCTGGTCGATCCACCCGCAGACAGCCACGGGATCGGCAACTGAAGCAGCTTCCTCCTTTTGTTTCGAGAGTGGCCACCTGTGGCAGGTGGATGGTGCCCCCCGTGAGGTGCCCGAGGAGGGCCTGGATGTCGCCACGCAGTGCAGCAGCTTCGGTGGTTGCCGTCTGTTGCTGGGTGACGACGGTGGCAAGTCCTCGTTCCAAACCTGAAACGTGCTCCGTGAGTGTGGCCTGAGATGAGAGAACGCCCGCAAGCTGAACCTGCATGTTATCCACCGTGTTGGCAAGCAGCTCGTGCTGTTGTTCCATGTGTTGGATGCGGGTCGTGGCGGCATCTGGCAGTTTAGGGGCCGTTGCGAAGCGTTCGCCGAAGGTGTTGAGTTCGTGAGATGCCACGCTGTATTCATCACCTGATGAGAGGATCTCGACGTCGTCAGCGTCGCCTGGTACCTCGGCGGCTGTGGCAGCGTCCCCTTCCGTGTGGCCCCCACCTTCAGCCGCCACCGTGCCAAGCTGCGGGTCATGACCACCTGATCCTTGGACGGCCGTCTGCTCGGCAGCTCCATCCGTGCCGTGCGGGGGTGCAGAGGAGCTGCGGCCTGGGGCGCCGTGTGATCTTGCGTGCGGCGTGGCGTCGCGTTTCCCACTGGAGGATCGGTGGCGCTTGGCTAAAGGCTCCTCCTTGGGGATCAGGAGCGGTGCGACGCCCTTGCCTTTGGGCGTGGCAGTCATGAGGTCGTGGAGGTAAGGGCTCTGGGCCGCTTTGGTGAGGAGTGTGCCAGTGGCGGGGCTGAAGCCGCCACCACGGGCTGGCGGTGTTACAGGCTCTGTGATAGTGGTAGGGGTGACAATGGTAACGTTGTCCCTCTTCGGCACCACCTCCGCCAACGGGGCCTCGGTGATGCTCCACGGGATGGGGCACCCTGCGACCTGTGCCGTATATGTGGGTGGGGGACGATGGGCGCGCACTAAGGCAAACTGAGCCGAAGTGGCTGGGTCCCAGGCGGCGTGGTAGACCTCACAGTCCCATTTGACAGACGGGCCCGTGAGAGTCTTAGCGATCTGGGTCAGCGTGGCGTGGCGTGCCGCAATGCCAGTGATGCGGTATCGCGTCTTGGCGAGGGTGGCTTCGCAGCCACGGATGCTGACGGCAGCAGCCTTGGCGGCGTCTGACCCTCGTGCAACACGGATCCCCAATAAGCCTGACTTGCCGTGCCTGACGACTCCTAGGGCCTTGAAATCCACCGACTTCTGGAACGCATCTGCCATCGTGATGGGCTGGTCCTCAGGGAACCACACGGTCTGGTACTTGTCTGCAGTGGGCTCGTCTGCACCTACGTTGCTGAGGTCGTAGGTGGCGCCGAGTTGCCCTGAACCCGCCAAGACCTTGTCAACCGCTTGAAGACTGACGCCGAAGGTGGCAGCCAGGGACCTCTTTCCGACGCCCGATCCATACCTGCCTAGGCTTTTGCAGGGTTCGAGGATGGTGACGGCTTTAAAGTTGCCGTGGAAGAGGGCCTTGAAGGTGTCCTGGAGCTGACTATCGAGCTCCTGGCGGCGAGCGTCTTTCTTGGACTCCCTGTGTTTTTGGTTTTGGCGCGCCTTGTCCTGTGGAGCGGAGTCCCTTCGGAAAGGACCCTTGGCGCGTGGACCACCGTTCACGGGGGCACCTCCCGAGAACTGGTCCTCGAAGGCCTGATGCCTGGAGGGGACTGCGGCGATGGCCTCGGTTTCATGTATGGTCACCCGAATCCAGCATACGTGGTCGGCAGGATCGATGGTGGCGACGGCTACTTTTTCCGTGCAGGCGACTTCCTTGGTGCCCAGCTGGTACACGGTCACGGGGACGTGCGTGTGGACCACTTTGGGCGCCTTGGGGTGACGCTTCAGCACGGGGACGGCGAGCTCGGTACCGACGTAGTTATCGTTTTTTGGGCCCATGACAGCAATCGCAAGCTGACCCGTGGTACGCTTACCCTGCTCGAGGTGGTGTTGCAGCAGCCGTTCACCGCTCTCGTAGTCGTGGAGGCTGATACTGGGCTTGTACGTCTTGCCGTCGTCAAGTGATGTGGGTTCGGCGAGGACTGGGACCTTCCAGAAGGCCGGGTCCAAGGCAATGAATTGGGCGTCCGCAGCCTGAAGACGTGCGGACGCAGCTGGTGGGTGTGATGTGTCACCACCAATGCGCTTAGGCTTGCTGCGCTGGTGGTGATCCAGCGTGTAGCTGATCTGGTTGGCGGCACACATGCGGATCAAGGCACTGCCGAGCTTCTTTGTGTTGGTCTTGTGCATGTCGTACGTGGCCTGAAGCTCGTCCGCGTTCAGCTCGGCCAGCCCGTTGTATGCGGCCGTGGGGCGGTCAGACCCCGCTTGCTTGAAAGCTGCGATGCAGTCCTGCTTGCGTTGGAGGAGAGACCCTTCAGCAGCAGGACGTGAGCTCGGAGGCTGCTTGGAAGAGCGACGGCGCTCCGGCTTGCTGGGGGCCATTGCTGCGGGCGCTCTGGTGGGGAGAGAGGTGACGCGAATCAGTAGGGTCCTGCTGGGACCCCTCCGGTCTCGCGAGGCCTGGGAGTCTGACTCCGAGGCGGGGCGCTTCGCGTCGCGGCTGCGGTCTGAGTGCTGGGCACTCTCGAGCCGAGACTAGAGAGAGAGAGAGAGAGAGAGAGAGAGAGAGAGAGAGAGAGAGAGAGAGAGAGAGAGAGAGAGAGAGAGAGGGAGGGAGAGAGAGAGAGAGAGAGAGAGAGAGAGAGAGAGAGAGAGAGAGAGAGAGAGAGAGAGAGAGAGAGAGAGAGAGAGAGAGAGAGAGAGAGAGAGAGAGAGAGAGAGAGAGAGAGAGAGATCGGACAAGTAGGCGGACCAGGGTCCGTCCGCGAGGCGCACTGCGGTGCGACAACTCGCATGCACTATTTGCGGCGGTGCAGCCTTAAGATACGAGGGCGGGCTACAAAACCCCCTCCCCCGGCGCAGTGCGACTGACGCTACAGACGGCGGACAGACGATGAAGATCTCACCTGACAGACCGCGTGAGGTAAAAGGCCCCAACAAGAAAGGCGACGTGCTGGCACGTGGCTAGGCGGCTTGGCGGACCGCCAGTTGGGCGCTTGGCCGCTAAGCGGCGCGCAGTGACGGGGCACCCCCCGCCCCCACGCCCTGACACCGTGGACGCGGAGCCACACGTACACACGGGCAGGCAGAAAGGAGGAGATTAGCGCGGGGCACCAGGTGGAGCGCCGCGGAACGATGACAACATAGCTTGGATGTTGAGTGACGGCACGACACCATCGGGCGAGGTCGTGAGCAGCTCGGCGAAGGCTCGCCCAGCGCTGTGGAGGCGCTGGAGTAGAGGACCTTGACGAGCTTGGGCAGCGGCGAGGTCCGCGGCGAGAGCTAAGCACCTCTGCTGAAGGGCAGCCATAGCCTGTGACAGCTCGGTTTCACGGTCGGTGAGAGGTGGCTGCTCAGTGACATCCGCCGAGGATCTCGAGACAGAGGCGAGGTCCTCGGTACGCCTGTCCAGGTGGGCTAGCGGCGTGCGGGACCCTGAACGCTGACGTCCGTCACCCTTGAAAGGTGACTGGAGGGGCCGGCGCGACCCCAGGGCTGGAGCCGCTAGGGCCGCGCCCCGAGAGGTCAGGGGAGCCGCTTCCTCTCGCTCAGCAACGGAGGAAGCGTGGGTGGGGCACGAGGGCCTGTCTGGTTTAGTACCCTGCGGGGGGGCTGAAGCCGCCCCCGCGGGTCGCTGGCGATGGGGAGGCGGAGTGGTATGCGCGGTGGGACCAGTCGTGATGCCGTGCAAGGCCGCTGAGGTCGGTCGCGTAGAGGGTTGGTGTCTCGGTGGGGCGGCATGGTCGGCAGCGTGTGGTGTCGGCGGTGCGTCCTCAATGCCACTCAATCCTCGGGGGGCACCCGGGTCGTGGTCGGCGTCTTGGCGGTGACCGATATCGTCGTATGTGGGCGTTAACGCTCTTGGGGACGGCGTCGCAGTAGGGTTTGCGAGGTTTCCCGACGGGGCGGGGTTTTCGTTGGCTGGTCCGTCGTCCAAAGCGTCCGATCCCCCACCGAGGCTGAAAAGGTCATCGTCCTGCTCATCAGCGTCTTGAAAAGGAACGGCGTTGTCATGTGGGTGGGCTGGCGCACTCAATGGCGGAGTCGGGGGCGCCGTGCGGGTACCCGCCGGGGCAGGGTTGGCGCTGGCTGACTCGTCGCCCAGGAAGTCCAAACCTCCACCAAAGCCGAACGGGTCGTCCTCCTGTTCGTCGAATAACACCCGTTGGGCCTCGGCCCTCGGCCCAGAGCTCGTCGGGGTCTTGTGGGATGTCTGGTCCAGCCGCGGGTGGAGCCTGGTCAGACAGCAGGGGATTTGGTTCCATTTTGTTTAGTTCTGCAGCCGTGAACCCAGCCCTGCGGTGTGGGAGGGGAAGTGTACGATGTCTCCGCTCGTAGATGGCGACGGCGACTCCATGGAGCACGGTCGCTTGGCGATGCCGTGCTTTGGCAGCTTCAACGATGTCGTCTGGAAGGTTATGAGTACGTGCCGCCGCTGTGGCGAGGGCGTCAGCCTGACGATTGAACTCCTCCGCGATGGGCCCGATGAGCCCGAGGTCGATGCCCGTGTCGCCCTGGTGGCTAGCGACTTTCTCTACGCGGAACATGTTTGGCTTGGCCATGACACATCGGTGGACCTTTTCCCAGAACTCCACGTGCGTGCCCTGCGGAGGTGAGTGTCCGTCGATGATCCTTTGGAAGCCGTCGACCACCGCCTGGTTGTCCACGAAGACGTGTACGGGCCGTTCAGCACATGCCGTGAGGTGGACAATGGCGAGGGTCTCCGCAAGCTGTGCGTTCTGCGTGATGCCGTGAACGCGCGCACTGTAGTTCATGCGGTGGTCGATGCCGTAGTAGACGCCGTAGCCCGCTCTTGCAAGCAAAGGGATGGCTTGGTTGGTGCATGCACCGTCCGTGGCAGCGTAGACCCATGTCCAACCAGTGTCGTGGTCAAGGTAGGTGGTGTAGGAGTCCTGGGCTGAAGCCGCAGGATCTCCCTCAGGCGGGGGCCGCGGTATGGGCTGAGGTAGCGGGTCCCTCGCGAGGTCGGCTTGCAGATCGAGGAGGGCTGGGTCCTCATCGAAGAGCCCGCAGTGTCTTGTGTGCGGTGGAAGACGGGCCCACTGCTCGTCACTGATGAGGGTGGTGAGAGGGACTCTTTCACGGGCCCAGCACTTGCAGTCACGCACAGTGTGCTCCTGAGTTTCCTCTTCCTCATCACAGTAACGGCAAATGGGGCTGGGGTCAGCGGACGTATTTGATCGAGAACGTCGCTGTTGGGTGTGGTCCCCGCCCGACAGGTAGTTTAAGAGGAGCGCCAGCTGCCATGCGTTGCATTTGGCAGCTCCTTTGGTGCGGGCGAGCCACGTGCTGGCGAAAAGGTCGAGGCCCTGTCTGACCGAAGCAGGTGTCCAAGGTCATGACGCCGTGGCTTGATTTTTCTCAGAAAGGCTCTGCGTTGCGAGGCGCGCAGCATGTGAAGGAAGGCGTTTTGGGGAAGGTTCAGCCAACTGATCTGACAGCCCCAGTCGTCGTACATGGTGCCAAATGTGGGCCAAGTCCAACGGAGCTGCTGAAGCGTCTGGACAAGTCGTCCAACAGGTCCTCCCCCAAAAAGGGTCTGGACATGGTGTTGGAGATCCCTGACGAGGCCGCAGAGAGTGGCGTCGCGGTTGACCTGTCGCCGCAGGCACAGGAAGACTTCACGCTGCATAATGGCGTCAATCTCCAGGGCGTGTCCTGGGACGCACACGGCCATGAGAGTCCAAAACTCGACCCACCTGTTTCCCTTGGGGCGGATAGCCGCCTTAAGGGCATGGTTGTAGGCAGTTTTGACGGGGCCTGATGGGGCTTGGATGTCAGTGCCCGTGGTACAGACGCTGGCAGCAAGGGAGCGGGCGTGCCGCGCCTTAATACGCATCGGAGATGGGAGCTTGCCAATACGCGGCAGGCGACTAGTCGCCCTGCGAACACGGGCGTCAGCGGTGGCCGTGAGGTTGAGCGCGGCTGGAACCGGCGCTGCCTCGGCGTTGATGTAACTTCCGACGAGCTTAAAGGAGTCGACCACGCGTAAGGGCCGTTCCGCCAAGGTGAGCTGGGTAACGGCGGTGTGAAGCTCGTCAGTGAGCGCCCACCCCGCCACTTTTCCAGGATGAATGCGTTGACCAGAAAATCGATCAAACTTGGCGGTTTCATCAAGAGATTTCTGCAACTCGGGCGCGGTGTGGGTAGTGGAGTTGCTGTCGTCAACAAAGGTAGTGCTGAGTGACCGCGGCACGTAACGATGCTGTCTCTTGGTCCAGACGCACATGAGCAGCTTAATGTCGTCCAGGGACCAAGAGCTTCCCTGGAGGTGACCGTTTGTCCTGGCCAGTTCCTTAGAGTACGCACCGTTCATGCGGATGTAACGTTTGTGGCGCCTGTAGAAGTTTCTGCGGACAGTAACGATGTCTTGGGGACACCCCGCGTGAAGCGCGAGGTTAAGGCATATGTCCGTGATGAGATAGTCGAAACACTTCTGACGGTCCAGGGCAGCTCCAGCCAAGGGAAGGAGAAGGGCTCTGGCGTGTTCGATGCGAAGGGCGAGAGAAGTGCTGACGTCCCCAATGGTAGCTTTGGGAACAGCGCCAAAACTCGTGGCGTGGGTCCATCCTTTCCGCCAGTCCGTGAGGCTGCGGTAAGCTGGTGCTTCCCACGCATACATCCAAACGGAAAGCACCGAGAGAAGTCGTTGGTCCGTTGGGAGTTCGCCTCGGCCTTTTCGGAGGCACGGGTTTGGGACGTGGAGGAGGGGTTCTGGGATGGTGCCAGTGCGTTGCATAGCTCGTAGGACGCTGGCGAAGAGGCGAAGAATGTCGTCGGGAAGCTCCTTTGCCTCCTTAGTAGTCCAACCGTCCAGACCCCCCGCGCGTCTCGGTGAACGGGTGCGAATGAAGTGGATGAGTTGGTCGTCGGTGAGGTGGAAAGGGGTAGCTGGTGATGGCGTAGGCAGCTCCTGTCGGTACTCGTCGTAGAAGTCGGCCCACGTCGGCATGGCTTCGGCATCATGTCCCGCACGTGCGCGGTACCTGCCCAAGATGGGCTCCCAGGTGTCGACCATGAGCTTCAGCATGTCCTTGATGTTAGCAACAATGGCGTTGGCAGGGAGGATGTCGGGGACTTGCGCAGGTGGTGGTTCACGGGTGTGGTCTTCGTCGCTGTCCGTGTCGGGCGAACTACCGTCGCCGGGGCTGAAGCCGCCAGCTTCGGTGTCAGCGTCGCTGTCGTCCGTGCAAGCTTCGTCAGGTTTGAAGGCGTTGGTGTCGCAGTGGAGTTGCGTATCGTCAGGAGTGGTAGGCGTGCGGAGATACGCCGTGGGCGAGCTATCAGCAGCTCGTGCGTATATGGCCGCCTTTCGCCCGCTTGGCTCACGGACGCCCTCGGCCCATATCCTGATGCGTTCCGCCTTGGCACGGTTCGCGCGTCGCGCCAGCTCTAAGTCGAGATGTTGGATCAAAACGTCAAGGTGCTCCCCGTGCGGCACTGGCTCGTCTGGGGCCCAGGCCTCGGGGAATTCCAGGAGAACCGTGGGGCGCAGCTTGTGGCATAAGAGGCGGGCCGCGGCCCACGTGCAGTCGATGCGCTGCGCGAGGTACGGCGGGATAGCACGGCAATCTAGATGGTGGTGCTGTCCGATGAAACGGAGCTCGCAGAGTTGCCGATGGAGCTTGCGCAGTCGGTTCATGTGAATCGTGGAAGCTCCGTAGGTGGGGAAAGCGCGGGGGACAACCGGTCGATCTTCGAACGTAGGCGTGAGCCCGTGCATGGTGGGGGGCTTCTTTTTTGGGTGGTGGGGCGGTGGAGGTGGCAGATCGCGAAGACGGGTGAGATGGTACTCATGACTGGCCTCGTTAGCCAGGGTGAACATGCGCTCCACGTCGTCTCGTGCGTCGGCCTGCTCCATGCGGTCCTGGTATCGCCCAGCGATGAGGGTCCCAAGTGCTTGCAGCTCGTGCCCCTCATGAACTCCATCGTCGGGCGGGTAGGGCGTAGGGGCAAGAAGGCGTCGGGCCGTATGGTCGAGGCGACTGAGGTCAAGCGTGACCTGCAGGCCAACGTGAGACTTCGCAGGCAAGTCGCGAAGGTAGCAGAAGTCGGTGACAAGGGATCGCGCCGCCTGGTTGGCAATGATATAATCGATGCGCGAAGTGCGGGGGCACTTGGTGACGCGGTCCCAATCAGGGATATTGCCATAGGTGTGCATGGTGTGGTCTGGTGTGCCCTCAGCGACGTTGGACCATCCGTGCTGCAACATGTGCAGAAGGTGTGGATTGTCGTCAATGTTCGTGTTGGCGTCCATGCAGATGAAGTAGGGGGCTGAGCCGACCCTAGCGGCGGCACAGTCAGCGAGCCGAAAGAGAGCTGTGCTGTCTCCTCCAGCAATCCCGTAAAGGCTCGCTATGTAGATCCCCGCGGGCCCGTGGTTGTTTCGTCGCCGCCTACGGCGGTGTTGAGTGCAGAGTGGGAGAAAGACCTCATGCCATCTTTTCTTGGCCTTGAGGGCGGCGATACAGGGCGCATTGTCGTCGACAGTGGAGTCGACGATGGCATCCTTAGAGAGGATGGCGACCCCTCCCGAGGCGCCAGTGCTGCCCACAACGGTGTGATCAGTGCCGCCGTGGGCAGCTCTGCGCTGGGCTCGCGCCAGATCAAGGTCAGGCCCAAGACTGGCGTGGTATCCTCCGTGGAGAGGATTGGCGGCGCTGGTAGCGATGGCTTGCCTAGTCGGCTTGGCATGTCGGGTCTCCTGCAGTGCTATGACAGCGGCGTTGTGGTCGACCCCAAGGGCGGTGATGGTTGGCCAGTTCGCTGAGAGACTGGTGATGTTAAGGCTGACGAGGTGTATGGAGCGACCTGGCCCGTCTCCATCGGTGGAACTGGGGTTTGCGCGCCCCGCACGGTGAAGGTCAGCTTGACCCTCGCCCCAGTAGGAGGCTTGGCCACAGTAGGAGCTCATGGCGTTACTATGAGATAGCTTGAACGGGGCTGAAGCCGCCGTCAGGCCAAACATATAGGCGGGACACGGTCGGCACTGCGCCAGGGGGGGTTCATAAATATTAGTAAAAATGTCACGAAAATTCCTCCTCACTCCTGTACCATAGGGGACGAGGGGAGGAGAAGTGAGACGGCAGCAGTGGGAGAGGGAAGCGACTCCTCGATCCATCCTGCTGAACACAAAGACAAAAACGAGACAGCGGCGGCGGCCAGGCGCGGCGGCGGCACAACGCACGCGCATGTACTGCGCACGCGCCACCGCTGGTCCCTCCTGCGGTGACACGCCCGCCCCGTCAGTGTCTTGATGAGCAGCATCTGGTGGAACGGCTCCAGCAGCACGGTCGGAGGCCTGACGCTGGGCCTCGTCCATGCCCGCTGCCGTGAGGCCCACGTTGCGGACAGGGCTGATTCCCCGCGGGGCCGCAGCTGCCGCGGCAGCAGCCGAGGTGGCGGGGGCACCGCCCCGACTCTGAGGTGAGAGCGGTGAGCCCCCGCCAAAACCCGCCACAAGGTTCTTGACACGGTACTTGTTCTTGAACGGGTCGAAGGTTGGCGCCTCGTCGATGGGGACGATCACGCGGGTGGGCAGCTGCGGCTCGTGGTCCGTGGACGGCGTCGGCTCGAGGTCGACCTGGCTAGGGTCGATGACGCTGGCTCCGAAGCGTGGCACCACTTCGGGGGGTCGGCCATCGGCCTGAGTCTCGCGAGGCGGCGAGCTCGTGGAGCTCCCTGGGGCCTTGCGTGAACTGTGGCGGCTGCAGGTCCTGCTGCGCGGGACGCGCCCGCCCGTGTGACGGTCGCGTGGCGAAGTCGCCTGGGCATTAGCGCGCTCAGAATCCGCCCTGCTCGGGGATCGGATCGGCGCCGCGCAGGGTGATGGGCTGGGCTGGCGAGAGGCGCTTGTGCCGCCTTCCGCCGTGGCTGTGGCCTGGTCGGGGTCGGCCGCGTCTGGGCGGGGGCTGACGTGGTGGGCGCTTCCCTCGCTGTGCCTCGGGGAGGCGCTGCGATGCGCCTGGATGCGCGTGAGGACGAGCGGGGTGAGCGGCTGCCTCTCCCGCTCAGGTGGGGCAGGTTTGGCCTGGGCAGGGCGCAGTGCTGCAGCTACGTTTGGCGGGGGCGTGTGCTGGCGCGGTTGCCAAGCGCGCACGTTCGCATCACGCCATCCTTCGGGGCGCCCAGCCCTGCCACGGTTTGTTGCAGCCCCCTGGGCTGAAGCCGCAGGGGTTATCACTGCAGGCTGGTTGCTGGAGGAGCCCTCATGTCGGCCTGAGTAAAGGCCCCAGGCGCGCGTGGACCCTGGCACTGGCGAGGTGGCTCTTAGGGCATGTACAGGTGCACGCGAGTAGCCGATGACCGCTGGGTGAACCCTGGCGTTGGGGGCGTGGCCGTAGCTGGAGGCGGCTGCTCCAGCAGCCGCGGGCCTGGCACCTATGGGGCCACGGTAGTAGGCGGCAACCCCGTCGTAGGCCGTGTTACCGCCTGTCGGGACTCGCGCAGGGGAGCGGTAGCGTGGTGTGCCCTGCTGTCCTGCGTCACGTTGGTCCCGCTGCTGAATGCGCTGCTGGTGCTGTTGGTGACGCTGCCAGTCGGCTCTCGAAAGGGGACGGGTGTCGGGGAGGATGGTGGGCACGTCGGGCCGCTGCCAGCCCCGATAGACGTGCTCGAAGGCGTGGTCAGGGTAGGTCCCCCCTACGGGTGAGTATCGTCGCACATGCTCCGTGTAGTCGATGTTCTGCGGCTCTGAGATCGCCGTAATGTTGATGGCCCGCTGGTGCGCTGGTCCATAGAGGCAGAAACTACCACGGTTGCTGCGGTCGTGGTTTAGCTCAGCTTCGGTCGTGGCACGGCTCACCATGGCGTCACAGAGTCGCATATCGTAGTCGAGAGCTTGAGGCCCAGGACCACCCTCGGCGTCCCAGTACAGTACCACATCTCGCCAGCGGGTGCGGGTCATGTGGGTGCGCTCGGCGATCAACTCGCAGACGGTCCTGACCGTGACACGATCCCTGTACATGTTGGTAATGGCTAGGGAGAAGGGTCGGCGGACCGTCTTGTTGAAGGTGAGTTCCTCCTTGAGGGCCTGATGGGGGCTGAAGAGCACGTAGCCTTCCCTCCAAAGCGGTTGGTCGGGGGAAGGTTCTTCGGGCATCCCCGTTCCTGTGAATCCAGGTGGCCGCGTTGTGCCGTCAGGCAATCCCTGCCTGGGGACGCGCCGCGGCTGTGGTGGGAGGTACCATTGGCCCTGGTAGCCTGCTTGCCCTGGTTGTGGAGGTTCTCCCCCGGGGCCTGAAGGCGCTCGGGGGGGTTCCTTGAGGTCGTGGAGGGCTGGCGCGTTGCCGAATTGGCGGGCAAGGATGTGCGGCGGCATCCCTGTGGCACGGACGTCGAGCTGGTTGTGTGGCCTGGGGGGGTGGGGACACCTGCTGGACAGGCAGCATGTGTCGGAGTCCCTCTTATTGGTGCTGTATGCACACGTCCAACTGTTGCACGAGTAGTCCGTGGACCAGTCCATAAGTGTACGCAGTCCGCTGCGGCCGCAGTCTGGGCACGTTGGTTGGCCCGAGGTGCCAAGCTGTGTGTTGCGGCGAGCCGCACAATATTGGCAGCATTGGAATCGACACTGTAGGCAAGACCAGCGTCCTGGTAAAGGCGGTAGCGCATGCTCGTTTGTGCCTGGGTCGTCTGGGTGGGGTCTCGGGCGATCCCACAAGGGCCAGACGTCAGCAAACCAGGATTGGCCTGTAGTGCGGACTACCTCGGCGGGGAGGCGTGCGTCCTCGGCATGGCACCTGATCCACTGGGGCCCCATATCCGCTGGTACCATGACGGTGCGCCAGGAGTCGTCCCCCTTAACGTGGACTTGGGTCGGTGCCCAGAGCTTAGTAGTGGTGTCGCCGTGATCATGGTGGAGGATGACCCAGCCGTCACGCCCATCCACCGTAGGGTCAATGACGCGGTAGCCCATGACTGTCGTCCCCCACGGTAAGTAGGCGCCATCGTGGTGATCACCAGGGTCGAGCCAGACCTCGATGCCAGGGGCGTTGACACGGGACCGCACATCACGCACGTGGTAGGCGAGGACGTGGTAGGCAGTCGGCTCCTCCTCCGTCACAATGTGCTCCCACGTCTCGATGCCGCTGTTGTCGGAGGTGGAGTTCCCGTCGCTCTGTCGTGACGAGCGAGAGGCAGATCGTCGCGCACGGGCGCGGCCTCGGGCGAGGGCGGCGGCCGCGCTGATGAGGGAAGGCGTACGGCGTTCGTCGACTCCAGATGACGTCGATGAGGGGTCTGGACTGTGGGCTAAGGCTGTGCCTGACTTGTACGTGCGTGGTGGGCCCGACGCGGCCCCAGGGCTGGAGCCGCTGGGGCGCGACCCGTGTGCGTCAGGGTGCCCCCGCACGGGGACAGCTTGCAAGCCCGTGTACACCAGGTCGATGAGTGGTTTCGGGTCCAGCTGGAGTATGTGGAGCGAGACGCGTGGTCGAGGCTGGTTAGGGTCGCCCCTGGTGGCTGCTTCCGTGTCGTAGTGCTGTTTGGCCCATGCTCGCGCTGCTTCTGGCGAGTATAGCGCCTGCGGTGGTGGCCATGCTGCCGCGATGGCTGATCTGCGCCTGGTGCTAGCTTCCTGGTCGTGAGCTTCGGCCGCCTCACGGAGATCTGGATGATCGTAGCCAGCAATGTGGAGGGCGTGCGCGCAGTCACCCATGCCATAGGCGTGTGGAAGGGCACGGCACCTGGAAGCAGCTTCTGTGGGGGCACACCAGTCCATGCGGATGAGGAGGCTCAGGACCCGAGGGTAAATGAGGCGCGCTCCGTGAGCCTCCCCTTTCACGTAGTTGTGCCTGTTTTCCCCGCGCGGTGGTTGGGTGGCCTCGCACATCCAGAGTGCGATGGGTCCCCACGCGAGGGTGTCGTCTTCGAGACTGTAGGGCGGGTGGGGCGGTATCGCGTACCACGCGGCCAGCGAAGGGTGCACGCTCGTGTAAGTGCGGCCAACGTTTGGGCCAGTTCGGCCCTTCGCTTCACGGCGGGGGCCTGGCAAGAGGTGCCCTCCACAGGCAGCAAGACGGGCCGCAAGGTCGCCGCGGGTCCCATGCCAGAAAACAGTGGGCGCGTCGGTGGTGGGTTGACGGAGGTCCCACGTGAGGTATGGGAAAATTGTCTCGCCCGAGTTCCCGCCCGAGTCTTCCAGCACCCAAGTGAGGCGGTTCGGTGGCCTCTGCATGATGTCCGTCCACGGCCCCAGCACTTGGAGTGTTGGGTCGTGAGTGAATCGAGGGTGGTCGTGGAGTCGTAGAGCGTCTTTGATGTCCTCAGTGGACACGCCACTGTTCCCTAGCGCGAAGCCGTTTTGGTACAGGGCGTTAAGTATGCTCTTCGGCGGCTCGGGGACCGCTGGGTCACGCTGGATGGTGTTGCGTAAGTTGCGTGTCGGTGGCTTGAGGGCAGTGTAAGGCGTACCAGGGCCTGAAGGCGCCTGGGGCCTGTCAGGTGATGCATAGCGTGCTCGCCGTCGTGGTGGTTGGGTGTCCGCGTCGGGGGAGGAACCACGAGCGTCAGCGTGTCGGAAGATGGACCACGGGCTGCCATGGGTGCGCTCACCACGCTGGCTTGCGAATCCTCGTTGGTCGGTAGGTTACCGAATGTCGCGCCGTTCTTGGAGCCGTCTCGTGGAGTCGGGCTGGTCGATCTTGGTGTGACAGACGAGGCTCGCGATACGGCGGCTGTGACTTCAACGATGGCGGCGGTGGTGGCGGTGGTGACGTCGGCGACTGCGGCGGCAACAGCTGCGGCGTAGTGTTCCTGTAGCAGCGGATGTCGGAGTGCGTGCACCTGCTGGTCGTCGTGTTCGTCGGCGAGCGTGCACGGCATTTTGTGTGTGGCCTCGTCCTTCGGCTTCCTGCTCGGTTGGCAACAGCGGAGGCACCACTGGGCAGTGGATGAGTCCAGGGCCCGCGCACATATGCGGGCGCCTACGTGTCCGACAGCTCCCTGGGCAAGAAGTTTGGCACCGACGAGTAGAAGACCACACACAACTCCACCCGTGGCTATAGCCCCTAGCTTGCCGCTGGCCCATTTAAGGACGCCCCCGAAGCCGACCCCGACTGCAGTGGCTCCGCCCGAGACACCATCTCTGAGTTTGTCGCTGGTCCATTTGAGAGTGGCCCTCAATGTGGACGTGACATAGTATGTCGTTTTGCGTCGGAATATAGTGGACACCGATGGGCCTGGTGCGGTCGCTTGGCGTCGTCGTCGTTGTCGGTAGCTGGGGTCTCGGCTCGGGGTCGGCAAGTATCCATCGATCTGGTCCTTGTACGGCATTGCTATCGCGATGGCGTACGTGGCCACCAGGAGGCAGATGAGGCAGCCACAATGTCGTGATGCCGCTGAGCTGTGCTGGGGCTCGTGGGGACCGCTGGCATCTGGGTGTTCATCATCGATGGGGTCGTTGTCGATGTCGGCCTGCCAGTGGTCGATGGCACTGGGGTTGGAGTCAGTCACGTTGTCACCTCCTGCGGTCTGGGGATGTCCAGGTCTAGCCAGTGGTGCAGCGGGGCTGAAGCCGCCACTGCACGGACTGGCATGAGCTGGCGAAGCAGTGGAATGGCTAGTCACATCAGCGGCAGTGACGCCTTCAGCGTCGTTGAGCCGCGCACAAGGGTCGGCCTGATCTGAGGTGTGGGGCGCACTGCTTTGCCACGGGGCGAGCCCAAAGTAAGGCTCACTGTCGCGGTCACGCTGAGCCGAGTCGCCTGATGGTATCGTGCCGTCTCGATCCTGGGTATCGATGTCGTCCTGGCTATCCTCCGACGCGTGGAACGAGTCCATGGATGTATTGCCGATATCGCTGGCCGCGATGTGCTGGAGCAGCCATGATACGGGATCTTCTGCGGCCTGATCGGTGCCGTCCGTCGGCGCCGCAGCGAGCTCCGCCTCGACGAGCGGCAGCATGTCTGGCGGTTGGTGCAGGATAACATCAGCGAGGTACGCCATGGCGTCATGGTCGGGTGGAGGGAGACCTCTTGGCAGCAGAGCATGGGCCCGTGAGAGGTATGGCGGCAAAGGTGCCATGAAAGCCTCAGGGCCAACGAGCGTGGCACGAGCGCCCTGGTACTCCAGAAGGAGGCCGAAATAGCGGGTGGCGTACTCGCGGCTGCTCTGGATCCGAGTGAGGTTGCGGTTGATGCGCTGCCTGTCGGGGCCCGCTCTGTGCCAGATGTCCTCGCACATGTCGACCGCGGTGCGATGACGCAGGGCGTCGGTGGTGTCCTCGGACGCCTCAAGGAAGAGGTGATCGTACTGTGGCAGATGGAGCGTCGCCAGGATGTACGGGACGCAGTCCTCGAGCCATGCCCAGAACATGTCCTGGTTATCCTCACCTGGTGCCCACGCCGCAGCACACGGTATGAGCCGGGCGCGGATCATCATCAGGTGCCAGAAAGCAGGGTCTTCCTCGGGTTCGCCCCTATCTCGCATGGGAGTGGTGGGACCCGTAGGGCAATAGCGGGGCACAACAGCGGGGCTGAAGCCGCCACTGTGTGCCTGGCCAATACTGCACGGACTCGCGGCAGCGGTGCCGTTCACGATCGGGTCCAAAATGGTGCAGTGATCGTACTTGTAGATGCTGTCATCGTAGAGGTAGAAAAGGGACGCACGTTCCACGTGCTGCAGGAGAAACCCACCTCCATGCTGGGGCGCACCGCCTGAAGACGGGTGTGCTCCAGCGAGCGAGGGGAGGGCCAGGCTGCGAGCAAGGCGCCACATGATGGCGAGGCCTGGCGGGCGGCGCGAGCGATGAGCCAAAAGCTGCATGTCAGCACGCATCTTTAGGTACCCCTGCATGCTCATGTACATTGCAACAAACACACCCACAGCAAGATGACAGGTGTCCCTACACCAGGTAGCTTGCTCGTGCTGCTGCCAAAAATGACATGATATAGCAAGGAGGAGGTACGACGAGAAGTGAGAAGGGATGCCTCTGAAGGCGCTTCCTCGGAGGGCTGAGGCGGGCTCTCTGAGGCACCTTCAATAGGGTTCCTGTGTGACCCGCCCCTTGTCTTTGCCTTTGTCAGCCCCTGGGGGCCCCGTCCCTGGGGTGACCTGGCCTGGCTGGTCGATCCACCCGCAGACAGCCACGGGATCGGCAACTGGTGCAGCTTCCTCCTTTTTGGTTTCGAGGGTGGCCACCTGGGGCAGGTGGATGGTGCCCCCCGTGAGGTGCCCGAGGAGGGCCTGGATGTCGCCACGCAGTGCAGCAGCTTCGGTAGTTGCCGTCTGTTGCTGAGTGACGACGGTGGCAAGCCCTCGTTCCAAGCCTGAAACGTGCTCCGTGAGTGTGGCCTGGGATGAGAGAACGCCCGCAAGCTGGACCTGCATGTTGTCCACCGTGTTGGCAAGCAGCTCGTGCTGTTGTTCCATGTGTTGGATGCGGGTCGTGGCGGCATCTGACAGTTTAGGGGCCGTAGCGAAGCGTTCGCCGAGGGTGTTCGGTTCGCGCGATGCCACGCTGAATTCATCCCCTGATGAGAGGATCTCGACGTCGCCTGGTACCTCGGCGGCTGCGTCAGCGTGCCCTTCCGTGTGGCCCCCACCTTCAGCCGCCACCGTGCCAGGTTGCGGGTCATGCCCGTCCCCACCTGGTCCTTGGACGGCCGTCTGCTCGGCAGCTCCATCCGTGCCGTGCGGGGGTGCAGAGGAGCTGCGGCCTGGGCGCCGTGTGATCTTGCGTGCGGCGTGGCGTCGCGTTTCCCGCTGGAGGATCGGTGGCGCTTGGCTAAAGGCTCCTCCTTGGGGATCGGGAGCGGTGCGACGCCCTTGCCTTTGGGCGTGGCAGTCATGAGGTCGTGGAGGTAGGGGCTCTGGGCCGCTTTGGTTAGGAGTGTGCCCGTGGCGGGGCTGAAGCCGCCACCACGGGCGGGCGGCGTCACAGGCTCTGTGATAGTGGTAGGGGTGACAATGGTAACGTTGTCCCTCTTCGGCACGACCTCAGCCAACGGGGCCTCGGTGATGCTCCACGGGATGGGGCACCCTGCGACCTGTACCGTATATGTGGGTGGGGGACGATGAGCGCGCACTAAGGCAAACTGCGCCGAAGTGGCTGGGTCCCAGGCGGTGTGGTAGACCTCACAGTCCCATTTGACGGACGGGCCCGTGAGAGTCTTAGCAAGCTGGGTCAGCGTGGCATGGCGTGCCGCAATGCCCGTGATGCGGTATCGCGTCTTGGCGAGAGTGGCTTCACAGCCACGGATGCTGACGGCAGCGGCCTTGGCGGCGTCTGACCCACGTGCAACACGGATCCCCAATAAGCCTGACTTGCCGTGCCTGACGACTCCTAGGGCTTTGAAGTCCACCGACTTCTGAAACGCCTCTGCCATCGTGATGGGCTGGTCCTCGGGGAACCACACGGTCTGGTACTTGTCTGCCGTGGGCTCGTCCGCACCTACGTTGCTGAGGTCGTAGGTGGCGCCGAGTTGCCCCGAACCCGCCAAGACCTTGTCAACTGCTTGAAGACTGACGCCGAAAGTGGCAGCCAGGGACCTTTTTCCGACGCCCGATCCGTACCTGCCTAGACTTTTGCAGGGTTCGAGGATGGTGACGGCTTTAAAGTTGCCGTGGAAAAGGGCCTTGAAGGTGTCCTGAAGCTGACTGTCGAGCTCCTGGCGGCGAGCGTCTTTCTTAGACTCCCTGTGCTTTTGGTTTTGGCGCGCCTTGTCCTGTGGAGCAGAATCCCCTCGGAAAGGACCCTTGGCGCGCGGACCACCGTTCACGGGGGCGCCTCCCGAGAACTGATCCTCGAAGGCCTGATGCATGGAGGGGACTGCGGCGATGGCTTCGGTTTCATGTATGGTCACCCGAATCCAGCATACGTGGTCGGCAGGATCGATGGTGGCGACGGCTACTTTTTCCGTGCAGGCGACTTCCTTGGTGCCCAGCTGGTACACGGTCACGGGGACGTGCGTGTGAACCACATTGGGCGCCTTGGGGTGGCGCTTCAGCACGGGGACGGCGAGCTCGGTGCCGACGTAGTTGTCGTTTTTTGGGCCCATGACAGCGATCGCGAGCTGACCCGTGGTACGCTTACCCTGCTCGAGATGGTGCTGCAGCAGCCGCTCGCCGCTCTCGTAGTCGTGGAGGCTGATGCTGGGCTTGTACGTCTTGCCGTCGTCGAGTGATGTGGGTTCGGCCAGGACTGGGACCTTCCAGAAGGCCGGGTCCAAGGCAATAAATTTGGCGTCCGCAGCCTGAAGACGTGCGGACGCAGCTGGTGGATAGGATGTGTCACCACCATTGCGCTTAGGCTTGCTGCGCTGGTGGTGATCCAGCGTGTAGCTGATCTGGTTGGCGGCACACATGCGAATCAAGGCACTGCCGAGCTTCTTGGTGTTGGTCTTGTGCATGTCGTACGTGGCCTGCAGCTCGTCCGCGTTCAGCTCGGCGAGCCCGTTGTATGCGGCTGTGGGGCGGTCAGACCCCGCTTGCTTGAAGGCTGCAATGCAGTCCTGTTTGCGTTGGAGGAGGGATCCTTCAGCTGCAGGACGTGAGCTCGGCGGCTGCTTGGAAGAGCGACGGCGCTCCGGCTTGGCGGGGGCCATTGCGGCGGGCGCTCTGGTGGGAGGGAAGAGGTGACGCGAATCAGTAGGGTCCTGCTGGGCCCCTCCGGTCTCGCGAGGCCTGGGAGACTGGCTCCGAGGCGGGGCGCTTCGCGTCGCGGCTGCGGTCTGAGTGCAGGGCACTCTCGAGCCGAGACTAGAGAGAGAGAGAGAGAGAGAGAGAGAGAGAGAGAGAGAGAGAGAGAGAGAGAGAGAGAGAGAGAGACGCGCACTGGGGGGCCCTGGAGGAAGGGGGGCATGGAGAAGCGGGTCGGGCGGGGCAGCGCGGTCGACGACAGGGGCCCGCCCTCGGCGATGCTGGCCGCGAAATGGCGCATCGCGCGGAGTTGCCGCGCGCCCATGTCGGCCAGGAAACGAGTGCGTCCATCGACGGATGAAAACGTTGAGCTCCTCGCTGTGCAACCCCATCAACGTTCAGGATGCGCTCGTGCGGGTCTCCGCGGTGCTCGACCCCGAAGCCCTCGCTCGGCTCTGCCCTAGAGGTGTCGGGCCCGCCCGGGTCGACCGCGCCGTCGACGCGCGGCTCGCTCCCAGGACTTTCGGAGATGCGCGCGAGACTCGGGTCCGGGGGATTTTGGTTGAAAAGATCGGGCCATCATAGAAATAACGAGACCCAATCTGGAATTTGACGCGAACTCCCGCTGGATACGTCCCGCGAAATTGGACCGTCAAAACTCAGGACGCGGTCGTAACTACAAAAAAGGCAACCCAGAGTTCCAGCGTACCCGAGTCTTACGTCTCCCCGATCCTCCTCGGCCTCGGTCGTGCCTTTGCTGGCGGGTGCGCGCTTCCTGGCGACGATGAGGCGGCTGCTGCAAATGCTGGCGGCTGCGCTGATGGCGTTAACACTGCTGTCCCTGGTTCTGCTGACGGCGCTGATGCCGTTGCTTCATCTGCGCGCGTCGGCGCCGTTGCGCTGAGGCCGATGATGCAGCTTCCTGCGGTGCTGCTGGCGGCGCTCAGGCCGCCTGTGCAGTTGCCTGCTGTGCTGGGGGCGCTGCGACTGATGGCGCTGCTTGGTGATGCTGCTGCGTGCTGATGCGCTGGTCATTCTCAGCTGCGCCCCATGGCGTTGCTGTTTGGTCCTCTGGCACTGAGCCCTGCGGTGTCAGATGAGATGGCGGCGGCATCGTTGGCGGCGATGGCCCACAGTGCACGCGTCGCGGCGGAATGCGCTGCGGAGGGGGCTTGTCGGCGAGACCCATCGGATTCGACATGCGCGAACTGCGCGCGTCGACGCGAGCCCACGCGGCCACGGAAGTTCACGGGGACCTTGGGATGGGGATACGGGCCGAGGGCGGGGATGCGGACCCCTCGAGACGGATGCTGAAATCCGTGCACTCTGATGCTGAAATCCCAGGCCAATCTCGCAATCTCGACGCATGGCTTCCTGACTTTGATCGGGGGGGGCGAGATGGGGCGAGGGGGCGATGGCGAGGGGGGCGGGCGATCGGGGGAGGGGGCGCGGAGGCGGGGCTCGACTGGGGTAAGGAGCTTGAGCTCACGGAGGCCCCTGCCTCACAATATTCGGGCCTGGCTAAACTGGCGCGCCACCACCTGCGCGCGATCGAGTAGGCGATCTCTGCAGCCGAGGCAATGCGATAGAAAGAAGAGAAGATAGCCATTCGAATCTCATGAACTATATATGCTAGGACACGCGCGCGCGCGTCAAAAAATCACGCAGGCATCATAGTGACGCGCGACTGCAGCAGGTCAAATTCACCACGAGGCCACGTGGGCCAAGCTCGCGGGGGCCACTGGCGGGGCCACTATGGGGCCATTAGCGGGGAACGGTCATCGCAGGGGATGCCCGGGCCAGCGGCGGGGCGAGCGGGCCGCGCGCGAGGGGAGACCTCCCCGAGAGATAGCGCGATCGCGCCTCGTCGAGCACGCGGGCAATCTCGCCCGCCAGCTCGCCGACGTGCTCGCCGTGCTCGACAGCGCCATTCGGGCCGACCCGCTGGAGGCCGACGCCGACGACCAAGCCCCCGCGCGTGCCTCTCCGCGCGCGTCTCTGTGTGCGCGTGTCTTTGCATGTGCGCGCCTGGGTGCGTCTGCGCGCGCGTCAGGCGACGGGCCATGAAGCGACCTGGGCATCACGAATGGCAAATTCGAACGCAACGACCTGGGGGCGCGGGGGGAAAGGGCCCCGAAACAACCCCGAATCATCGCTCTTCCCGCTCGTCACCTCGCGCTCGAAGCCCATTGCCCTGAGCTGCTCGGCGAGCCGCGCCTCCTTCGCGGGGGGCTTCGACTCGACGTCGCCCCCTCGCGCGCAGCCGGCATCCAACTGCGCGCCCCGCGACGCGATGGCGCGCGCTTGGGGGCGGGCCTGCGTCGGGCAAAACGCCCGACGTCGGTTTTCGGCTGGCGGGGAGGAAGGGCGCCGCTTTAGGCGCCCAGCGCTGCCTCAGCGGGGCTCGACGCACTCCGGCGGCGACGCTAACGCCATTGATTTACATTTGTGTGTATATATGTATATATACATGTATATGTATGTATGTACGTATGTATGTATATGTATATGTATATATATATAGGCCCCTCAGGGCCTGGATCTTCAGAGCCACGCCCCCACGATTCCTCGGGGGGTCGGGCGGTGGAGGGCGCGGATGGGCGGGGAAAGCTGGCAGGCGACGCCAGCGATATTTTCCGAATGCCCCCGCAGAAAATCCAGAGTCGGGCGGCGGCGGGGCGGGCGACCGCGGGGGGGCCCCATGAAAAGGAGCGCGCGAGCGCGAGATGGCCCGTGATCATGCGAAGCCACCCCGCTACGCCACCCGTAATCAGGCCACCTCGCTTTCCCCGCTCCCAGATGAACCTGGCCCGCCCGCGCCGCGCCCGAGGCTGCGGGCGCCGCGGGCGCGCTGGCGCCTTCAGCCGTCTCGTCCTCGACCGCGAAGCCGCGCCCGAGCACGGCGGTGTCGGTCAGCTGCCGCGCGCGGCCGTTTGCCCACCTGGGATGAGGATACGAGAGGCAGTTCCCTCCTCGATCTCATTACAGGAGAAGGGGGAGGAGCATCATCAACCCATGCTGGAGGAGAGCAATCAGGACGCTGCAGGGAGACTTCCGAATGACAGAAGTAGGAAGGGAGGAGCAGCATCAGATGGACGAGGAGGAGAAATAAAAGGAACAGGAGCATCAGCAGGAGGAGGAGCAGCACCGACCTGGCCTAACCCTTGTCGACGCTCTCGGCGAACACCCTCTTGCTGCTGCCGCCCTCGATGAACCGCACCGCCTCGTCCCTGATGCCGCGCGTGTACATCGCCTGCGGAGCGCGCCCGCCGCCCCTCGATCTCCCCCCAGCCCTCTCCTCGAAAGCGCCCTCGCCCCCCCCCCCCCGATCCATGGCGTCTTTTCCTCGTCCGCCCTCCGATTTCGGGCTGTATCGATCAAACTGGTTTCCGATGGATCTCGTCGCCTTGATCTGCTGCTTCTCTAGCGCCATTGGCGTCTTCGTGCCCTTGATCTGCCGCCTCTGCTTCCCCTGCTGCAGCCCTGGCGTCTTGACACCGCCGTCATCATCTGCTGGAGCTGCCGCTGCTACTGCTGCTGCCGCTGCTGCTGCTGCCGCTGCTGATGGCGCGGGCGCTGCCGGTGCATCTGCTGCTGCTGCCATTGCCGCTGCCGCCGCGGCCGCGTCGGCCGTCGTCGGCCCTCGGCTCGGGGGGGGGGGGGGGGCGCGCAATGGAGGGTTGGAGGCAGGATCGAACAGGAGGGGAGGGAGGCGGGGGAAGGGGTGGCGGGAGGCGCGCCTGGCTGCAGCTGGCCGCGCGCGCGCGGCAGCCTCGGCGGCCGCCCCGGCGGCGCCGGGGCGCTTCCTGGCTGGGGGCGGCGCGAAAAGGGGGGCGCGCGGGCTTCGAAGGGCGGGGGGCGCCATGAACGGCGCGCTAATGACACCCTGGTTTTGCACGCGCATCATCTCTGCAATCGCGACATCGCGAGCAATTCGAAGATAGTACATGGGCCATTCGCAAGTCATTAGCGGGCCATTCGCATGTCATTAGCGGGTCAAGTACGCGGGTCGCCAGCCACTAGCGGGGCCACTCGCGGGGCCTAGCGCGTCATCATCGGGCCGCCATGTCGGGGAATAGCGGGCCATTCTAATACTTGCGGGCAAGGCTCGGGGGGGGCGGGGACTTCGCGCGTCAATTGGGGCCGAGCATGCGCTCGAGCTCGCGATCAACTTCACCCATTCCGCCTCGAGCCCCTCGCACTGCATCTCGGCCAGGCCTTGCGCGGGAAGCGGAGCGGGGATGCGCGGGGCGGCCCCCCTCGATGGGCGGCGACAGGCGACGGGGCGATCGCGGCGCGCGCGGGGGGGGGGGGGGCGGGGGGAATCGGACCACGCTTAAAGGCTTCAAGATCTTAGGCGCACTTACAAGCTACCTATAGCTGGGTGTAAGTTACTTCTGTTCTGTGTTAAGTAACAGTATCTTTTGAGTATGATCCCTAACTAAGGGCATATGTTTTTTAAGTGCTTCTCTTGCGGAAATAAGTTACCTGCGCTACTTCTAATTATGTTCCATCCATCGCCGAGCGGGGTAAGTTACATATAAGTACTTGTAAGTTACTTAACACATTTTAGGCACCATCACTTAGTATTACTTATAAGTTACTTATAAGTAACTTGTAAGTTACCTCCTTCCCTCCCTCCCTCCCCCTCCCTCCCTCCCTCCTCCGCGCCGCGCCGCGCGCCCGCGCCGCGCGCGCGCAAAAGGAGTGAATTGGGGGAGGTAGCGATGGCGATCGCTTGCATGGGGAAGGAGGAGGAAGAGTTGGGGAGGTAGCGATGGCGATCGCTTGGGGAGGAGGAGGAGGAGGAGGAGGAGGAGGAGGAGGAGGAGGAGGAAGAGGAGTGGGGGAGGCAGCGATGGCGATCGCTTGGGTAACGATGGACGCGGTGACGCGCATGATGACGATAACGACGATGAAGATGACGACTACTACGACGACGATGACTACGATACTGGCCATACTGACGACACTGACGACACTGACGATGATGATGATGATGACGACGGTTGCCGACGATCCTGACGATGATGACGACGACTACGGCAATGATGATGACGTCGCTGATGATGACGATGACGACGTTGATGATGATGATGGCGACGACGATGGTAAGGATGACAGGCGATGACGATGATGGCGATGATGATGACGATAATGATGATGATCATGACGGCGATGATGATGATGGCGATGAGGCTGCCTCAGACGACGGTGACGACGACGATGGCAAGAACTCGCCCAGGACTCCAGAACAAGGACTTCCTTGTGTTGGAGTTGAGGCTATCCACCCTATGGGTGAGAGGACGGCGCCCTCGTCGTCGTCGAGGTTGGTTTGAGGAGGTTTGGGGTTCTTGAGGTTTTGGGTTTAGGTTTTGGATTCTGGTGGTTTTGGGTGCGTCGAAGTTGTTTTGGTGAGGTTTTGGTTTCTGGATGTTTTAGGTTTAGGTATTGGGTTCTCTCTCCCCCGTCCCCCATCATCTCTCCCGTCCCCCATCATCTCTCCCGTCCCCCATCAACTCTCCCGTCCCCCATCGCCTCTCCCGTCCCCCATCGTCTCTCCCGCCCCCCCCCCCCCCCCCCCCTCGGGCGATGCAGGAGGTTGGGGTTTCTCGGAGGCGCCTTCGGCTGACGCAGGAGGTCGGAGCGTCTGGGAAGCGCTTTCGGGTGATGCAGGAGGCTGGGGCCTCTCGGAGGCGCTTTCGGCCCGCTGGACGGGCGTTCTTGGGGGCGATGGAGATCGCTGGGGCGAGCGGGGCGCGGCTTGGGAGGTAGCGATGGCGATCGCTTGGGCGAAGGGGCGAGGGGGGGTGGGGGCGGGGGTGCACGGGGAGGTAGCGATGGAGATCGCTTGGGCGAGGGGGGCGTGGATTGGGAGGTAGCGATGGCGATCGCTTGGGCGAAGGGGCGAGGGGGGGGAGGTAGCGATGGAGATCGCTTGGGCGAGGGGGGCGTGGATTGGGGGGTAGCGATGGAGATCGCTTGGGCGAGGGGGGGCGTGGATTGGGAGGTAGCGATGGAGATCGCTTGGGCGAGGGGGCGAGGGGGCGGAGGTGATGGGGGGTGGTGGTGGGTGGGTGTGGGGTGGGGGTGGGGTGGTGGTGGTGGTGGTGGTGGTGGTGGTGGTGGTGGTGGTGGTGGTGGTGGTGGTGGTGGTGGTGGTGGTGGTGGTGGTGGTGGCGGTGGTGGTGGTGTGGGGGTGGGTGGGGGCGCGGGGAAATAGCGATGGCGACCGCTTGGGCGAGGGGGAGTGCATGGGGAGGTAGTAGCGATGGCGATCGCTCGGGAGTGGGTAAGGATGATGGTATAGAGGAGGGGGTGATGAGGCGGAGGATGAGGCTTATTCGACCAGAGAGCGGATGGAAGTGGTGGATTGGGTGAAGAGCATCAGGGAGGGGGAGGGTGGGGGAGGGGGGGGGAGTCGGAGGCGGTGGAGGGCAAAGCGATCTCGATCGCTGTGCGGTCATTGCCGCTAGCTTAGCCGTCCACTGGTTAGCCGTTGCTGGCCCTGGCGGGTGCGCGCCCCCCCCCGTTGCCGCCGCGCTAGCATCATGGCGGCCAGCGCGCTGGTGGAGCAGCTGAAGGCCGCCGCATCGTTCCGCACTCAGCTTGAGAAGGGGAGCAATGCATATAAGGAGGTCGTGACGGCGCAGTGCGGCATGGCGATGAGCGTTATGGAGCCGTGGACCTTCGTCTCCGCCGAGGACCCGGCCGCGCTGATCTTGCAGATCGGCAAGATGCCATTCGGCAAGAAGAAGATGGCCATGCTGCTCGGCCGCGTCACGGAGTTAGCCACAACGTCTGCGAATATGTTGGTTGCCGACGCTGCCGCGGGCGCAGAGCTGATGTCGGTGACCAGGACGCCCATGCAGGACTTCACGTCGATCACATCATACCTGACGGCGGCGCAGTGGGCGGACATACTGGATAAGGACAGCGACTTCATGGGCCGAGTTGCGGTCATGATGCAGGCGTGCAAAAAACTCGGGTTGCGCACGTTGCATGAGCCGACGATCCAAATGGTGACGTGCACCGCCCTCGCGGAGGAGGGCTTCGAGCGGGCAATGCGCCAGCCCCCGTTGGCCCTGTTCGGATATTTCAAGAGGGCGAAGTCGTGCGCCAAGAAGCTCCTCCCGTGGGAGGAGTGCAAGCGCCTTGCCGAGGTGGAGCCGTCGTTCGTCGATAAGCTCCCCGAGGACACGGTTGCCATGCGGAGGGCGCACCGAGACGTCTATTCTCGCGTGTACGCCGAAAGTGGCGATGTCCCAGCCAAGTGCCCGCTGGGCGTCACCCAGCTGCTCGCGTTGAGCGGCGCGGTCCCGATGCGGGAGAAGAAAGCTCGCCTGAAGAGCTCTCCTGAGCAATCGAGTGTCGACATGGCGCTGCAGCTCGCCGACAGGGCGATTGCGCTGAATCGCGGGCGCGAGGACAGCGGTGCGTTGCGCGACCGCGACGTTCCCTTCAGGCGATACACGCCCAACCAGGCCGAGCCGCCGCCGCTCGCCGACGCGGCGCCCGCGCCCGCCGCGTCGGCCGATGCCAAGACGCCGTCGGAGCACAGCGTGGAGGAGGCAAGGGGCAAGATCTACGCGCAGCTGGGGGGCAAGACGCCGAGCATGTCCCACAAACCGCCGTCGCTGAGCGACAGCGAGTCGGACGACGACGGCAGCGACGACGACTCCGACTCCGAGAGCGAGGGTGGCGCCCCCGCGGCCAGCGCGGCTGGCGATAAGAAGAGGAAGGCCGATGAGGCGAAGGCGGAGGAGGCGAAAGGGAAGAATAAGAAGAAGAAGAAGAACAAGAAGAACGAGAAGAACAAGAAGGCGACGAAGGAGACTACCGCTGCGGCGACGGCGGCGGACGATAAGAAGACTAAGCAGAAGAAGAAGAAGAAGGCGAATGCGGGCAAGAAGTCCCCGAAGACATCGTACTCGGTGGAGTGGTCCCGCGACCAGGTCTTGTGCCGAACTGGCCTTAAAGGCGCAGGCCAGCCGGTTGCATACAAGTTCGCCGACTACGGCGGCAGCAGCGACAAGGCGATCTCTGCGGCCAAGAAGTGGGTGGCCACGCAGACGAAGAAGTGCGTCGCGGGCTGATTCGCGCGCTACTGATCGGTGCGGGCGCGATGATGCTGATGCTCTTTCGCATCTTGGGATCCTCCGACCCTGCGGCTCGCAGCAAGTCCATCCTCTTGGTGGCAATTGTGGCGGGCCAGCTGTTCGCCTTCGTCCAGCAGCTGGGGATGCTGGGCTGAGCCTGGTCGGCGATAATTCGCGCGCGGGTGCTGCAACGGCGCAGCATGCATGCGTTGCCGAACGCGCCTCGTCGACTGCGCCGCCGAGGATGGGGGCGGGAAAAATATGGAGGAGGGTAGCGATGGCGATCGCTCGGGGAAGGATGAGGAAGAGTGGGCGAGGTAGCGATGGCGATCGCTCGGGGAAGGAGGAGGAGGAGGAGGAGGAGTGGGGGAGGTAGCGATGGCAATCGCTTGGGGAAGGAAGAGGAGGAGGAGGCGAAGATGGCGGCGAAGCGATGGTGGCAACTTGGATGGGGGACGGGGTGCTCTCAGGACAAGGGGCGAAGCGACTGCGATCGGATGGGGAGGGAAGGGAAGACGGGTCGGCAGTGGGAGGCAGATGGGGCGGGGGGAAGCGATTTCGATCGCTGGCATTGCGCGCGCATTGCACATAGCATTAATCGCACGCGTTGTCATAGATCGCTGGCATTGCGCGCGCATTGCACATAGCATTAATCGCACGCGTTGTCATAGCCAGTTGTTGGCTCGCACGCGGCCGCCCGCCGCGGCTGTGACTGCGGCAACTGCGGCCGAGCATGGCGTCGGACGCCGCGGCGAACGCCGCGGGCGCGTTCTTTCAGGCCGCCAGCGCGTTCGACGCGTTGTTGGGCCGCCACGAGGGCGAGGAGGCGGCCGACGCCGCAGAGGAGGCGGCCGCTGCGTCGCGTGCCGCCGCGGATGCGACTGCGGCCGAGCGCGCGCACTATGCAGATGCCGCCGCCGAGGAGGAGGAGGCGGCTGCCGCTGACGGCGATGGGGAGGCCGCCGCTGAGGACGATGCGCAGGCTTCCGACGCGGGCACTGAGGAGGCGGCTGCCGCTGCGGGCGCTGAGGAGGCGGAGGAGGCGGAGGAGGCCGCCCACGAGGAGGCGGCTGCCGCTGCGGGCGCTGAGGAGGCCGCCCACGAGGAGGCGGTGGAGGCGGAGGTGGTGCTGTCGATCAGCATCGACTCCGAGGACGAATGCGCCGACGCTGCCCTGGCGGCGGTGTCCGAGGCGCGGGGCGATAGCAGCGGCGCGGCCGTGTCCGAGGCCCCGATCTCGGGCGGCTCGGCCCAGAGCTCGGGGTCGGCCGACGGGAGCTCTCTGGGCGGCGCGCCGTTGACCATCGAGCTCGGGGTCGGCCGCCGCGTGCGGCAGAGGACAGCGGAGCCGCCGAAGAGTGCGCCACCCGCCTACGCTTCGGTGGAGGTGTCTGCCGCGCCGCACGCGGCGCGCGCGGGGGCGCTGCCGTCCTCGAGCGCAAGCAGCGCGCGCGGCCTGGCTCCAGCGTACGCTGGCGTCCCTCCCCCGCGGCCATCATCGCAGGTGCGTCCTGCGCGCCCGTTCGTGCCCGTGCCGTCGCAAGTGCGCCCTGCAGGCCCCGCGCCGTCGCAGGGGGCGCGCCCTGCCGTGCAACCTGCGCCGCGCG
>CAUYUJ010017621.1:225000-229974 GCA_963575745.1 Prorocentrum cordatum | reverse complement strand
GCGGGGGCGTTATAATCCACCGGAAAAGGGGGGGGGGGTTCTTAATGCCTTCCTGAGGTTAAAAAGTGTGCATGCGCTCTCCCGGCCGAGGCCACGGGGGGCGTCGGCACCGAGCCCAGGGCCCACGATCTCAGCCCGGCCAGACCCGGCGTGGGTGGGCGATTTGCACGGCGTGCCGCCGGCGCCCTCCGCACGTCTTGGAGGGGCAGGCAGGCTGATGGGCCTGCCCTCTGCCACCACCACCACGAGTTGGAGGGGGAGGGGGTCCTCCTCCTCCTCCTCCTCCTCCTCCTCCTCCTCCTCGACCTCCTCGACCTCCTCCTCCTCCTCCTCCTCCTCCTCCTCCTCCTCGACCTCCTCCTTCCCCCATCCAACTTCTGGTGGTGGTGGTGGTGGTGGTGGCAAACAGGCCCAGCAGAAACGGCATCAGCGTGAACTCGCGGAGCTCCGCGCGGATCTCTCGGGATCGGCGCTGGGCACCCCTGGCGCCGCCCCTGGCGCATCCCGCGCGCCAGGGAGGGGTGTCCAGCGCTGGCACAAGGAATCCCCGCGGGGCTCCGAGCGTTTATGGTCAGGCAGCTGTTTCCCCCCTCCGTTCCTGGTCAGCGTCGCTCAGCTGCTCCAGCGCCCCGCGGAGCATCTGCAGCAAGCACTCCTGGGGGGGGGGCAAAAGATACCGATATCGCCACAGCGATCGTGCGACCATCAGCGGCGCCGAATAAGGAACAAAAGGGGCTCATCTGGCCATGGCGAGCCTCGGCCACCAAGAGGTCCCAGGCCCCAGAGCTGAGGAGCTGCGGAGCCCCCAGGGAACCCTCTTATTTTAAGCGCCCGTGTACTCCCAGGACCTCTCCCCCGAGGCACCTCTGACGAGAAATGCGAGGCGGAGCCGGCGGAGCCGGCGGAGGCGACGAGGGCCTCCCAGGAGGCCCCACAGGGCGAAATCTGGGCAAGTGTAGCGGCTCCTCACAGGCAGCTGTGTTCGCGCTTCGTGCTCCACGCTTCGCGAATACCTTGGCGCTCTCGCGCCCCACCCCCCCAGGGAGAACAGGAGGACGAGGTGATGGTGGTGGCGGAGCCGCTGGGGGCCAAGACCCATGTCCCGAACCGACTGCGGCCCCTCGAGAAAGACATTGAACCATATACGACGGAACACTTTTTGCAGCTGCCGCACCGCTGCCTGCGGAGACTCGCCAGAAGCAAGCAGCGGGGACCAGGAAAAGGAGGAGGAGGAGGAGGAGGAGGAGGAGGAGGAGGAGGAGGAGGAGGAGGAGGAGAAAGAAGGAGGAGTTGAGGTGGAAGAAGGGAGGAGAAAAGAGGAGAGGTTGAGGAGAAGAAGGAGTGAGAACAGAAAGGAGGGAGGAGAAGGAGGAGGAGGATAACAAAAGGAGGGAGGAGGAGGAGGAGGAGGAGGAGGAGGTTGAGAGGAAGCGGTGAAGAGGAGGAGGAGGGAGGAGGAGGAGGAGGAGGGGAGGAGGAGGCAGAGGGGAGGAGGAGGGGAGGATGGGAGGAGGGTGGAAGATAAGAAAGAAGAAGGAGGAGGAGGAGAAGGAGAGAAAAAGGAGAGGAGAAGACGGAGGCTGAGGGGAGGAGGAGGTGGAGAAGGATAAGGCACAGGACGAGAAGGAGGAGGAGGAGGAGGAGGAGGAGGAAAAGGAGGAGGAAGAAGGATCCAGAAGACAAGGCGGAGGAGGAGAAGGAGGAGAAGGAGAAGAAGGAGGACGCGGTAGGAGGAGGAAGGCGGGAGGAGGGGGAGGAGGCGGTATGGAGAAAAGGAGGATGAGGGGAGGAGGATGAGGGAGGGGGAGAAAAGGAGAGGAGGAGGAGGAGCAACGGCGGAGGCAGAGGATGATGATGATGATGATGATGATGTGATGATGATGATGATGATGATGATGATGAGATGAGGATGAGGTGAGGAGGAGGAGGAGGAGAGGAGCGAGGAGGAGTAGGAGGGGAGGAAAGTAGGAAGGAGGCGGATTGATAACAGAGAAACTGAGGAGGCGGAGGAGGGGGCGGAGGAGGAGGCGGAGGAGTGCAGGAGGCGAAGGAGGAGGTAGGAGGCGGAGGAGGAGAAGGAGGACGAGGCGGAGTAGGAGGAGGAGGTAGGAGGAGGAAGGAGGAGGAGGAGGAAAAAAGGATGGAGGAGGAGAGAAGGGGAGGAGCCGGAGTAGTAGGAGGACAAGGAGGGAAGGAGAAGGAGGAGGAGGAGGAGGAGGAGGTGGAGGCGGAGGAGACGATGAGAAGGAGGAGGGGAAAAGGAGGAGGTAGGCGGAAGGAGGAGGAGGAGGCGGAGGCGGCGGAGGAGAAAAAGCACGAGGTGGAGAAGGAGGAGGAAGAAGAAGGAGGAGGAACAAAGGAGGAAGAGAAGGAAGAGGAGGAGGGGAAGGAGCCGGAGTAGGAGGAGAAGGAGGAGAAGGCGGAGCAGAAGGAGGAGGAGGAGGCGGAGGAGGAAGAGGAGGAGGCGATGGAGGAGGAGGAGGAGAAGAGGAGGACAGGGCGGAGGAGGAGGAGGAGAAAAGGAGGAGGAGGACACACATCGCGCCCTTGTGAGACCGGCGCCCCGCCCTCCTGGGGCACCTTCGAGTCCCGCCAGCCGCGCACCTCAGAGAAGCCCCGCCAGATGCCGTGGAGGTCCTCCGGCGCCAGGGCCCCGGCGTGCAGCAGCGGCGCCAGCAGCCGCTCGGCCACGCCTCCCAGGGCCGTCTCGATGCCCCGCGCCCGCCGCAGCGCGGCCTTGCTCAGGAGGCGGCGGCCATCACGACGACGACCATCACGACGACGGCGGCGACGACGACGACCCTCACGACGACGACGACGATCCTCACGACGCCGCCCCTGCCTCTGGCGACGACGAGGGCGGCGACGGCGACGATGCAGCGCGGCATTGCTCAGGAGGCGACACGGGGGGGACCTAGGGAAACAAAAAGTGGCATAAACATACAAACTCGGAGGCCCGCGCGGATTTCTCGGATCGGCGCTGGGGTCCCCCGGCGGCGCCTCCGGCGCCGCCCTTGGCGCGCTCCGCGCGCCAGGGAGGGGGGTCCAGCGCCGATCCGAGAAATCCGCGCGGACCTCCGAGTTTTTTATGTTTATGTCACTCTTTGTTCCCCTGGGACACGGGAGGGAGGGACACGGGAGGGGAAGGACGCAGGAGAGGGGGGGGCGGCATTGCTCAGGAGGCGACACGGGAGGGAGGAGGGAGGGAGGGAGGAAGGGAGGGAGGAGGGGGAGAGGGAGGAGGAGGGGAGGAGGAGGAGGAGGAGAGGAGGAGGGAGGAGGAGGAGGGAGGAGGAGGAGGAGGAGGAGAGGAGGAGGAGGAGAAGGAGAGGAGGAGGAGGAGGAGGAGGAGGAGGAGGAGGAGGAAGAGGAGGAGGAGGAGGAGGAGGAGGGGAGGAGGAGGGGGAGGAGGAGGAGGAGGAGGAGGAGGAGGAGGAGGAGGAGGAGGAGGAGGGGGACATACGATCGGGAACGTCTGCTTAGCGTCTCCTGGCGGCGGCCCTGGCCACGCGCCATGCGCTGCCTGCGGACAGCGGGCCGCTGCGCTCCCCGGGGCGGGGGGCCAGGGCAGGCGCCGACGCTCGGGGCCTGGAGCATGGATGGCGTGTCGCGCCGAAGCGTGCTGGGCCAGAACCTCGCCATCGCTCGGACGTGTGTTTTTTATGGTTTCCTGCGTGGTTGTTTCGCCAAATGATCAAGGATGCTCCTCGAGTGTCCTCGCCGAAGGGGAATTGCACACATCCGAGCGATGCCAAGGAACCGGCGGCGCAACACGCTAAGCCAAAGTTGCTGACCGCAGGCTCGGGTGTTTCGTCGGTCCTCGGTGGTTTCCGGGCGTTTTCGTGGAAGACTCGGCGCGTTTCTGGCCTCGGGGTGCTCTCTCCAGCGGCTTAGCCTCGCCGAGAGCGTTCCAGGGGTACCCGGATCGTCCCGAGCGGCCGCCGGAGAGCCGAGGTATGAGCCGAAAAGCCACAGGGGCTTGGGCCGACCAGAAGATCCTGGCGTCGCGTTTTTCTTCGCGCTGGGCGTGCTCGTCTGTTTTCGGGCATTGGGACGATCACGGATCGCTCCGGCTCGAAAAGTGGCTCAGAAAGATGGGGTCTGGGGGTCAAGATTGCTCGTCTTGTTGGCCACGGCATCCTCCATCGTGCGGTGGAGGGTGCGGCACGTAGCAAACACAAATCTGCAATGGGCATCGTATTTCTGACACCACCCGACATCGATGACCTAGATCCCGAAAGCGACATTGGTCAGTGGCTCTTGCGGCAAGCGCTCTGCAATCAAGCGCTGCATTCACGCGTTCATTGAACAGGAGTCTAGCTCTGGTCGTGATCTTTAACGCTCGTCGGATCTCAGGGGTCGACCTCCCTGGACCCCCCAGGACTCCAACGCACGCCCGGAAAGCGCCGAAGACCTCCTCGGCCTCCCGAGCCTCCCAGCTCCGCGATCCTCGATCTCCAGGAGAGCGACGAAAAAAGAAACGGGTCTTGCACGAGATGGCGTAGCGACCTTACGCGGCGGCTTACGCGGGCCGCCAGCGCGGCACGCTGCACTGAAGACGAGGGCGCTCACGCGGCGACCCTGCCAAAGCAGCTGACGCGCCAATGTCGGCGCAGACGGCCCCAGTTTTTCTTGCGACACTCAGGGCCCCGTTTTTTCTTGCGACACTCAGGCGAGGCGGCTCCCGGGAGGTCTTGGTAAGAACGGGGCTCCTTTGATTAAGAGCGTGCCCGACATGCAGGCAAACGAAAAAGGCCAAACAAAACCACAACACGGTGGGGCATAGATGCCACCCAGCATGTTCGCCAGCGGAGGCTCCAAGCCATCGGCTCCTGCACGGTCGGTGCGCCACATCCTGGCGCCCGCGGCCAAACCGCCACCGTGCGCGAAGCATCCTGCATGGCGACGCTTCGAGTACAGTCAAAAACCCTAATGAGGACGCGCGGTAAGGACGCAAAACCCTTGGAAGCCGAA